>OY856409.1:886420113-886930113 GCA_963693085.1 Alisma plantago-aquatica | reverse complement strand
GCTATGGCAGAGTCGATGGTGACAGTGGTGATGTCGATGAGGATGACGGCATCTGGATTTCAAGAAGCGCAGCCTACTGTCGCACATTTGCTATCACAGTGAGTTATTTTCTTTTCTTCGTTCCAATCATCAAATTCCGGGACACAAGTGAAATTAAAGCAGCAACCATTCGTCATGTCTAATCAATCTTCCTGTTCTACAAAAACTACACGCAGTTCACGGCCCTGTTTTTCCTGCGCCACGCTCTGCCTGGCATGCTCGGGGAGGAAGAAGATCGTCCCTTTGTAGAACTCACTGTAAGAGGATTCAACCTTCTGCTTGCCATTGCCTTCATTCATTTATATATATCTAACAACTCAACGCTACTGAAAATGGTTTGCCTAAACAAGCCGGCCGCACGCCTTCTCCCTAATTATTTTCTTCTCCTATCGACAGGCCTTGCTGTTGAGGGTTGCTGGGATTCTTGTACCCATATATGCCATCTCCCGGGCCTTTTCTTTTTATTGCTCGCAATGTACAGAGGTATATATACTGCAGCGTAGAATTTCAATTTCATCCCCGGCCGCTACCCCTCCTCTTCCTCCCTCAATTTTTTTATTATTTAATTTCAATGTGTGTTTTTGGAATTACAGCACATGGAGAACCCAAGTTTCTATTACGCGTCTACCATGCAACGAAACAGCAGGCATTTGATAAGCATACAATAGCATGGGTTCAAATGAAAAGGAGGCTGCAAAAATTGTAAAGAAAAAAGAGGAATTTATAGCGGATGTAAATATATGTTAATATGTGTTATTATCGTCAGAATAAGAACATGTTCTGTGTATTCTATAACTAAGGTCTTGCTTTCCGAACCATCAACCAGAGGTGGATAAAGCAAACCATCGTCGGAGATAATTAATTAAAAGAAGCAACCAATAACAGAAAGCACATTATGCTAAAGTAAGTAAGATCAGCATCCACATAAATGACGCACAAGAAATATCTTTTAACATAGTTCCATAATATATGAGATTAAGAGTGAAAGATTTTTTCCTCCCCTCTTCCATGTCACGTCCGTAGCGGAGGTCAAACGTCCAGAAGGGGGGTAAATCAAGGAGGCAACTGGATTCAAACTCAAGTCTTTTTGTTAGGGGACACCGTATTTGACCACTTGAGCCACTCTTTGTGGGCTGGTTCCATAATATATACTCATCAAGCCATCTATCATTCTTCCTAAAAAGCCTATATAATGTTACATTGAATTTTGTATCATTCTGGAGGATTAGTTTTGCTATTTTTGTTATCTGTCTTCTTTTTATCTTGATATTTTTTTAACTTAATGAAACTATCATATCAGAAAATTTTCAAAAATAAATAAATTTAAACGAACTTTTTGTCTAGGTAGGCCAAGAGAAAACCCCTTACAGACAAAACTACCAACAATCTAGCCTACTCTTCCAATCGTGTACACACATACAAAAAAATGAAAATTGTAGCGTCACACTTTGCTTTGCATAACACATGTTTCACGGAAGAGCAGTTTTGGAAAGAAAAGGTGGTTTGGGGGGAGAAAAAATTGGTTTTGGTAGAAAAAAGTAGGCGATGTGACGGAACAATGATTGGTGGCAGATAGTGGATGATGTGGGTTGATTGGAGTGATGCATGAGGAGAGAATGTGCGGAAAAATGAGAGAGATATGTTATATCTATAACTTTTGATTCAGAATGATTTTTTTACAAAATATTCTTATGTAAAATACTTTCCAAAAAATTAAAATGACTTTTGAGAAAATAATGTGAGGTATGAGGGTGAGGTGGGCTTATTGGAGCGATGTGTGAAGAGATGATGTGTGGACAATGAGAGAAATTTATTATGCTTATAACTTTTGATCCAGAATGAAATTTTTGACCAAATAAAAATTGTTGTATTCGTCATAAAAATACTTTCCAATAAGATCAATGTCAATATACTTTTATAAAAATAATACATGATGCATGAGGAGGGAAAATACAATCTAAAAAGACTAATATTGATATATTTTGAGAGAAATAACACAGTGCATAAAATTAGTGAGCATGTGTCACATCCTAATTTTCATGGTTAACTTAAACTGAGTATGAGCTTTTTCCTAAATAAGAATAATTGAGGGGTTCTAATGCAAAATATCTATAATGGTTGTCTTTATACAAATATAGGATGAGGAAACTCAAGATAAGACCCAAATTCATATTTCATTTTTATGCATCTCAATTAACTCATATTAATTCCTTTCATTTTCTCTTCCCTACAAATAACCATAAATCATAGAGAAAGGTTATAAGGTGACAAATGTGACTAGTTAATAGTAATCTTGGATTTATGACTCACGAATTCAATAATAGGATTCTTTTCAAATTATATTACCTTTAAATGAATTTTAATTAAGATATGGGAAGTTCTGGACTATAATATGTACAAAAACGAAATCTAGCTTCACAAGAATATTCTAGAGCTTCTAATTGGCCTATGGTTCAAATTTGAACTCATTTGACCCTTGTTTGACCATCCAAATCGAATTTAAAAGACTTATATATAGGTTTGAATATGATTTCTTTTAATACAAGCAATTAGACATAAAGTCTTACTCTTCCATTTGATTTTTTTTTGTGCACGCCTTTCTCACCGTAAGATCTTAATCTAACGAGCCCTCGATCATCCCCTTCCTCCGGCTATCACGCTGGTTTGTGAACGGTTAACTGAGATTCCTTTCTCAGTCCCGATCTCCCTCGTCACTGCACCAAATCGCACGGTTTTTCCTCCATCTTGCTCGTCTCTCTCTCTCCCGTTTCTAATGAGCCATTACTCACTTTCTATCTCCCCCGTTTAACGAAATGCCCAATAGTGCAGGCACCTCCCTCGCCGTCCCAGTTTTACATAGACAACCTTGGGTACCCCCATGCCTCTATAACTACCCCAAAAGATCTGCCGCCCCTCTCACTCCTCTCTCCCCCAGGCAATTTCACCTTTAGTGCCTCAGACAAGCCCAACCTACTCGACCTACGATTCCAGTGACGGCGACTATGTCCTCACCACTCCGGCCTCCCCATTTCGATTGCAGCCGTGGTGAGTATCATCATCTCACCTGCTTTGATTCCGACCTGTTGATTTGCCCTGGGCACTTCCCAGTTGTTGGGTCCTATAGGCCACCATCTGAGCTTTTTCCGGCGTCCCTTACCACAGCACTCAAGTGGCCGCCCTGCAATGTTGAGGCATCGGACGGAGTCGCCTGGGATTACAGAATGTTTCCTGACCTTCAAATTGCCTTGTTTTGGCCTTTCACGATGGCTTCGTCTTCAGATCGTGTTTCCCCTATTTCCGTTGTTTTTCTCGCAACCCAGTGCAGCACTGGTGTGTTTGGTTTCGCGAGAAGATATCTGGCTTCGGTTGTGGATGACGGACTATTTTGCTTTGCCTCCTCGCTGCTGTCGCAGTGTGCTTCCCCCTGCTGCTTGATCCTGGTCTATGCCCGCCATGGCTAGAGCAGGTCCTCGAGCTCCACTGCTCCTCAACACCTGAGCCTAGGCTCGTTGGGTGCGGTTTCCCTCCAGGAACGCAATGGGCAGGGTTACTCTTCCAGTTGAGCAGTGAATCTGGTCCAAGATCGGATTTGCAAAGCTCCTGTCAGTCGACTCCTCGCCATGGAGCAACACAGAAGATCACAGGTCATTGAATGACCATAACACCCCTACACCCGAATGATTCCATCTTACTGCTCAGGGGTATTGTCGGGTTTTACTTTCGATTTAATTGCAGGCTAGTGCGCCCACATGGCTTTTTCCTGAATTCCCATTGGCCAGAATTTCGAAAATTCATAGTAATTCAACCGTTTGTCGGAAAATTATAAATAAATAGTTGTTGGATTTGGTTTTTCGAGCAGAATATGATTTTAAGGTTTCCAGACCATGTTTTGATCTCTTGTTCTGATGTTTTGTTGGAAACGATATTTTGGACTCATGAAACCCTAATCGTGCATTAAGGTGATTAATGAGACCTTGGTCCACCCGGATTTTCTTGATATAATGATGAATGATCCATAAGACTGATCCACATGCACTCTAGCCCTAAATCATCTAAGATCAATACTATGTATTGATTAATTATGTATAATGATTATGGACAGGTTGTAGAGCTAAGTCAAGGGAAGGTTTGACCTAGATCTAATTTAAGGATCATCCTTGCTCCAAGGTAAACGGGCCATGCTTCTGAGCAAAACTATTTATGATTTCTTGCATGTTAAATATAAAGTAGACATTATTGTTTCAAGTTTCATGTTCAATATATCACTGCTTTCTGATTGCAACATCCTATGTCTTATGTTATAATGCTCACCATGATTATTGTTATCATTGATTACTCATGAAAATCATGATCAAGTGGGAGAAATCCCATCATGTTTAAAATATCATGTTAATGGGGAGAAATCCCTTCATGTTATGATTAGGTAATCATGATTCATGTTAATGTCAACATTATGTTAATGGTCAAGTAATTGGAATTGAAATAGTTTTGTTATGCTCCCGATCATGGACCTCAAAAGGGTCGTCAAGGGCTTTCCTAGCATCAAGGGCTTTCCTAGCAATCATGTGCTCCTAAGGGGGCGTCACAGAGGGACGCATAAGATTTCTTTTCAATTCTTTATGTTAATAATGATGATTCAAGAATGCTTAAAGTTAATTCATGTCAATTTCCTTACATGTCAAGTATATTTACCTTGTTGATTTTATAAAGTGCCAGTACCGTTTACTGATGTGTTGTTTTTCCCTTTGCATGGATGGGGACATGATGTCCCCAGGATTTGGAGTAAGTAAGGACTCAAGAAGAGCAAGCCAAGACTAGAAGACATCTGAGAGCTATCTGGTGGGGTGCCATCCATTCTAGGCGATCCAATCATATAGATTTGCTTATTGTTATGCTTAGTTTCCCATGTTGAGGGATGAATAGAATTCTAGACTTCTTGTTTGTAGTTTCCTATTCATATAATAATGTATGAATCTCAATGGTGAATTAATTGTTTACTTGCAATGATTACTTTTTTGTGACAACCCTCCCTAAAATGCCAAGTACCCCACATTATGGATAATGTTGGGGATTAGGCTGTGCTTCCGTTGGTTATGTATGAAACCCTAGGGAGGGGTGTTACATTAATGGTATCAGAGCGAGGCTAGATGGATGACCACCAAAGCTACAATTTGATTCATATGTTCTAACCCTAGGTTTATGTGACCCTTTTTCCAGATGGCCCCTAAGAGAGCAGACAAGGGAAAGAGTAACGATGATGGTGCTAGCTCTGCTAGTGGGGAAAGTGGACCAAGAGAGAACAATAGGCCAACCATAGAAGATCTTGTCCAAGCACTCACCAATGTCCTAGCACAAGGCCAACATCAGCCTAGGCATCACGAGCCCACTCTAGTAGACTTCTTAAAGATAAGGCCCGACTCTTTCTCGGGTGAAGGAGAAATCGATGTAGTCACCAAGGCTGAAGAATGGATTAGAGGCATGGAGCACTGTTTCTGGGACATGGACTTCCCTCAACACTCTAGGGTTTGTTTTGCAACCCACATGCTCAAGGGGGCAGCCCGCACATGGTGGGAAAACCTCCTCAACTCAAGGGCAGGTGATGCACCTCCATTCACATGGGAAGGGTTCGTTGAAGCCTTCCAGGGGCATTATGTATCTAAAGCAATGATTGAGAAGAAATAGCTAGAGTTTGCCAACCTGGCTCAAGTGGGTGACATGATTGTTACCCAATACGCCATGAAGTTCAGGGTCCTCCAAAAGTATGGCCATGATCATGATGAAACATGTAGAACAAAGAAATTCATCCGAGGACTCAAGCCCGACTTGAGTTTTGCCTTGTCAGGAAGAGGCCATAGAACCCTCCAAGCAGCCCTAGATGCAGCCCTAGAGCTTAAAGATCACCCTGGACGGTCCTACAAGAAAGAAGTCCCCCAAAAGAACAACCAATACCAGCCTCCCAACAACCCTAAGAGAAAGGTACCTGAACCTACAGTTGAAGCTGAGAAGCCCCAATGTCTAACGTGCAAGAAAAACCTTGCAGGCCCATGCAGGTATGGTACGGGTGCATGTTACTACTGTGGAGAAATCAGACACCTCAAGTCAAACTGCCCTAAGCTCACAAAGAAGGACCAAGACCAGAACAAGGGCCACCCTCCACCTACCAAAAGACAAGCTAGAATCTTCACTATGGAAGTAGAGAAGGAAGATGAAAAGTGATGTAATAATTAGCTTACGTTCATTTGAACCTTTTTATGAAATAAATTTGCTTTCCATGCTAATTTCATTGATGTGTCAATTACATGAAGAAGTAACAATAATCCTAAGGTGGGTAGTACCCTAGGAAATTTCGAGGACGAAATTTGTTTCAAGGTGGGTAGAATTGTCACATCCCAATTTTCATGGTTAACTTAAACTGAGTATGAGCTTTTTCCTAAATAAGAATAATTGAGGGGTTCTAATGCAAAATATCTATAATGGTTGTCTTTATACAAATATAGGATGTGGAAACTCAAGATAAGACCCAAATTCATATTTCATTTTTATGCATCTCAATTAACTCATATTAATTCCTTTTATTTTCTCTTCCCTACAAATAACCATAAATCATAGAGAAAGGTTATAAGGTGACAAATGTGACTAGTTAATAGTAATCTTGGATTTATGACTCAAGAATTCAGTAATAGGATTCTTTTCAAATTATATTACCTTTAAATGAATTTTAATTAAGATATGGGAAGCTCTGGACTATAATATGTAAAAAAACGAAATCTAGCTTCACAAGAATATTCTAGAGCTCCTAATTGGCCTATGGTTCAAATTTGAACTCATTTGACCCTTGTTTGACCATCCAAATCAAATTTAAAAGACTTATATATAGGTTTGAATATGATTTCTTTTAATACAAGCAATTAGACATAAAGTATGTGATTTAATGCCTGTAACGCGTTACTCTTCCATTTGATTTTTTTTGCGCACGCCTTTCTCACCGTCAGATCTTAATCTAACGAGCCCTCAATCGTCCCCTTCCTCCGGCTATCACGCTGGTTTGTGAATGGTTAACTGAGATTCCTTTCTCAGTCCCGATCTCCCTCGTCACTGCACCAAATCGCATGGTTTTTCCTCCATCTTTCTCGTTTCTCTCTCTCATTTCTAATGAGCCATTACTCACTTTCTATCTCCCCCGTTTAACGAAATGCCCAATAGTGCATGCACCTCCCTCGCCGTCCTAGTTTTACAGAGACAACCTTGGGCACCCCCATGCCTATATAACTACCCCAAAAGATCCGCCGCCCCTCTCACTCCTCTCTCCACCAGACAATTTCACCTCTAGTGCCTCAGACAAGCCCAACCTACTCGACCTACGATTCCAGTGACGGCGACTGTGTCCTCACCACTCCGGCCTCCCCATTTCGATTGCAGCCGCGGTGAGTATCCTCATCTCACCTTCTTTGATTTCGATCTGTTGATTTGCCCTGGGCACTTCCCAGTTGTTGGGTCCTATAGGCCACCGTCTGAGCTTTTGTCGGCGTCCCTTACCACAGCAGTCAAGTGGCCGCCCTACAATGTTGAGGCATCAGACGGAGTCGCCTGGGATTACAGAATGTTTCCCGACCTTCAAATTGCCTTGTTTTGGCCTTTCACGATGGCTTCGTCTTCAGATCGTGTTTCCCCTGTTTCCGTTGTTTTTCTCGCAATCCAGTGCAACACTGGTGTGTTTGGTTTCGCGAGAAGATATCTGGCTTCGGTTGTGGATGACAGACTATTTTGCTTCGCCTCCTCGCTGTCGTCGCAGTGTGCTTCCCCCCTGCTGCTTGATCCTGGTCTATGGCCGCCATGGCTAGAGCAGGTCCCCGAGCTCCACTGCTCCTCAGCACCTGAGCCTAGCCTCGTTGGGTGCGGTTTCCCTCCAGGAATGCAATGGGCAGGGTTACTCTTCCAGTTGAGCAGTGAATCTGGTCCAAGATTAGATTTGCAAAGCTCCTGTCAGTCGACTCCTCGCCATGGAGCAACACAGAAGATCGCCGGTCATTGAATGACCATAACACCCCTACACCCGAATGATTCCATCTTACTGATCAGGGGTATTGTCGGGTTTTGCTTTCGATTTAATTGCAGGCTAGTGCGCCCACATGGCTTTTTCCTGAATTCCCATTGGCCAAAATTTCGAAAATTCATAGTAATTCAACCGTTTGTCGGAAAATTATAAATAAATAGTTGTTGGATTTGGTTTTTTGAGCAGAATATGATTTTAAGGTTTCCAGACCATGTTTTGATCTCTTGTTCTGATGTTTTGTTGGAAACCATATTTTGGACTCATGAAACCCTAATCGTGCATTAAGGTGATTAATGAGACCTTGGTCCACCCGGATTTTCTTGATATAATGATGAATGATCCATAAGACTGATCCACATGCACTCTAGACCTAAATCACCTAAGATCAATACTATGTATTGAATAATTATGTCTAATGATTATGGACAGGTTGCAGAGCTAAGTCAAGGGAAGGTTTGACCTAGATCTAATTTAAGGATCATCCTTGCTCCAAGGTAAACGAGCCATGCTTCTGAGCAAAAATATTTATGATTGCTTGCATGTTAAATATAAAGTAGACATTATTGTTTCAAGTTTAATGTTCAATATATCACTGCTTGCTGATTGCAACATCCTATGTCTTATGTTATAATGCTCACCATGATTATTGTTATCATTGATTACTCATGAAAATCATGATCAAGTGGGAGAAATCCCATCATGTTTAAAATATCATGTTAATGGGGAGAAATCCCTTCATGTTATGATTAGGTAATCATGATTCATGTTAATGTCAACATTATGTTAATGGTCAAGTAATTGGAATTGAAATAGTTTTGTTATGCTCCCGATCATGGACCTCAAAAGGGTCGTCAAGGGCTTTCCTAGCATCAAGGGCTTTCCTAGCAATCATGTGCTCCTAAGGGGGCGTCACAGAGGGACGCATAAGATTTCTTTTCAATTCTTTATGTTAATAATGATGATTCAAGAATGCTTAAAGTTAATTCATGTCAATTTCCTTACATGTCAAGTATATTTACCTTGTTGATTTTATAAAGTGCCAGTACCATTTACCGATGTGTTGTTTTTCCCTTTGCATGGTTGGGGACGTGATGTCCCCAGGATTTGGAGCAAGTAAGGACTCAAGAAGAGCAAGCCAACACTAGAAGACATTCGAGAGCTATCTGGTGGGGTGCCATCCATTCTAGGCGATCCAATCATATAGAGTTGCTTATTGTTATGCTTAGTTTCCCATGTTGAGGGATGAATAGAATTCTAGACTTCTTGTTTGTAGTTTCCTATTCATATAATAATGTATGAATCTCAATGGTGAATTAATTGTTTACTTGCAATGATTACTTTTTTGTGACAACCCTCCCTAAAATGCCAAGTACCCCACATTATGGATAATGTTGGGGATTAGGCTGTGCTTCCGTTGGTTATGTAAGAAACCCTAGGGAGGGGTGTTACAGCATGTTATTATTATGATGACGATGATGATGACATATATACACTACAGTGATAAGTAGGTGTTGATTGGACGCATTCAGATCCAAACTGGACACATTTCACTTGTTACTTGGCACATTGCATCAAAATAGTGTCCACACAGTTAAAACTAAGTATGCAACCATTGCACACTTATGAGTAGGGGTTCATTAAGTGTGAATATGGTCGCGTTGCATAAAAAATGGATGCATGAGTATTACATAGAAGAAGAAGAACAACAATAACAACAAGAATAAGATGATGATCATGAGGACGAAAAATAGGCACTACACTAACAAGTAGGCGCATAACATTAGTAACCGAGAGTCTACTTATACTAGAAATGAGCCCACATTCAAGTAGAACGTGCCCACTTCTATTATCAATATGTCCACATTTGAGTGGAATGTGCCCACATTCTACTAGCAATGCACCCACATTTTAATGCATACATTGCTAGATGAGTAGACGTGTTCCACTGAAATGTGGGCACATTTGACTCAAATGTAGGTACATTGCTTATACAAGTGGGTGCATTCCACTCAAGTGGTGTCTCATTACTAGTAGAAGTGGGTACATTCCATATTTCAAGGGATGCATTGCTAGAAGAAGTGAGTGTATTCTACTATGTACATCAACATCATTAGATAGAGTGGGTGCACTATATATTTTAAGGGTGGATTTCATATCCAATATATTTATTCTAAAAACACTTCAATATTTGTCTTTCCATAATGTACTTTTTAAGAATTATAATGGTTTTCATTTTGCCAAAATATTCATTATGGATTAAAAATTCAATTAAAATAATATATTCATGTCTTAATTTCCCCCTCTTTCATTTGTTAACTCCTATAAATGAGCTAATCATTTTTATATTCATTACAATTCTTCTCAAAGTATGTCAACATTACTCTTGTTGAAATGTGTTTCAATAAAAATTATAATGATTTTTATTTCATAAAAAATTCACTATGGATCGAAATTATAAGAAAAATGATATATTCATGTATTACTTTCCTCTTTTAATTTTTCCTCACAAAAAATAAGTAAAATAAAAAAATAGAAAAACAGAAATGGGACCCATGTTGACTAGGGGGGTTTGGAAGAATGTGGGCACATGGTTTGTTGTCCTGAGGCTGTTAGTGGGTGTCGGAGAGGACAGTAGGAAGCTGGTTTGTGCAGGCATGTGAAACACGCCTATGGAGCGTGAGCTATTGACCAAATTTAAAACCTACAAAAACATGTGTCTCCCTCTTTCCTATCCACCAAATTGGTCCTATTTCAGACACTATATAGTAGGCCTCCTATCACCCAAATTTTTTGTCATTTTATACAACAAACCTTGCTCCACCACCCTACCATCTTTGTCATCTCCTGGAAATAGCAAAGAAGTTAGAGACATGACGACCATTCTTAAAGCTAAACTCATATAGGAATTCAAATATAAAAGCAACACTAACACATTTGTCATTGAACCTATAAACACCCCACCACTATGCGTCCACTGTGGCAGACATTATCTACAAACACTAGAGAAACAAAAAAAGAATTTCCTTTGTTGTGGACATCTCAGGTAACTTATAAGAATTTTTGATCCTATTGTTTGTGATCTAAAATCCCCTATGCACTATAATATTACCTCTTTTGCATCGTGGAATCATTTTCTGATAAGATAGGGATACATTTAACTCCTTGCAAAGAAATTTATCGCTATCCAAACTTGATAAAAACTTAGGTTGAAAAAATAAAAGACCGCTAGCTTTGGCGACTAACAACTATACAACCTTACGGTCTAATTGTATCTTTTCACTTCTGCATAAAACACTATATTCTTCTACATGGTCATCTCCTCATTGAATGTCTATGAAGCACCTCAGCTGATAGGAGAAGCAAAATTAAACAATTATCAACTCTATAAGATAAACCTTTTGACTTTCCAATAAAAATGCTATCAAATTATCACCTTGACACCATACATAGTAGGTACATATACGAATGGCTTCATATACCTTCACTAGGACTTAGTGGCTGGCTTCTCATTAGTTGGAATCCCAACATATATCTATATCAAAACAACACATCGGGAACACACTACATCTCTATTACCTTAAAAAACATAGAAGAACACATAAATTGGATTTTTTGTGGTGTGCACGGCGAACCATGATATGATAAAACCCAATTCATCTTTGAACTCTACTCACTAATAGAAGTAAACAAAGACTCCCTATGGATCATAGGTGGTGATTTAACCTCATTAAAAACATGAGCAAGAGAAACACCCCTTGATAAGCCCTCATTAACATGTAAACATCAACAAAATTGTCAACAAACTCATTCTAGACTATGAGCTGATTGACCTTTCTGGCAATATTAATTGCATACATATGGAGCATAAGAGAATTTGGGGCTAAACTTGACCAATTTATATAAACACATGAATGGAACAAAACATATCCTCTATCATATGTGAAATCTGCCCCCAACCCAATAAGGACCATTCCCATCATACTCAACACTAATATATTCCATTGGGACCAAAAAAAATCCACGTCAAAATATTTTGCACTTTCCATCCATATGTCTATCATATCGTCTCCTCCACCTCATTTAGTCCACCCTTCGATGCAGAACTATGTTATGTCTATCATATCATCTCCTCCACCTCATTTAGTCCACACTTCGATGCAGAACTATGTTACCACATACATATCAACCTCAAATATATCAGAAAAAAGATCATCACATGGAACAAGTACACCTTCAACAATATAAAACTATAAAACAATATAAATAATAAGGAACTTTTGTACGCTCTTTTGCACTAAATAAACTAAAAAGTATTCTAGAACTCCTATGAAAACAAAGAGAAAAATCTCACTGGCCCAAAGAGGGAGAAAAATCACAAGATGTTTCCAAAAAACATGCAATAGAGAGAAATTCTCTCATCCACAATATATAAACCAACAATGTCATGACCACAAATAATCAAAAAATCATTGGTCACTTCAAGTCATTCTTCACGGACCCATTAGATCATGTATACACCTTCTATGACATCTTCAAATCAAATTAGGTTACTCTATGTCACTGAAAAAATTATTGATCCCCACTTACTCATTGGCCCATCCCTTCTAAGGAGATACATGATTCCATGATCAACCTTAAGGTAGATAAATTCCCCAATTATGAGGGTTTTAGTCCAGACTCCTATCATGATCAATTGAACAATATTAATTTTCCCAAGATCCCTTCACCTACATCTAAAACCACAATGGTATCACTCCACAAATTGGTATCCTCAATCAAACTGGCATAACCCTCATAAAAAACTAGATTAATCTTACCCTAGTCAGCCAATTCAGAACCATCATCCTCATAATGATTCTTACAAAATCATATATGAAGTCCAAAGTACAGGACTCAAGATACCTCTATAACAAGTCTTAGGGTTACAACAAAACATCCTCACATAAGGTAGAAGCATCTATGATGCTTACATCACTATCCTTGAAACAATATACACATGTCACCTTCAAACACAACCTCTTTTTACTTTTAAACGATACTTAAAAGAAGTATATTAACACATGAATTGGAAATTCATCATTATAATTTAGTATGGATATGGTTTTTCACACAAATGGATAAATTAGATACATAGTTGTGTTAGTTCCTGCATATTTTTTACTATCATTAAGGGTTCCATATTTGGATGTTTTAAAAGCTCCAATGGACCCCAACAAGGTGGCCACTCTCTCCATATCTCTTCAATCTTGGCACATCTGTACTCTCTGAGATGTTTCAAGTAGGCATTAAAAACAATATGATAGAAGTCCAAACCCCTCATATTGAACATATCATAAAATATTTGGATGATACCATAATCTTTCTCAAACTAAATGACAAAAACATCACATCATCTTTCTCAAACTAATTGACAAAAACATCATAAATGCCATTGTATCCTATGAACATTCACATATCTCTCTCAAATCTAGATAAATTTTCCTAAATCGACAATTGTTGGCACACCATCCTTCATAAAGATATGGATAGATATAAACATCTTCTAGACTATAAAGAAGAAATTACCCATCAAATACTTGAGCCTCCTCTTTCTCCTACAAGATTTCCATATAATGCCTAGAACCCTAGAATTACAAATTTCCAAAATAATCTATTTATAGTGAAAGTATAAACCCCAATCTTAGCCCAACACCTCATCCTTATCAAATCCTCTCTCACTCCACTCATAAAATATTATCTCAGATATATACCTATCGCTTCTAAAATTTACATACAAATAGACACTATTCATTGATCCTTTGTATGTGGTGACACTAAAGATAAGAAAAAGAATACACTTAGCCAACTAGGATACAATCTGCAAAGAAAAATTCCAAGGTGTATGGGGATCATCAACCTCAATACATTCACACTATCTTGTATAAAAAATCTATGAGCCCTTATGTACAAACTTTTAGCTATGTGCGCAAGTATTAAATTTGTATACGCAAACACTACCCTACAAGTGTACATGTGCATGTAGTATTATCAAGGTTGTACAAGGAGGAGGGTATTGTTAGTTGCAATAGTATTAAACTTCAACAATCAAGATCAATTTCAAAGGTTGATTTGGTTTTACACTAGTAAACTAAGCAAACTAGAGAATTTAACTAGAATAGAAATCACTTGTAATAAAGATCAAATTGGATTGGGGATTCTTGAGGATACGGTTTCACATCCACATCATTACATGAAGAACAACAAATATTAAACACACTAGATATAACACAAGGGAGATTTGCATCCTACTCCCACCTCTCATTAGTGTAGAACATTCATGACTTTGTATACCACTCTCATGGATATACTTAGGTTCAGACTTCAAACCTTTGTTCCCCAACACGTCTCAGCCGCTGTCGTGGTCAAGATAGTGACACTGAGTAAATATTTTCACTCCTAGGCATATCTTCCCGGATTATACAAAGAGAAGAAATCATTCTTACAAAGTGGCCAACAAAGCATGTAAGAAGAATGCAACACCGATGAACCTCATCACAGTGAAACGACTAGCATTACAAATGAAATTCGTGTTAAACATTGTTATGACATGGGAGTTACTGCCCCATGACAAATAAATGAAGGTCTACTGACTCATGATGGTGAAACACACATACAAGTTATAGAGTTTGAAGCTAAACATGAATAGAGGAGAAAGAAGAAAGGAAAATCCAAGGAAAGAGAAAGAATAAGGAGAATTTAAGCTTGAAAACAAAATTATGTCCTTTCTCATGATTCTACTCCAGCAACCTTCTCCCCCACTTAGATGGAATGGAGTGGAGAAGCTTCAGTGCAGTCCGTAAAGAAGAATGGAGTAGAATGGAGGTCCTCTCTCGAGTAACCACCTCTTCTTCTCCAAAATTGTCTTTCCTATCCTCTGTTCTATTCTCTGGTCAAGAAGTGTTTCAAATGAAGAGAGATAGTCATTCCATATGTATGCTTTCGCATTTAGAAATGAGGGATGGTTGCTTTCTGACACTACAGAAATTCACTATGACACGTAATGTCTAAGAAGAAACTTTTCGTGTCACCTTGAGTAACTGATGTCAAAACTATTTTTTCTCGAAGGATACAAAGTGTGTCGTCTAAGAAACACGTCGTGTTGCTGATATTTAGTGAGGACCTGGGCATATCAGGTTGAATTGAACACAACATGTAATAAATAGGTGATGTGTCTTTTGACATATATTTGGAAAAATCTTTTGACGGATTTGGAACAATGTGTCGTCTGAGGGACATGCCATGTTGTTGCTCAACATATTGTGTTCCCTTCAAAAACTTCAAGAAATTCCCTATGATATGTGAAATCCTCTAGGGAATCCAACTAATATTGGATTTTAGTCGGGTCAACCCTATTTCCTCATCATAATTACATACCTATGGTCACATATGAAATAAGTAAAACAACTGAAAAGTGATAAATCTAGCATGATTGAGAATAGAATTATGATCAAAATGAATGAATTGTACACCAAAAATGGTTCAAAAGTGATATGATTCGTGCACATCAAATCCCCCTAAGCTTGAACCATTGCTTGTCCTCGATAGTGTTCGGCCGAATAATCGGCCGAATATTCGGTTTTGCAGGTCCACCGCCCCACATATGCATAATTGACCTATAATCGGTCCAGGGCCGATTAATCGGCCGCTTGGGGGAATATTCGGCCGATTAATCGGGGATTTTCTAAACCCAACAGAAATAATATTTTTTTACAGTAACTTTTTCTAAACCTACTATTGGTCATTACAATTACATTCTCTTGCCCCTCTTCACATATTTGGTCTTTCACCATGTTTTCTCAATAAGTTTATAGTTAATGTTTATTGAATTGATTCTAATTATTGATGTTTTCATCTCTAATATCATCAATGTTTCTAATTAATTATTTACTACAATATTAATCTCTGACTAATTGTTCTTCTTTGCTGCTCCATTTTGAATATTGATTTAGAATCATATTCTTTATATTGATGACTTTGATATAGTTCATTTTGTTTGTATCTATGCTTAGTTACAATCCAAATGAACTTTATCTTCCCCCTTCTAGAACATGATTAATCTCATATTACAAGAAGATTTTACTCAAATTTTAGTTGTACAATTCTAATATATGACTAATACATAACTTGGATACAGTCAACATATAATTTATATATATATAATTTATATATATATATATATATATATAACTAATTTAAAAAAAAATCAAAACCGATTAAAACCGATTATTCTTCCGCTTATACTCCCGCATACCGTGTATACTCTATTCGGTACCCTGTCCGCCCGTACACCGATTACCGATTTTCAGAACACTGGTCCTCAAGCAAAAAGAAATAGATGCATGGCTGAAGATAAATATATGGGCACGGCATCATATCTTCATAATATGAAATACTAAATCTAAGAGTGGCAAATCCATCATTTATATATGTAACTAATCATAAAATCAATTCTAACTATGAAGATAAGAAATTAAGTTCAATTAGATATTCAAATTGCCTTGGATGAATAAACTAGATAGGGATCAATAGAAATAAGATGATAGAGCCAAAGATATCATGATTTACCACAAAACTTCATTGATAGTTAAAATGAAATGAAATGAATATCCCTTTCAAATATCCATCCATCTGCAATGACATTATTATTCAATTATAAATATTTTCAACTTGACTTCTTGTGTGACGACTCGATGCACCACAAAGCGACATTACTCAAAATAAAGCATGGAATTATAAAAAATCAAACCACATTACAAGAACATGGTAGATAAAAACTGATATCACACATCCACCTTAAGTGGAAGCATATTACATCTGAGTCCAAAAAAGCCACCTATCATATCTCATATCATAATATTATTACATAACATTTTTCACCAGCTCACTGACCACGACTTGTACATATGATAACATGTCACATATACATGCCATATCTATATAACAAGGCATGTAGCTAAAACATCATCTCGATATACATCATCTACAAAACCTCCCCAAGGACCTGAGAGTACAGGGATGGCACATAGGAATCTACTACAAAACACTAGCAACACATCCAACCTTTCAATAGCTACTACTCCTCTTGCTGCTTAGCCTCAACGGCATGATCTCTACCTCATCGTGCACGACCACCTAAAAGATATGGAAACCCGTGGGGAGAGACCAAACATCCTAGTGAGAGATATATCTCTCCGCCAACGTCTATAATAAGCACAGATAGGTTTAAGAAGATAGAATACATTAGTACCAAGTTGAGAAGATTCATCTAAATGATATGTATTAAACAAATAATGTAGATTAAGCAAGTTAGGCATCTCCAACTAAGTTGTAGAGAAATTTAAACTTTAAGAAGGAAAATGAAGAACATGTATAATAGTTTATTTCTCTTACCGCATTATTGTTCAAGAAATTGATACAAAGATAAGGCAAAGGTTTATCCAATGTGAATCGTGTTTGACCCTAAGAAAATATTCTACACGGTTGTATTACATTTTTTATTATCACCCTGAGGATTTGAGTCATACCACCCATATCCAAGTGACGGTTGTGAAGTCAGAATCAGTGCCATATAAGATCACTAGAAGAGTCAGAATCCATGATCTTCTCCCATACTACTCGGTCAGTTTGAGTCTTCACTGTGGTGACATATACTCAGAATGCAAAGACAACAACTTATAGTCAAAGCTATAGTCCTATAAAGACAGCAAATCCTAGTTAAAGCTATGGTCCTGCAAAACACCAAGCCCGCCTTAGTACAGGTCACGACGCTAGAAACCAGGGTATATAACCCAATTATTGAGGTACAACTGCAATTGTCCTCTATCGTATCATATCATGTATTCATCACTGAGACCCGACCATAGTCGTTCTCTGAACACTTGGGATGAAGATGTCAAGGACACGTAGTCACATGCACCTCACATAATCAACAATATGTGCTCTGAGTTTCCCTTGGGAAAACCCATTTCACCATCTAGCAAAGTACTGACACTAAAGATGGATCTATGGCATAGGGAACCTACATGATTAGGGTTTCACTTGATTATTCAGGAAAATTGAGTATCTTTTAGCATCAATCAAGTTATAATGTATAAACCCTACACAAATTCTACAAAGATAAGGGGATAACACAACTCCAGAAGATAGAAACCTATAACCTGTGAAGTTGTCACACTATCACTTTATATCACTGCCAATTCAAGGCCATAAACATCCTTACATAGCCATACAATGCTATTACTACAATTACACTACTATGGGATATTATTCCCTCATCACATCACTGGTGGATAACACCTCACACTTGGCATAAAGCCTTAGCCAGTTCATAATACCCATCACATCATTATGATCTCAACATGCCTCAGAAAGGCTCATAGACATCACCCTATATCATCTGATTACCATCATAGAATTCACAAGCTATGACATACATTCAACTTGCAAGGTTAGGATTTAACACAGGTAGGAGAGAGAAAACATAATCACATGCTATTTGTCCAATAAACTGAACCTATATAGCATACCCTAGAATTAGGGTTAGGGTTTCAAACACATAGTCAATTAGGTTTAAACATTATTGATTATAATTACCATTCATATTTACATCAACATGTAGGGGTTAACACATGATGTAGCAATCCAACTCAACTAGGTGTAGTGACTTCTTTAGTGAGGGAGTGTAGAGACCATGGTCCACTTGTAGTGACCATGTGTCGTGACCCACCTAGCTAAGCATGTGTCTCGGCCAAAACACAACACCAACTGAAGGCATATGTAGCGACTCTTAAGTGTTGCGACCATTAACCCATTAGGGTTAGTGTTGCAATCGTTATCAAAGGTCTCAACATGTCTAATGACCCATTACACATCACCAAGCATGCCTTAGCCAAAACTCATCCAAGTCTCATGTCATGACCGTAACTAAACCAAGAGTAGCGACCAACTCAACCAAAATAGATGTGAAACCAACATGGCACAACTGTAATGACCTATTTACACAAGAACATGTGTTTTGACCGAAACCAAAACCAAGCACAACGGCCATCACCCAAGATCAAGGTGTGTGGACTGAAAGTAGATCAAGCTGTAGTGACCAACAAGGTCAAGCTATCACAACAACACCTGACCATCCTCAAAATAGAGATAAACCACAATCAAAATAGGTGGTAAATATCAAGTATATTAGGCACTATAAAGAAGGTAAAAACTCCATGCAAGATGATCACCATGACTCTAAATATCTATAATAGAAATCACCATGAAAGAACTTTGTTAAGAGCGATAAAACCCATGTGTATACATGCAAAATAGGGCCAAAAGGTCATGATACTCCAAGATACTCAAACCATGTGCGTGTCAATAGAAATCCATAAACAAGAGAAAGAGATAACCATCCATCTCATAGTCACCACAAAATCGGGTACCAAGAATTTGGGTTTAGGAGTATAAGCAACACACATATGCTCATCGCCCAAGATTTAAGTTCTAAATTATGATAACACTATCTTGCATATTAGGATCAAATCTTAGAGATTAAATTGGTAACATGCATGTAAGAAAATGGTACAAATAATAGAAGAGGGAAGAGAGTTATATCACCCGCCTTACGAAAAGACCAAGCTCCAAAGATCATGATCTCCAAGAGAGAAGAAAGCTCCAAACCAAGAGAAAATCCAAGGACAAAAGATCATCTCAAAAGAGAAGACCACCAAGGTCAAATAAGAGCTCAAGAAAGAGGTGAAAACTCTAGGCTGAACCAAAGAAGAAGAAAGGAGAAAGAGGAAAACTTCTTTTCTCATAGGTACCACCATGGTTGCACCATAGTCTTTGACCTTGGTGAGTAGAAGATCCTTAAGAGAAGGCCACCATGGTTACACCATAGTCTCACGGCCAAGAAAGGGAAAGAAGATAGGGTAGAGAACCAAAAGAAAACGTGATAAAGGGTTCAAAACTACTTAATTGTGAAGAAAGAAGATCACCAAAGATCACTACAAAGGAGATGATCAAGCTCAAAAGCACCACATGCAAGGTTGATCAACCAACGAAGATCCAAGATTAGTCCTCTTTTTCTCCTCAAAGCTCCAAGAAAGAAAACAAGTGACGGAGAAAAAAGAGAGATAAAAAGTATGATTGCATGAAGAAGAGATAGGTTATATACTCAAGGTAGGAGAGAGGTAAGATGGGTTATGAGGTGTCAACAAAACATAGCACCAAAAGGACACTTGTCCATCAAGGAAACAACCATGTGACCACTAAACGCATGCATGCAACATATGGTGATACAACCAAGGTGGGGTATCGACCACATGGGTTACCACCACCCTTGTTGTAGTTAAAACATATCAAGGAACCATGTAGTGACCACTATAAGAGATCACCTAACAAAACATGGTCAGACACATCACCAGAAGACAAACCATTACGACCAAACCACATATAGGTCACCAAGGTTGAAACAAGCATCACCTAGGGAAAGTGTTATGGTCACATCACTCATCCAAGAGTGGTGTTTTGTCGCAACACACCCTTCATGTGCTCAAGGTTTCTACACACCTCCAAGGCTAAAACCCTAGAAACCCTTGCATCACAACTTAATGCCACTTGATCAACCAAGGTCCAACAAGGTGCTCCATAGAATCATTCTCTCTCTCATGATGCTAAGGCACAAGAAACACACTCTACATGTGAAAAGTTGCAAGATAACCCTCACTCATAGGTAGATTGCAACTTGGTCCAACACAAGCATACATAGCTCAAACATCAACCAAACAAGACCAAAATGAAAACATAAGATTGTCACATGTCATAAAAGCATCTCAAGAGGTTAGATTAAGATTCTAAGCATCTTATTAAGAAAAGAAAGCATACTCAAGCACTAAGCTAGGACATGGGCCTTACTACCATAAACCCCTAACAAAAACTTCACCCCCGAAATCCTACGCGAAAAGAGAAGGGTACTTCCTACACATCTCTTCCTCAAGATCCCACAAGGCTTCCTCTACACCACGATGATGCCACAAAAGCTTAACCAACATGATGTACTTCTTCTTCAACTTCTTGATCCTCCTATCTAGGATCAACACAAAACCTTCCACATAAGATATATCCTCATCTAGATCAACCTCTACCGGCTATAACACCAACTCTATATCAGGGTGGCACTTCCTCAGACACATGGAACACTAGATGCAACCTGTGAAAATTAGGTGGCAATTCCAACTTATAGGCCGCCTTCCCAACTCGTTCCACCATAGTGTAAGGTCCCATGTACATGGTAGCCAACCCTTCCTCCCAAACCTTAGCATGACTTTCCAAGGAGAGACTTTGAGATACACCCTATCTCCCACTTGGAATTCCAAGGGACTATGAAAAATATCAGCTTAAGACTTATGTCTGTACTGGGCTGCTTTGAACTGCTGTTGAATCACTTTTATTTTCTCTAGTGTCTTCTGCACAAGATCAGGGCCTAGAAGTTGATACTCACCAGTCTCATACCAACACAATGGAGATCTACAACATCTCCCATATAATACCTCATAAGGTTCCATATCAATACTCGTCTGATAACTGTCATTGTATGCAGACTTTATCAAACTGAGGTGCACATCCCAAATTCCCAAAAGCTACAAAACTCAGGCTCTCAATAGATCTTCTAGTATCTAGATCGTCCTTTCTGACTATCCATCTGTCTACAGGTGTAACGTTGTACTAAACTTCAATTGCGTACCCATCGCTATGTGCAGACATTCCCAAAAGTGACTATGAACTGAGAACCTCGATCTGACATGATAGTAGGTGGGATATCATGCAAGCGAATGATCTCATTGACATATATATGTGTAAGCTTCTCTAATGTGTACATTGTCTTTACAGGAAAAAGTTTGATGTCTTTCTCAACCGGTCAACTATCACCCATATGGAGTCATGAAATTTGGTTTTCCTAGGTAGACCAACCAAAAAATCCATCATAACATGATCCCATTTCCACTGTGATATAGGAAACGGTTGCAAATTCCATGCAAGTTTCTAAAGATCTGTCTTAACTTTCTGGAACACATGACATCTTGCCACAAACTTAGTCACGTCACTTTTCAAGCTAGGCCACCAATACAAATCCTTAAGAATTAATGTGATACATCTTGGTTCTTCCTATATGCATTGCGTACATTGAAAAGTGAGCCTCTTCCAAGACCATCTTCCTCAGATTATCAACATCGGGAACCACGACTCTGCTGTGGTATCATAGTATCCCATCCTTTGCCTCATGGAAGCCATCATGCTTCTCATTGCCAAATCTTCTTGGATCTACTGTATCATTGTATCACTCTGTTATGCATCTTGGATCTTCTACCTCAACATATGCTTCACCCGCAACTGTGCGAACAGTCCTGCTAGCATGGATACCTCCAACTTTGCATTCATTTAACAGAAACATTGACATGTCTCTCTTGTGGCACACCAATGAACATAGTTGTGCCTTCTTAATAGATGATGATGATGAAGACTTCCTACTCAGAGCCTCTGCCACCACATTCACCTTCCCTGGATGGTAATCTATGGTGCAATCATAGTATTTAATCAACTCCACCAACATGCATGTCACATGTCCAACTCCTATTGTGAAAAGATGTATTTGAGGTTCTTGTGACCTGTGAAGATCTGACACTTCTCACCATACAAGTAATGCCTCCATATCTTCATGGCGTGAACCACTACAACTAGCTCTAGATCATGAGTGGGATAGTTCTCCTCATGTTTCTCCAACTGTCGTGATGCAAAAGAGATCACATTCTTATCTTGCATCAACACACAACCCAGACCATTCTTTGAGGCATCACAAAAAACAATATAGCCTTTTCCATGTTCTGTCGGCACTAGTACTGGTGAACTAGGCAACTTCTCCTTCAACAACTGGAAAGCACACTAACACTTGTTATCCCAAACAAAAGGTATAATCTTCCTCGTCAGGTTCATTATGGGTAATGCTATAGCACTAAAGTCCTTGATGAACCTCCTATAGTAGCATGTCAAACCCATATAATTGCGTACCTATGTCAACATGTTTGGCTACTCCCACTCTATTATAGATTCAACCTTCTTAGGTTCCACACGAACACCCTAAAAAATATCACATGTCCAAGAAAAGACACCCCCTTCAGCCAAAACTCACATTTTCTAAACTTTGCATACAACTGATGTTGTCTCAATAAAGTTATTTCCTGACGCAAATGTTGTTCATGTTGTTGGCTGTCACAGTTGTATATAAAATGTCATCAATGAATACCACCACAAACTGATCAAGATACGGACAAAACACCATGTTCATTAGGTCCATGAATGTTGTCGATGCATTGGTTAGCACAAATGGCATAACCACAAACTCATAGGACCATACCTCGTCCTAAAAGCTGACTTTGGTATGTCATCTTCCTTGATCCACAACTGGTGATATCCAGACCTTAGGTCTATCTTCAAGAGCATTATAGCACCTCGCAACTGGTTGAACAAATCATCAATCGGGAGTAAAGGATACTTATTCTTGATCATCAATTTGTTCAACTACCTGTAATCGATACACAACCTCATGGATCCCTCTTTCTTCTTTAGGAACAACACGTGAGTACCCCAAGGTGATGTGTTTGGTTTGATAAAACCCTTCTCAAGCTGCTCTTGCAACTATTTCTTCAACTCTAACATCTTAGTTGGTGCCATCCTGTATGGTGTCTGTGATATCGATTGCATGTCGGGTACCATATTGATCTCAAAATCAATCTCTCTGATTGGAGGAACACCTAGAAACTCATCTGGGAACACATCTTCAAACTTATAGACAATTGGAACCTCTTGGAGATTCGGACTCCTCACCTTGGTATCCACCACATGTGCCAAGAATACATCACAATCCTACCTCAGCAACTTCTCTGCAACCATTGCTCGCACCAAACAAGTTGGAAGAATCTTCCTATCTACCAAGAAGACCCACATCTCATCGCCATCGACAAATGTTGCCACTTTGGAACTATAGTCCAAGACCACCTGATACTTCTCCAAGGTGTACATTCCAAGGATCACACTGAAACCATGCATATCAAGTGGTATGAGATCCACTTGAATGTTATACCCTGAAAAAGAAAGGACACAAGGACACACCTCCCGCAACTCGGTAGAACCAACTAACGGGGTTTCTAAATAAAGACTATCATGTCTACGACCAAAAGGTAATGAACAACTAGCTATCACTTCTCGAGTGATAAAGGAGTGTGTTGCATCTAGGTCAGCCAAAATAGATATAAAGCAGGAAGAAGACAAATCAAAATAAAATAACTCCATACGACCTGTCACAACTCGTGGGTTGAACACTCATTCTGGATGACTCATCATGTAGAATCGAGTCATTTCATGTTGTCGTACCCTTCCTTTGTTGGCTTACCTAGAAGAACTAGCCTATGATGCATGTCCATTTCATGTGCCATTGCTGAACTATTGTCGTTGTAGAGACCCTTGTTCACTCTGTCTCGGTTGTTGGGTAACCTCTTAATCCTTCATTGGGAAAAACCACTTTGAATGCACAACCTGTCCACACTTGTAGAAAGTCTTACTCTCATACCATGGCCTAGACAGCCCTATCACCAAGACTGATGCAACACTATCGGCTCATGTAGTGGAAAGCTTCGGCCTCTACCTCTGCTCGGTGACCACTAAGATTGACTTTCCATCCTTTATTGTCATGGCGAAAATGAGAACCTAGGATTATTAAATCCCCCAGATGACTATCGTTGATACTGTACATGCCTCTTCTTGTCCTCCATCTCATGATTCTCCACCACTAATTGCTCCACTCTTCTGAACGAACCCACAAACATGGCAAACTTCTCTCTATTATCTAGGGATGACACCATTGTTGTCAATTATGTAATCAAACCCTTCTCAAATCGTATGATCATATCCTTGTCCATCACTGCCGTATGTGGAAAAAACCTTAGGAGCTCCATGAATGTAGCTTCATACTCGTTTATGGTCATATATCCCTACCAAATCTTCTCAAACTGGGTGATCTTCTCATCCAGATATGTCTCCAGAAAGTACCGACTCACAAACTTCCATCAGAATTCTTCCCAACTGATCACGACACTGGGCCTTTTCTCCTCCTAAATGGCCCACCAATGGCCAACACTCCCTTCTAAAAGATACATTACATGCTTCACTTTATCCTCTTCAGGGATGTTGACGATCTTGAAGGCCTTCTCCACCTTGATCAACCACAAATCTGCATCTATCGGGTCTTCCGTACTTGCATACTCCACCGTTCCTACATGCCTCAACCTTTCAAAGGTCTTCCCATAACCCAAAGAGTCCACATTGGGGACTGCCACTTTCACTTGGGGTGGGGGCATACTGTCTGCCATATGCGTCATTGTGTCCATGAACTATCCAAACATGGATTGGAAAGCGAGGTTAACAACCACTATTGGGTCAAACTGGGGCATCTCAGGTACTCCATCAACCCTCTCCTGCCTCCTGGCACTGCCACCTGGTGCAGCAACACTGCTCTCAATAGCATGTTCTTCATTTTTTCCAGCCATCTTTTCTTCTCTTCTTCTTCTACATAAGTAGAAGTTACCATAAGACAGACTGGAGGACACTAGAATAGACACTAACCTTAATCCTATGTCCATATAGACTCAGAGAACCTTGATCTATGATGCCAACCATGTTGTGATGAATCGACGCGCCACAAAGTGTGATTACTCAAAATAAAGCGCATAATTATAACAAATCAAACCACATTACCACAAAATAGGGTAGATAAAAATTGATACCACATATCCACCTCAAGTGGAAACATATTACATATGAGTCTATAAAAGCCACCTATGATATCTCATATCATAAGATTATTACGTAGCATTGTTCACTGGCACACTGGTCACAACCTATACATATGATACCTTGTCGCCTATACATGCCATATTTGTACAACAAGGCATATAGCCAAAGCATCGTCTCGATATAAATCATCTACAAAACCTCCCCAAGGACCTGATAGTACAATGATGACACATAGGTGTTGGGTTTTACGTGGTCGGTGTAGGCAGTGGAAACAAAATTTTACTTGACCATAAACCCATAACCAATAGATCACATCAATATATATGTAATGGGAAGGATGGTTTTAGTGAGATATACCTAGTCCCAAGGCTTGCTCAACAACTATACCTCATAGCAAGTGCGGTCTTCAACCGCCTATCTTTGATGACATCTGTGCAACTCCTAGTCTTGACCAAGACTACGGTTGACTGTCGTCCTCCTGAGTGGCAGAAGTCTCCCGCCTCTATAGATAGTCCACACGGACTACAGGGAACTCTAGTCATCCTAAAGAATGAACTAGAAGGAGTTGTCCCTTTCTGTCAACGTACTAGTCACCAACACACTCTCCCATAATCGATTACTTTTCTACAGTTATCTTTCCCTCGTTTTTCCTCCCTGGATGGGTAGAACTTGCTTGGGCTCTCTCAGTTACCACAACTAGAGAGGACAACAACTTTGCAGAGGAATTGATGTTATGAGTTGTGTCTCTGGAAAAGCCCCCCGTACCCCTCTATTTATAGTAGAGGGCAGGGTCAGGGTTCCTAGTATGTGTGGGAGTAGAAGGGTCCAGAATTTCTATGAACAATTTGCATTGTGGTAGGCAAACCGATCATTTCATAATTGAAATGGTCGTTTGGCAAGGTGAGCTGATCGGTTCACTTGAGAACTAGTCGATTCGGAGTGTGAACCGATCGTTTCACTTCCCAGGCTTTCCTACAATTGACTTTCCTTATTCGTTTCTAATTAATGCAAAGATTAATTCTTGTCCCAAGCAAATTGAACAAGTGAAATGAAAAAACTTTTTCTCACAAAGTGGGACAACCCAACCCTGCTCATCTGGTCCAGCTGAACTGATCAATTCACCAAGTTGAACCAGTTGTCTCACTGACCATGAGCCAATCGGTTCACCCAGTGAACCGGTCGGTTGGTGGTCCAGATTGTGCAGAACACAATCAATTGAGTTCTCAATCAATCTGACATTCTAATCAATTGGTTCAATACTTGAACTTGATGATTCTGTGTCAAGTCTATTTATTGAATGTTTGATTGAGTACCTAAACACTTTAGTAATCAATCCAAACATCATTATTGATAAAATCTTCTTCCAAGTTAATCCTATGTGTGTGACCCTATAGATTCCATTTCACATTGGAAGTGGATGTCCATAACTAACTTATGACATCACAATCAAAGAGTGGTGACTAGTCACACATCAATGCTACCCAAATGAAGAGGAAAGTTGGAGAACAACTTTCAACCTACAATATGTGATTGGTGTTACAGTGAATGTATAATTCCTTTTTCTTTGATATCCTGAATGAACTCAAGACATGGAGTTGTCATCCTTTCAATGTTTATTCATGTTTCTTAAACTAGAGCAGACTGTCTGAGATATGTGTGACATCAATATCATATATTGATTCACATGTGCATGTGCATGCCTTTCTCAGTCTCTCTTATCAAGTGCTCTGGACATCATACTCCCTTAGGAGGGACAAATCCCATATCTATCACTCACAGTCTATGTCATGCGTCAAAGCCACCCAATCATCACTGTTATAACAACTCGTATTTCAAGATTGTGTTTGATGATGTCAAAGTGTACCCAATCACATTTGACGAGTGTGGTGATTTTAGGTCTAAGAATCACAATTACCACTGTCACTATGAGAGATGAGTCTGACTACCATGTCATGGTTCCATGTGTTACTCTCATGGTGGGTCTGCCCGATACACTGTTCTCCAACATGTACCTATGTGCTTGGTTTGATATCATATATCATGACTAATGAGACACTGTCATCAACCAACACACACTCTAGTCTTAATGTGTCATTGTTGTCTTTCAACCTTCCACAATGACATCCGACTAGGGGCATAACAAGAATGTACATACTCTTAGCATCCATATGATCTCATTGTTCAGGTCCTCAACCTGAAGACATACGCCATTAAGTATTGTCATTCTTTATACATTCATTCTTCTCCATCATTTATCTCATAATCGATTGAGCTAGAATAAATTGGAATCTTGCCTTTGATATTTATCAAATCAATCAGAACATATGACAATCCAATCATCATATGATTGGCTCTCTGGGCATACATACCAACAGACTCCCACTTGCACTTAAAGCCAATCACCTTTGAATCATATTCTTAGTGATCTTTAAACATGTCCAACATGTTTTTGTTGTGCTAGTGCTAATCCAATGAGTTATCAACATTTTGCTTTAGTCGGTATATTGCATGTTCCACATCTCCTCACTGTTCAACATTTCGTATGAGATGGAGTTGTCATAATATGCTATTTGATATTCCTTGCCTAACAATTAGCTCCATAGTTTGACTTAGTATTTCTACTTTGTCATCATTGGTTGGAATATCTATAAGTTCATATGTATGAACTTCTAGATCCATATAGCATCCTTTGTTGTTCATAACACAAGGATACTCAACATTCCTTTTAGAATCTAATGGAACTTTTAATATACTCAGAACATTTGCATTTAACAATTTTTATTCACTTCATAATTGAATATAACTTTTATATTTTTGCATTTTGAGGTCGTTTTTCTGTCATTTCAGAAGCTTGCATTAGTGTAACTAATTTGCACTCAACTCTTCCTTTTTATTACTATGGAACTAATCATTTAATACTTCATAAGTACTTAAATAAGTACTTTATGGTATTCCAGTGACTCTCACTGGAAGTAGACAGACATCCACTCATCATGTCCATTACATATGAGACAACTGGATGAACATATCATATTATAATGTCCAATACATACAAGATGATGAATGCATACATATTTTCTTGTCATGTCCAATACATACAAGATAATGGGATGATTACATACATGATAGATCCAATTGTGAATGTATAAGGCATCTATCTATGTGTTCCTATTCTTCATAAGAATTTGGGACACTAGGCATCTGAGAGACTAACTCCATGTAACATGGACAAGTTTTCTCCCACTGAATCTTTACATATTGAACCCTTCAGCATAGACTGCCAATGTATGCTCTCTCTTTATTAGGTCAAGATACTTTCGAGAACTATGTCTATAGGTCTCTATTCCTACCACATAGGACATTTCTCTTTATTCCCTTAAAGAAGGTATTTCCACACCAGTTTCATTTTATTCCTCATTATCATGTGGAATATGAATATGCTCTCCCTAAATCTTTATAATCATAGATCCCTTCTTTATTTTTATATATCAGTCAAACCTTCTGACTATATAATCAAAGTAAAGACTCCAGTTATGAGGTGCTTGTATTTAATCAATCATATTGATTAATCTCTTGCAACTTATAGACTGCATTCACATTAAGAGAATTATAAAACCCTTCATGTTGTGTCACGTACACAACCTTATGTTATTCCTACTAGGAATGTGGTTTTAATATCCATATGCCAAATTCCATAGTCTTTAAGTTCCAATAGAAAGCATGATCCTTTATGGCCTATAGCCATTGCAATTGGTTAAATAAAATCAAAGGTTCACACCTTGAACTCACTTGAATTTATCTCAACCAATCAACTGTCATCCATGTCAGTCTTAACTCTTAAGACCTAATTGCACTTATGGGTTTTATCCCTATAAGTGCTACCATTAAGGTCATACCTTATTTGGTTCACATGGAAGTCATTTTGGATCTTATGGCTTCAAGCCATAACTCAAAATTTGGTTCCTCAACATCATCTAGATAGATTATTGGCTCATCATCATATGACCAATTAATTACCTTTGAGTTTTTTGGAGATCATTATCCATCAAGCTCAAGGTGCTTTCTACTAGAGATATGAGGTGTATCTGTTACATAACAAATTTGAGATTCCACAACACTTGTGATTCTTAATCTGCTTTTGTACCTTTATTTAGTGCAAAGCATGTTCTTTAGAAGAATTCTAGAAGATTAGTTATTTGTTTGATGATCATGCTATTACTATTTCGAGTATGATTCCTTCTTTTATTTAGACATCATTATGCCTTAATCATGATTTCTCTATGATACACTATCATAGTTACTCACAAGGTCCTCAAACATTTGGTGTAAGTATCTCGTTCATTGATCATATCAAAGAATTAATACTTTTACCAAGTTCATTCTTCATTTATGATATTCTTGAACATTTCAAGACATTCATAATGGTACTTCATTAAATACCATATCTAAAGTATTAGCATTTACTCCAATAGGTATGTATATACATCAATATGTATTATACCTAATAGAATAGTCATTCTCCCACTACATCTAGTGAAGATTAACTTATCATCATGCCCAATAAACAAGACATTCATATCTCTTTATTGTTCATTAACCAAGAGATTCTAGCTTTATCCATCAACATGGAATCTAGAGATGAATTTTTCATTCATTTGTTTAGATGGTAATGCTAATTTATTGTTTGAGTCATAAATAACTTATAGGTATTACTATTTTATCTCATGCATACCAATTACCACAAGATAAATAAGGAATTTCCATAAAAGATTGAAACATGAACTTTATTGATAGACATCCTTGTCATTACAAGATGCAGAAATAAAGTGTTTCTATTTATTGGCAAAATGAAATAGCAATTCATAACTCTATTACATGCCCTTTGGGCTGAAGTAAACTAAAAGGCACTAATATCTATGGTAGAAACACTTGCTCTAATGTTTATGAGTGTTCCTTTGTGGTCCTTTCATAAAGCCATCATTTCTTTTCATATCCTGCACATCATATATGTCAGATCTATATCTTGGTATCATATACCTAAGATAAAGAAGAATTTTAAGTTTATTTCATAATACCCGAGGTGGAGACTTCCATCCCCTCCTTCTTATTTAGTTCATCTATGTAGAAAGGGCAATTTCTTTTCCAATATTGTGGATCATGACAGTGGTGACATTTGTCTCCCTTATTCACCCCTCCCTTGGCTTTGAGAGTTGAAGATGACTTGGGATGTTGGCTAGCATCAGAACCTTTCTTTGATTTGCCCTTTCCCTTGACCTTACCCTTAGACTTTCCCTTCTTTCTGTCGATCATCATCATAGATTTGGGTTTGTCTTTCTTCATCTGTGCCTTGGCTGTCCTCAACATGCCCAACAACTCTGTCAGTGACCTGTCAAAGTTGCTCATGTTGTAGTTCTTCACAAACTGACTGTAGGATTTGGACAATGATTGTAGTATCACATCAGTAGCCAACCCTTGGATCAGAGGGAATCCCAGTCGAGTTAGGTTCTCCACATACCCAATCATCTTGAGTGTGTGAGAGCCTACTGGATCTCCTTCTATCATGATGCACTTAAATAATGCCTTGGAGACATCATATCTCTCTTATCGTGCTTGATCTTGATACATGTTCTTGAGATGTTGAACCATCTCAATGATGTCCATGTTCTCATGTTGTCTCAACAACTCATAGATCATTGAGCATAACATCGAGCACTTCACATCAATGGCATCCTCAATATGCTTCTTGTAAGCATCCCTTTCAGCCTTTGGTGCAGTGGGAGTGGGTTCTTCTAGCTCTGGTGTATCTAGGACATAGCTTTCACTCTTGAGTGGGAACAATTCTCAACGTTCTAAACCAGTCGTGGAAGTTGTTTTCATTTAGCTTGTCCTTCTTTAGGACCAATCACAATGAAAATGATTGTTATTGGTAGCCATTTATTCTACAAAAGGAAATTTGCAATTTTAGTCCAAAACTTTTTTGACTTGATTTGATTTGAAACTGACAATATTAATTAGGTCTTTAATTAATTATCACTCCCACTATTTTGATCAAATTGGTAACCCTCACGTATCAATTTGGAAGATTGTAGTGTACAACCTTCTAGTGAGCAAGATCTTGACTTCCTCTAAGTTATGGACCAGCGAGGGATGTCACCCACAACTAGATTCTTTCAGGTAGGCAACCTTTGCCAATTGCATCATATGCAACTCTTAATAGATGTCATGTGCAACTCCTTGCCATGTTCATATTTATGCCTCAAGGTGCTTAATCATATTAAGATCACCTTGTTATGTCCATTCCCAGAAGCCAACACAATGAGTATGCAACCCGCAAAGGCAGACCCACATACCCACTATCACACTTCCATGAGATAGATGATGCACCATGTGAAGGCATGCCCACACTTAGTCGATCAACCTTTTCATGTGTGTTGCTTTTGGAAGGCATCTTAAACTTAATATTTATATTTTAGGGGTTTTAAATATGCTTATATATGCATATATGTATCCAATAACCACATATGTAGTATGTATCATATACATGCTATATCTCACAAATGAAAACATGCAATAACAATAAAGTGATGATTATGGCCATCCTATTATAGTTCCTTGGATTCACAAGGAACTACGGTCATCTATGGTCTACATCACATGCAACCTGTTATTGATGAAGATCTGTGCTTGCCAGTCCAGGTTGACTAGTTCAGCCTTTGAGCCAGTCGACTCGCCTCTTGGTCAGTTGGTTGGTCTTCTCCAGCTGGTCGTCTGGATCCTCCAGATGGTCGGCTCGTCTAGTCATCTAGGCTTCTCATCAATCCACCAACTGCTCCTCAGTCAGTCATCTCGATCCATCAAGAGTTCATCTTCAGTCTTCATCATAATAAGAAATAAAGCTTATCCTATTTTACATAATCTTTGTGGAACCTCAAGTTACATTTGAGGGGAGAAAAGGTAGAAGATAATCATGAGTTTTTTCAAGTTACATTTAGAATGGAAGAAGAGGGCTTGGTGCGCAGACTGAGATGCAAACAACCATAACCAACCACACACATCCACATGGGGTTTATAGGCCATAACCATGCTATACATCCTCCTTCAAAATCGTTTTAGGGCGACGTGTATCGATTGCATATATACCATATCATATATATATATATATATTAGTTTGGGATCATGTGGTATTAATTAGATATTCATATTAGTCATTTAGATATTTACATCATATGCAATAAATAAAATATGATAAAACCAAAATTCGATCATATCTATTATCCCAAAACATAGAGTACTGACGTGGCTTTGATACCACTGTTGGGTTTTACGTGGTCGGTGTGGGCAGCGGAAACAAAATTTTATTTGACCATAAACCCATAACCAGCAGATCACATCAATATGTATGTAATGGGAAGGATGGTTTTAGCAAGATATACCTGGTTCTGAGGCTTTCTTATTGAATATACCTCACAGCAAGTGTGGTATTCAACCACCTATCTTCGACGGAGTCTTTACAGCTCCTGGTCTTGACCCGGACTGCGGTTGATTGTCATCCTCCTGAGCAGCAGAAGTCTCCCGCCTCTATAGATAGTCCACACGAACTACCAGGAACTCTAGTCATCCTGAAGAATGGACTAGAAGGAGTTGTCTCATTCTATAGGCGTACTAGTCACCAACACACTCTCACACAATCATTTGTTTTTCTATAGTTGTCTTTCCCTCACTATTCCTCCCTGGATGGGTAGAACTTGCTTGGGTTCTCTCATTTACCACAACCAGATAGGACAACAACTTTGTAGAGCAACTATTGTTCTGAGTTGTGTCTCTGGAGAAGCCCCTTGTACCCCTCTATTTATAGTAGAGGGCAGGGTCAGGGTTCCCAGTCTGTGCGGAAGTAGAAGGGTCTAGAATTTCCACAAACAATTTGCACTACGGCATGCGAATCAATCTTTTAATAACTGAAATGGTTGTTTGTCAAGGTGAGCCGATTGGTTCACTTGTGAACTAGTCAGTTGGGAGTGTGAACCAGTCGGTTCACCCAGTGAATCAGTCATTTCACTTCCCAGACTTGCCTACAATTGACGTTCCTTATTCATTTCTAATTAATGCAAATATTAATTCTTGTCCCAATCGAATTGAACAAGTGAAATGAAAAAAAAAACTTTTTCTCACAAAGCGGGACAACCCAACCCTGCTCGTTTGGTCCAGCTGAACAAATCGGTTCACCAAGTTGAACTGATTGTCTAACTGACCATGATTCGATCAGTTCACCTAGTGATCTGGTCGGTTTGTGGTCTAAATTGTGCAAAACATAGTCAATTCAGTTCTCAATCCACTCTAATCAATTGGTTCAACACTCAAACTTGATGATTCTGAGTCACGTCTATTTATTGAATGTTTGATTGAGTACCTAAACACTTTAGTAATCAATCCAAACATCATTCATGGATAGACTCCTCTTCCATGTTAATCCTATATGTGTGACCCTATAAGTTTCATTTCACGTTGGTAGTGAATGCCCTTAACTAACTTATGACATCACAAGCAAAGAGTGGTGTCGAGTCGCACATCAGTGCTACCCAAGTGAAGAGGAAAGTTGGAGAACAACTTTCAACCTACAATCTATGATTAGTGTTATAGTGAATGTATAATTCCTTTGTCTCTGATATCCTAAATGAACTCAATGTAAGGAGTTGTCATCCTTTCAATGTTCATTCATATATCTTGAACTAGAGCAGATTGTCTGAGATATATGTGACATCAATATCATATATTGATTCACATGTGCATGTGCATGCCTTTCTCAGTCCTCTTATCAAGTGTCTTGGAAAACATACTCCCTTAGGAGGGACAAATCCCATATCTATCACTCACAGTCTGTGTCATGCGTCAAATCCACCCAATCATCACCGTTATAGCAACCCATGTTCTAGGACTACATGTGATGATGTCAAAGTGTACCCAATCACATTCGATGAGTGTAGTGATTTTAGGTATAAGAATCACAATCACCATTGTCACTATGAGAGATGACTCTAACTACCATGTCATGGTTCCATGTGTCACTCTCATGGTGGGTCTGTCCGTTACACTTCTTCAACATGTATCTATGTGATTGGTTTGATATCATATATCATGACTAATGAGACACTGTCATCAACCAACACACACTCTAGTCTTGATGTGTCATTTTTGTCTATCAACCTTCCAAAATGACATCTGACAAGGGACATAACAAGAATGTACATACTCTTAGATCTGTATGATCTCATTGTTCATGTCCTCAACCTGAAGACATATGTCATTGAGTATTGTCATTCTTTAGACATTCATTCTGCTCCGTCATTTATCTCATAATTGATTGAGCTAGAATAAATTGGAAGCTTGTCTTTGATATTTATCAAATCAATCATAACATATGCCAATCCAATCATCATATGATTGGCTCTCTGGGCATACATACCAACAATAGGAATCTACTACATAACAATAGCAGCACATCCAACCTTTCAACAACTACTGCTCCTCTTGTTGCTTAACCTCAAAAACCGATCTCTATCTCATCGTGTACGACCACTTAAAAGATGTGGAAACCCACAGGGTGAGACCAAATGTTACAGCAAGAGATATAACTCTCTGCCAACGTCTATAATAAGCACATACAGTTTTAAGCAGATAGAATACATTAATACCAAGTTGAGCAGATTCAACTAAATGATATGTATTAAAATGATAATGCAGACTAAGAAAGTTAGGCATCTCCAACTATGTAGTAGAGAAATTTAAACTTTAAGAAGGCATATGAAGAAAATGTATAATAGTTGATTTCTCTTACTAGATTATAATTTAGAAAATCCGTACAAAAATAAGGCAAGGGGTTATCCAATGTGAATTGTGTCTGACCCTAAGTAAATATCCTACATGACTGTATTACATTTTTTATTATGACCTTGACCGGCCTAAATCGCGCGTCCAAAAGTGAAGGCGGATTTGAGGTAGTCGAGCTTTTACATTTATAAACCCGAATCCTTCTAGGCCCCCGCAACTGTGCTTATGGGGTCGAAGTAGTTAGACGGGGTCGAATACAGGGACAAGGGTGGTAGTGTTGAGAATCCAGAATCGACACGTTACACTCCGGCAGGTATAAAGAGAGATAAATTACCAAAAGGGAAACAGCAAGATGTCACAAATAAAACAAAGAAAACTACCTCCAAGTGGAGATACTAGAGAGATTTGAGGTTTTAGTCATTTAGCAGTTTTTAGGGGTTTTATGCAATAAAAACAGAGAGATAATACTAGAGCTAAAGCGAGGTACAAAGGAGAAAACTGCGGTAAAACAAGTGGCGGTAGGAACAATCATGTACCCCTCCTCTCAAAGCGGGTACCTCTAACAAGGCATTAGCGCCCCTCTCGAGGTCGTCAGACTAAAATTAGAGTGAAAAGGTCACTAAAGCAACTCCGTTCCAGGCACTCTCGTACTCCAGAATCGAACCAAATAATAGAGCCACAACCCAACTCTCTAAGCGTTGCGACGGATAAACACGGTTCGGTAGCTAAGCGAAACCCGATCCAACATGCAAGCTAGCGTTCAGATATCAAACATAGCAGTTCATCCAACAATTACACCAAGCATAAAGCAGCAAGTAATTAAACTTTTCTATTTCCATAGACAATTAAGGGTCTTAGTTTTAATGCATAAGTAAAGAATTAAATAACAGAAAATAAAGATAGGTGTCGCCTTCTTGATGTAGAAGGACTACAGGCTACTACGACTCTCCGGCCCGATATCGGTCAGGGGCCTAGCCCGATACAGCTGTGTCGGGCGGCACACCCTTTCGGGCGGCACGCTTGACGACCAACTATATCGCTCAAGGACCCTGGACGATACGCTCATGTCGGGCGGTGAACCCTCTCGGGCGGCATGCATGACGGGCAAAGCATATCGGGTTTGATATCGTGTCGGGCATGGAGCGACGCATTCTACTGTCGGGCACTTGTGTCGCGTATCTACATCGGCCGATATCGGCCCGCAGTGTCGCCCAAGACAGTCCTAGGTGAACCAATCCCCTCCCTCTCGGGATGAGGAAAACCTCACCTAGTGTCGCCCAGTACGAGCACTGGGGCACGATACTATTGCTCTCGCAGTTCTCCCTGAAGATAGCTCAAGTTCCCAACTGTCTGAACTGTCTTTTCGGCTTCCTGTAGCTGCTATTTATAGTCAGCAAGTGGGGGAACTTATGGTGCTCGAAGCGCCACGTGTCCTCCTTATTTGTGAGTTGGTGGACGGCCGATACTTGTATCGCTCAGCACAGGGTTGTCGGTCGTTGGTCATGTGACGGGCGGCACCTGCCGGTGGGTGGCTGTGTCGCCCGACAAACTTGGGTTGTCGTGGCGACTATGGCTCCCTATCGGGTAGGAGGCGTGTCGTCTGTCAGTTCCTTCTTGCGCGACACCCCTTTGTCGCGCGTCGTTGTGTCGCTCGACCCTGTCGGGCAGAGCTTGTATCGGGCGTCAGGAAGGCCGATGCAGTTTTGGACTTATTCGTGGGCCGGGACGACCCTTATTGTACCAAAATGTACCAAAGAGAGGAAGAATACTGCAAAGGATGAAAATATTGGAATTAGAGCATTGATTGGCCAATTATTGCAAAAGTGCTTATAAAAGAGAGGAAAATAGCAGTAAAGGGCAGTTTTGATAACAGAATAAAGGGCAAAATTATCACAAAAATTGGTGTTATCAACTCCCCCAAACTTAGCATTTTGATTGTCCTCAATCAATATTAAAACTTTATTTTGTGATGCTTCTTCTTGCTCGGTGTAGCTTTTAGTTCAAAAGGTGAAACAAGAATTGCGATGCCTTTAGAGATAATGTTGTTTCAATACGAACAAAAGACTTTGTATTACCTACCTTATTGTTTAAGTAAGATTCTTCTCTACAGCTTCAGCGAGACTTTGTTGTATGATTCCGAAGTTAGCTTACACACCAAACAACTTTATTTTTGGGCATAAAGTTGTGTATAAGGTAGGCTAAGGCTTTTGGGGGTTTTTCTTGTTTCCCATCAGTCCATCCAGGTAAGGGTCCGTTAGCGGGCAAGTGGTCCCTGTAGTCCAAGCCAGTTGGCTTTAGAGCAGTGATTTCACATCCTACGTACCACTGTCCTGGATCTACCATGCCTAAAGATGGGTACTTTTGGAAAACAAGTATGTATATATATTTTTTTATTTTCTTTTATTGGGCACAACTCTCATGCTTTTATTCACACTCATACAACTTCTCTCTCTTTTTGGGATTTTTGTTGGGTAACGGAAAACAAAAGAGATTTCTGCTGTTTGGGCAGCTTTTTCCTTCTCCATACTCGTCTCTTAGCTGTATGCGAGATTATTATTTTTTTCAAAATTTTTGGCATGGCAAAACATAATCTTTTGTTTGTTTGAGGCAGCATTATCAGAAAGATATGACAGAACTTGTAACTCGTTAAGTATACAGAAAGCAAACTTTGCAAGAATTCACAATAGATTTTTACTATTAGCAACTTTGTACATATGCATAGGGATAGAAATTTGCAAAGGAAAGATTTTTTGAAAATTTTATATGGGCATACATGCGTACATCAGATATACAGGAATCCATAAGAACATACATACGCACATCAGATATAAAGGAAGCCATAAGCGTGAAGAGCTTGAAGCGGAAAAGAATTTTATACCTCCCTCACTGGAACATGGGTACCCCCCCCCAAACTTACTCCACACTCTGTCCCAGAGTGGTGAAGAAGACAGGGTAAGGTAATGTTTAGCCAGTGAGGGTTAGCTTGCTGATGTGCTGCAATATGCTCCTACGAAGTTACATCATGCCATTGGGAGGTTGTCTAGCGAGTTTGCTCTGCCATTGAGAGGCTGGTACAAGCGTAAACCCTCAAAATTGTTTGCTTGGCCCTCTTTGCTCCTGATCCTCCTTTGTGAACATGAACGAAAGGACTGATTATCAATCCCAGTTCAGTCCATCTGAGTCCATTTTTGTCCCCAGGAGTGTGTAGTCAGAGGGACCTCTCCCCTAAGAAGATGGAACCGGAAAGCCCCGATTCCATCTGGAGGCCATCGGCAAAAAGACTTGTGTTGTCTCTGTAGATGGTCCTAAACCACCGTAGAGACAGACTCTGATAACAAAGTGATCCTCCATTGGAGCTACTAAATAAAGAATAATCCATCTTTTCTTTGTTGATGACGTTTCTGTCTGACGGTTGTTGCTGATTCCCACGTCGTGGTTGTTGGCGCGGCCGATGGTTTGCTTCGTGTGAGCCATTCCTATTATCAAGTTCAAAGTTTATTTAAATTTTAGTCAGGAAAAGTTAAAAAGAAAACTGATAAAACTTGTCTTGAGGTAAAACTCCAGGTATTGTTAATCAAAAATGAAATCCAGGGCAGTACGGGATCGGACGATACGGGGTTAACCACGTGATACGACCCGCTATCCGACACTGGTGTGTGGGCGACAAGGCCTCATGAAGCAAAAACCTAATAGGATGTCATGACCGAAGGACCTGTCGCCCGATATGGTGTATCGGGCAAGCGCTATCGACCGACGTGCCGTGCATCAATCATGTCGGGCGATAAAAGAAAATTCGACTAAGCTCGTTAACCCGACATACAACGGGCGATATGGAACCAAGTGTCGGGCGATAAGGAAAAGCAACTCAACTAGCCGACCGATACCCCGCCCGCGATACAAATCTGTGTCGGGCAAAAAGCGTATCGGGCTATACCCTTGCTCATTGGAGACATCGCCCGATACCCAAGTGAAGGCAAGCTGGCCGACACGCGAGCGAAAAAGTGGATCATTGCATGCATTCCAAATGGTAGAAAAGAGAAAGCGTGGCAGCCCGACACGGAAAATCCATCCAACTATATATAGCGGACTCGGCTGGGGGTAAATCGGTCATTCCAGGGGTGCGCATCGGCCGTTTGAGACATGTCGTTCCCGAGACGACGGTCCACCGGTCAAATCAAGGGCAAAAAAAATCCATATGAGTGATACGAAGCCATGTCGGGATGTCGCCTTGCGACGCCCCGGGATGCTGCCTCTCGATACAACCTGTTTTGCACCCAGTTGAGGTGTTGTCCGATGCGCCAAGCGGAAAAAACTAAAACTAAGTGAAGAAAAACCTACTGAAGGGTAAAACATCATTGGCATAGGGAAGAGCCCCTTACCTCATATGGTATTACTCTTCAATAGAGCGGTGGCCCGTAAAATAGAAGAGTCGGTACGCTCGGTGCGTGCTCTGACTCGGGCCTTATTACAATCCATAAAGTTTGTTTTTACAAGAAATAAGAATAATGCATCCTCCTAGGAAAGAAAGAAAAATCGGGCTACCTCCCGATGAGCGCTGGGGTTTGCGTCACCAGCTCGACCGGTGTAGGATCATCTTGTTCAGCTCTCGACTGTACCCATATCTTGCAGGTCGATCTCTGCTCTCCTAACAAAAGCTTCATCCTCAAGAACCTTTTCACCTTGTGCCCATTCACTTGAAAGACTTTGGTCGGATCGTCTTTGTTGTAGAGCTCCATCATCCCTGATGGGTATATCTTTGACACAGTGAATGGTCCTGACCATCTCGTTTGTAACTTCCTAGGGAAAAGACGAATAGAGGACTTGTATAACAAGACTTTATCCCCCTCGCTTACGTCTTTCCTCCTGAGGTGGGCATCCTGCCACAATTTTGTCCTCTGTTTGTAGATTCTTGCATTTTCGTAGACGTTCATTCTCAGCTCTTCGAGCTCTTGAAGCTGTAAAAACCTCTTTTCTCCCGCTTTGTCGAGGTCCATATTTTGGAACTTGATTGCCCAAAGGGCCTTGTGTTCAAATTCCAAAGGAAGATGGCAAGATTTTTCGTAGATAAGCCTATAGGGGGTGGTTCCAATGGGTGTTTTGTAAGCAGTACAGTAGGCCCAAAGCGCGTCGTCAAGCTTCATAGACCAGTCTTTCCTTATTCGGTTGACAATTTTCTCCAAGATCTGCTTGATTTGTCTGTTTGAAACCTCTACCTTCCCTGACGTCTGTGGGTGGTAGGGTGTAGTGATCTTGTGCTCTACTCCGTACTTGCGCAGGAGTGTTTCAAACTGTTTCTCACCAAAGTGCGACCCTCTGTCGCTTATAACAGTGTGCGGTACACCGAAACGAGGAAAGATGGTCTTTTCGAATAGCTTGATTACCGACTTGGCGTCACACGTTTGGGTGGCTATGGCTTCTACCCACTTCGATACATAGTCCACTGCCATGAGTATGTATTGATACCCCCGGGATGGGGGAAACGGTCCCATGTAGTCAATCCCCCATACATCAAATATTTCTACTTCGATCCAGCTTGCCATTGGCATTTCATTCCTCCGCCCTATGTTTCCAGTAAACTGGCACTCCTTGCAAGTTTTTACAAATTGTGCAGCATCTTTAAATAAGGAGGGCCAGTAGAATCCTGACTGTAGCACCTTTGCAGCTGTTCTTTCGCTGCCCAGGTGTCCACCGTAGGGGGAGGCGTGGCACTCTTTTAGGATGTTCGTGGTTTCTTCCTCCGGGATGCACCTCCTGTATAGGTTTTCAGCGCATCTTCTAAATAGGTGAGGATCATCCCAGTAGTAGTTTTTAGCATCCACGAATAGCTTCTTTTTCTGATTGTATGTCATGTCAGGAGGTTGTTCTCCTCAGGAAAGATAATTGCAGATGTCTGCAAACCAGGGTAACCTTTCTTCTTGAGCTTCTGCCAACATAAGAGCCTCGTCGGCATAGTCGTCATTGATTGGTGGCCCTCCCTGTCTCTCAGCCACGATCCGTGATAGGTGTTCGGAGACCACATTTTCTGCTCCCTTCTTGTCAATAATTTCATGGTCGAACTCTTGGAGTAATAAGGCCCACCTCAACAGTCTGGGCTTTGTGTCTTTCTTCTACATTAAGTATTTTATGGCCCCATGATCTGTGTATACCTTGACCTTAGCTCCAATGAGATACAACCTGAACTTATCGAACGCGAAAACGATCGCGAGCATCTCCTTTTCAGTTGTTGTATAGTTTACCTGAGCTTCGTCCAAAATGCGACTAGCGTAGCAAATCACATGGTGCTTTTTATCTTTCTTTTACCCCAGGACTGCTCCAACTGCGTAGTCGCTAGCGTCGCACATCAGCTCGAAAGGCAAATCCCATTCTGGCACTTGAAGGATAGGGGGTGATATTAAAGCGTTTTTCAGGGCCTGAAAAGCACTGAGACAATCATTACAGAAAACAAATTCAGCATCTTTTACCAGAAGATTGGACAGTGGTTTGGAAATCTTTGAGAAGTCCTTGATTAATCTTCGGTAATATCCGGCGTGCCCGAGGATGCTTCGCACTCCCGTCACGGATTTTGGTGGAGGAAGCTTCAACTTTGCTCGTGTCCACCTCGATGCCACACCTTGAGATCTTATGTCCCAGGACGATGCCCTCCCGCACCATGAAATGGCACTTTTCCCAGTTCAGGACCAGGCTGTTCTCCTTGCACCTTTGAAGGACCAATGACAGATTTTTCAGACAGCGATTGAAGTCCTTTCCATAGACCGAGAAATCGTCCATGAAAACTTCCACGATGTCTTCCAAAAAATCTCAGAACATCGATATCATACATCTCTGAAAGGTGGCGGGGGCGTTGCAGAGTCCGAAGGGCATCCTTCTGAAGGCATAAGTGCCGTAAAGGCAGGTGAATGTCATTTTCTCCTGATCGTCGGGCAAGATGGGTACCTGGTAAAATCCTGAAAAGCCATCAAGGAAACAAAAGAAATCGTGATGCGCTAATCTTTCAAGAACTTGGTCAATAAAAGATAGCGGAAAATGATCCTTTTTTGTAGCTTGATTCAACTTTCGGTAGTCTATGCACATCCTCCATCTGGTGACGGTCCTAACCGCCACCTCATCACCCTTTTCACCCTTAACCACTATCATCCCGCCCTTTTTGGGTACTACGTGGATCAGACTCACCCAATTGCTATCGTTGATTGGGTAAATGATCCCCGCATCCCTAAGATTTATTACCTCTTTCTTGACGACCTCCTTGAGCATCTGGTTCAGTTTCCTCTGGGGTTGAGCCAGAGGCTTGGCAGTTTCATCTAAGCTGATGCGATGCATGCACAAGGCGGGGATAAGGCCCTTGATATCATCTACTAAATACCCTATAGCCCCCCTGTGGAGCCTTAGCTCCTCAAGGAGTCGGTCTAGCTGATTTCTTGAAAGATTGACGTTTACAATGACAGGGTTTCTCTGCTCTTCATCCAAGAACTCATACTTTAGGCCTTCAGGCAATGCTTTTAACTCAGGCTTTGGTCTGGGCTCCTTCTCTTGAGGCTCCCCCTCGAGAGAGGCGTACTTCACATCCTCCACCACCTCATCCTCTTCTTGAAAATCTTCGTCAGAAAGGTTGAAAAGATGGAGATTCATCGTGACTTCAGGACCTTCGAGGTCGGGATCCTGACAGCTTATAACCTTCGCGAGAGGGTCCACTATTCGGATATCCTCCTCTATTTCCTCGCATAATTTATTGTAGCTATCTGCAAAACATGCTGACTCAGATAGGGAAGGGCTTCTCATGATATCCTTCAACTTGAAGTCAATATGGTCGTTTCCGACCCTCAAAGTGATCATCCCCTCGGAGACATCAATCAACGCCCTTCCTGTTGCCAAGAAAGGGCGCCCAAAGATGATCGGGCAGCGAGGGTCTTCAGTTGTGTCGGTGATGACTATATCGCATGGAATAAAGAAATTGCCAATCCTGATCGGCACATCTTTGACAATGTCAACTGGTCTCTTGAAGGTGTGGTCCGCCAATTCAATCCTCATGTTGGTGCGGACCATGTCGGTCAAACCCACTCTTTGTGCAAAACTTAGGGGCATGAGGCTGATGCTTGCCCCCAAGTCGGCGAGACCTTTCCGCTCGACATTGTCCCCTATGGCGAACAGGATTGTGAAAGCTCCTGGGTCCCTTCGCTTATTTGGCAGGTCGGCCTTCACAAAGGCAGAGGAAGCAGAAGCCAGGTGCACTGTCTCTACTCTTCCTCCCCTTCTTTTCTTTGTGATAAGGTCCTTGAGGAACTTGGCATATGTTGGCATCTCCTCTAATGTTTCAAGGAAGGGCACTTTAAGATGCAGCTTCTTGATCGACTCCATGAACTTCTCATGACGCTTTTTCAGATTTGCCTTTATCAGCTTATACGGGAACGGGATCCTCAGGGCATAAGCATCCCTTCCGCCAGGTAGTTCTTCAGGGGACCTTTGCGTAGACTCTCGAATGTCCGCTTGTCTTCTTTCCTCCTCTACTGGAGTCTCACCCTCAGGCCTTGGCTCGGGCTCAGGCCTGGATTCATCAGGGCACTCCAGTGTTCTTCCAGACCTCAGTACTGCCATTCTGGCAGTTTCAGGGTATGGACGTGCTTTTTCTACAGGATCCTCCATCAGGGTAGTCATCTGGGTCAGCCGCTGATCGACCTCACACTGGTGCATCTGCAAGCTCGCCATCTGGCATTGACTCCAGGGCTAGGAAGTGCGCCCTATACCAGTTGGCTGATGATGGTGTCCTGTCTTTTTATGTAGGCGGAAAGCTGACCAACCAAGTTAGGTTGGCTCGACCTCTCGCCTTGTCCCTGACATTCACCCTCAGAAAGATACTGCTCACTACGAGACATGGTACCAAAGCTCAGTGGAACAGGTCATAGTTCTTCGAAGTTCCTGAAAAGGCACAAAAAAGTCAAGTTTAGAAGATCGTATTATAAATCTGAGGCAAAGAATAATGATAATGAAAGACAAAAGAAGAAAAAGAGTGTTGTCAAACTTATTTCTAAGCTTGAGGCACAGGAGTGTAGTTAGTGGATTCGGGTTCGTCCACAGTACCGCTTTTGCCTTGTCCCTGACAACGGCGCCAAAAAGTTGACCGACCTAAATCACGTGTCCAAAAGTGGAGGAGGATTTGAGGTATTCGAGCTTTTACATTTATAAACTCGAATCCTTCTAGGCCCCCGCAACTTTTCTTACGGGGTCGAAGTAGTTAGACGGGGTCGAACACAGGGACAAGGGTGGTAGTGTTGAGAATCCAGAATCGACACGCTACACTCCGGCAGGTATAAAGAGAGATAAATTCCCAAAAGGGAAACAACAAGATGTCACAAATAAAACAAAGAAAACTATCTTCAAGTGGAGCTACTAGAGAGATTTAATGTTTTAGTCATTTAGCAGTTTTTAGGGGTTTTATGCAATAAAAACAGAGAGATAATACTAGAGCTAAAGCGAGGTACGAAGTAGAAAACTAATGTAAAGCAAGCGGCGATAGGAACAATCATGTACTCCTCCTCTCGAAGTGGGTACCTCTAACAAGGCATCAGCACCCCTCTCAAGGTCGCTGGACTAAAATTAGAGTGGACAGGTCACTAAAGCAACTCCGTTCCAGGCACTCTCGTACTCCAGAATCGGACCAAATACTAGAGCCACAACCCAACTCTCGAAGCGTTGCGATGGGATAAACACGGTTCGGTAGCTAAGAGAAATGCGATCCAACATGCAAACTAGCATTCAGATATCAAACATAGCAGTTCATCCAACAATTGCACCAAGAATAGAGCAGCAAGTAATTAAACCTTTCTATTTGCATAGACAATTAAGGGTCTTAGTTACAATGCATAAGTAAAGAATTAAATAACAGAAAATAAAGATAGGTGTTGCCTTCTTGATGTAGAAGGAAGACAGGCTACTACGGCTCTCCAGCCCGATATCGGTAAGGGGCCTAGCCCGATACAGCTGTGTCGGGCGGCACACCCTCTCGGGAGGCACGCTTGACGGCCAACTGTATCGCTCAAGGACCCTGGCCGATACGCTCATGTCGGGCGGTGAACCCTCTCGGGCGGCACGCATGACGGGCGAAGCGTATCAGGTTCAATATCGTGTCAGGCATGGAGCGACGCATTCTACTGTCAGGCACTTGTGTCGGGCACTTGTGTCCCATATCTACATCGGACGATATCGGCCCGCAGTGTCGCCCGGGACAGTCCTAGGTGAACCAGTCCCCTCCCTCTCGGGATGAGGAAACGCTCACCTAGAGTCGCCTGGTACGAGCACTGGGGCACGATACTATTGCTCTCGCAGTTCTCCCTGAAGATAGCTCAAGTTCCCAACTCTCTGAACTATCTTTTCGGATTCCTGTAGCTGCTATTTATAGTCAGCAAGTGGGGGAATTTATGGTGCTCGAAGCGCCACATGTCCTCCTTATTTGCAGGTCGGTGGACGACCGATACTTGTATCGCTTGGCATAGGGTTGTCGGTCGTTGGTCACGTGACGGGCGGCACCTGCCGGTGGGTGGTTGTGTCGCCCGACAAACTTGGGTTGTCATGGAGACTATGGCTCCCTGTCAGGTAGGAGGCGTGTCGTCCGTCAGTTCCTTCTTGCGCGGCACCCCTTTGTCACGCGTCGTTGTGTCGCTCGACCCTGTCGGGTAGAGCTTGTATCGGGCGTCAGGAAGGTTGATGTAGTTTTGGACTTATTTGTGGGCCGAGACGGCCCTTATTGTACCAAAATGTACCAAAGAGAGGAAGAATACTACAAAGGATGAAAATATTGGAATTAGAGCATTGCTTGGCCAATTATTGTGAAAGTGCTTATAAAAGAGAGGAAAATAGCAGTAAAGGGCAGTTTTGATAACAGAATAAAGGGCAAAATTATCACAAAAATTGGTGTTATCAGCCCTAAGAATTTGAGTCGTACCACCCAAATACAACCAACCACGTTGAAGTCAAAATTGGTTCCATACAAGATCACTAGAAGAGCCGTAATCCATGATCTTCTCCTGCACTACTTGATCACTTTGAGTCTACACCATAGTGACATATAGTCAGACTACAAAGACATAGTCAAAGATATAGTCATGTAAAGACAACAACTCATAGTCAAAGCTATGGTCCTATAAAACACCTTGCCTACCTTGGTACATGTTACATGCTAGAAATAAGGTATATAACCCAATCACTGAGGTACAATCACAGTTGTCCTCTATCATATCGTATCACATATTCATCACTGAGGCCCGACCGTAGTCGTTCTCAAAACACTTCAAGATGTCAAGGATACGTAGTCACATGCACCTTGCATACTCAACAATATGCACTCTGGATTTCTTTTGGGAACACCCATTTCACCAACCAACAAAGTACTAATGTTGAAAATGGATCTATGGCACATGGCACCTACATGATTAGGGTTTCACTTGATTAGTCAGGAAATTTGAGTATCTTTTAGAATCAATCAACTTACAACGTATAAAAACTAAACAAATTCTACAAAGATAAGGGGATAACACAACTCCAAGAGATATAAGACATATAAGGTGTGAACTTGTCACATTATCACTTGATATCATTTCCAATTCAAGGTTATCAACATTAATACATAGCCATTCATGGTATCATCACAATTACACTGCTATGGGATATTAATCCCTGATCACATCATTGGTGGATAACACCTCACACTTAGCATCAAAACTTATCCAGGTCATAAGACCCATCACATCATTATGATCTCAACATGCCTCATAACGGCTCATAGCCATCACCATGTATCACCTGATTACCATCATAGCATTCACAAGCTATGATATACATTTAACCTCTAAAGTTAGGAATTAACATAGTTAGGAGAGAAAATATAATCACATGCTATTGTCCAATAAACTTAACCATTATAACATACCATAGAATTAGGGTTAGGGTCACACACATAGACAATTAGGTTTAAACATTATTTATTATAAGTATCATTCATCTTCACATCAACATGTCGGGGTTAGCACATAGTGTAGAGATCCAACTCAACTAGGTGTAGTGACTTCTTTAGTGAGGGAGTGTAGCGACCATGGTCCACTTGTAGTGACCATATGTCATGACACACCTAGCTAAGCATGTGTCTCGACCCATCATCAACCATGGGTCTCGACCAACCATCAAAATAGGTGTCTTAAGGGAAACACAACTCCAACTGAAGGCATATGTTGCGACCTTTAAGTGTTGCGATTGTTATCAAAGGTCTCAACATGTGTAACGACCCATTACACATCACCAAGCATGCCTTAGACAAAATTCATCCAAGGCTCATGTCATGACCGAAACTAAAACAAGAGTAGAGACATACTCAGCCAAAACAAATGTGCAACCAACATGGCACAAATGTAATGAACTATTTACACAAGGACATGTGTTTTGACTGAAACCAATGTTGGGACATAGGGCGCAGATATAGGTAACGGAAACAAAAACTTTATTGCCATATTCCACATAAACCAGTAGATCATGTCAACAACTATATAATGGAAAGGATGATTTTGAGGATATTCTTAGTCCTAAAGCAAGTCCAGTGACATACTCCTCATCATTGTAGATGCACAATTGTTGTCTAGTTTTGTAACACCCGGGACCACTGCCCAAGGCTCTAGTAGAGTTTTAGTTTGACGACTGGCCCCACAGACCACCACTAGCCTTAACTACACACTTTAATCTCACTCACGTGCAAGCCAGGATCAACTTCCTGACTGGTCACCCATCCTAGTACTACTCCAAGCTAAGAACGCTTAACTATGGAGTTCTTTAGAGATGGGCTCCCAGAAAAGGAGGTGCACCTTGGTGATATGGGTAGTCCAATCATTCCTTTTAAGATCATCTTATTCGAGGCCTCAAAGTCCTAGGATGTTACAAGTTTCTCTTGGATAATGTCTGTGCAGCTCTTGGTCTTCACCATGTTCAACAGATTGGAACAATGTCAACAATGGCTCTTGCTGTCTCACCATGGACTACAAGATGATGTTGTCCTCAAGCAATAGACAACAACCTCCTGGCTCTAGAGTAGTCCATGTGGACAACTAGGAACTCCATGTTGCGCTACCAGATACAATGGGAAGGAATTATCCCCTTCTATCTATGTACTAGTTGCTGACATGCTCTCTCACAAGTGATCCTCAGTTGGTCTCTCCCTCGCTATCCCTCCCTTTAATGGATAGGACTTGTTCGGGCTCTCTATTGGTTACCACAATTAGAGAGGACAATAATTGTCATAGAAACTTATTCTCAATTGTGCATCTTGGAAGCCCCTGGTAGTAGAGGCCAGGGTCAGGCTTCTCGATCGGTGTGGGAGTAGAAGGATCTAGAGTCATGAATGTTCTAGAACCTACAAACTACAAGACAGTCATCTCGAAAAGAAAAATGACCGTCTTGTGAGCAAGACGGTCGTCTCCCATAGCATGACGGTCATTTCGCACAGTTTCTTGTTCTGAATCAAATTGGTAATTTTAATCCAATTAATGCACAACATGAAATTAGTACTAAGTGTAAAGAGGCGAGATCACCTCCTTACTAAAATTTGAACGAAATATAAAACACCCATCTTTTCACAAAGCTTATAGATATTGAGGGATGCATGTATAATATTCCAAGTAAATAAGCATGCACCAGATATTTATAAAATGTCAATAGCAACGTAAAGGAAATAAAACTATTACATGGCTTTCATCCTTGTTCACTACATAATTTTTTCAAAAGAAAAAGATGAGAAAATAAAGGATCTAGCTTTAGCTACCTAGACATCCTTCAAGCAAGTCTTGAATCTACTCCTGGTCTTATTTTACTTGATCTTGTTTAGCACCTTGTCCAAAATTTGGGTGGTTGGGAAATCACCACCCAACAAGAGGGAAACAAAACAAGGTATGTGTCAATAATATGACCAAGAATAAAAGAAAGAAAATAACAGAGAAGTAAAGTCTATAAGTTCACCAATAGATGAAGAGATCAAGAGTATGATGCATAATCAAAATAGATACTTACCATAACATTAAAATAGTAAAGGAATTGCATGCATGATTAATGTTGACTATATTAACTAAGTAGGGTTGAGGCACCTATCAGATCTCAACCTATAGGTGAGGGCAGAAATAACACATTACCGGTCATCTTTACAAATTATATATGGAGGAGAATAACACATTTCCTCAGGAAAAATAACACATGCCCTATATATGGGTGTTTGTACATAAGTACCACTACATTAGCTAAATAGTCTAATAAAATCAGCATGCTAAGAGAAACTATGGCAAGTAGAAGCATCATATATTTGAAACGTGGCATTGGGGTACAAGACCCAAGAAATAACATACCAACACTAATTTTTGAGGCAATTTAACAAAAGAGACATGAATAGAGAAAATAGGGTTCATATAGTTCCTCATTAGGGAATATAGGGTTTGGTTTGCAAATATCCCAACATAGGGTGTAAGAATGCACATACCTATTTACTGTGCTCAAATACCAAGTTCAATCACTTCTAGATGTTCTAAGTTCAACTTTGGCACATTTCTATTTATTAATATTCATTAGTGTACATATTGCACATTATTGCCATAAACCCTAACATTGGAACTTTTTTACAAAACTCAGATTTATACCTTGAAGATCTCACCATTGGACAAATTAGGTTCTCTTGATCAACCAAACATATCTTCATGTCAATTTTGTAGTTATGGTGTCTAAGTTGTAATTTTTATGGGATTTATGTAATAAAATCATACTTCAAAAATCACCTTTTGAAATATCTTGAAATCAGACCTCGAATGCATTTTGATATATAGATCTTAATTTATCGATTCCAAAACATAATTTATATTAATTTTGGACAAATGATTTAAAAGATATGCATTTTCCAATTTTGACCAACCAGAAAATGACATGTCAACAATTTAGTTGCAAGAGAGGAAGAGAGAGAGGGAGAGGGGCCGACCCATGACGGCCCCCAAAACCTATCCTAGGTCACCCTTTACTCTAGTAGGGATGTACCAATCATTTAAGGTTCATCTAAAGATAGTAACAAAGTATAGAGTAACAAAGAAACAAAACCCTAAATAAGAACATCATCTTAAGGTGGAGATCATCATTTAAGCATAAGAATATGAACTAACAAGCTTATAATAAGAAATAATTGTGGAAAAAGTGATACAACTTACCTATAGGAAGAAGACCAGATCCCAATCAGTAGGAAACTCGAGCAAGATGGTTGGTAGCTCAAATAACAAGCTCCAAACTCGAGCAAGAATTGGCTTCTTCTCAAGGATACAAACCCTAAGCAAGAGGAGTATGGAAAGAAGAGTTTTTTAGCTTTAGATAGATTTACGACATGGAAGACCAGGGTTCTAACCTGGAGGAAGGTGGAAGGAAGAAAAACAATAGGGAAAATAGAGAAGAAGGGGAAGAAACCTACTTGCCGTGGTCGGAAACGCCAAAAGGTAACTTTAGAAACCCTATATGAGGTTAGATGAAACCCTAGAAGATCTTCTTAACCAAGATGGCATCTTATTCTACCTTGGGATAGCTCCTACATGGACAAATAGAGAGGGGAAGAAGTTCTAAGTACGAGGAAGGTGCTATGGACCAAATATTTCAATTGGGGGGTAAGGAAGGAGTATATAAAGCTTTGTGGTTAAGGAAGAAGCAAGGCATGAGGTTTCCAAGATACTTTCCATGTGTCCATGTCTAAGGGTTCCCATGGTCATGCAAGACTTTATGGATAAAGAAGGAGAAAATCATGAGGTGTCAGGTTACTTTCCATGTGTCCATGGCTAAGGGTGCCCATGGAAATGCAAGCCTTTATGGATAAGGAAGGAGTCAAGCATGAGTTGTCCATGGAGCTGTCCATGTGTCCATAGCCTAGAGCTTCTATGGCCATGCAAACAATTGTTCCATGTCTCCTAGAGACTTCTTAGCCATCAATTGTCAGTTCTCCAGGCTCACCACCGACCTCCAAACAATGAAAACCTCCCCATTGGTTGATAACTCCTAAAGATAAGCTCATCCATAAAGGGGGGAAATCCCTAAAATGCCCTTGAAGAGAAACACCTCCAAATCAAGGTACAAATAGGCTCCCCATGACCCAAAAAGCTTGAGAATGATAAGGAAACATCTCATGATCATACGTAATGTGAAATTTTGCCTCCCAATTGGGTAAATTGCAAAAAAGTAAAAAATATGCATAAAGTTTGCATAACTTGAACAAACAACATCCAAATTGGACCAAACTTGAAACGTAAACTTATATCATTATTCCAAAACACCTCCCTAGGTTAGAATAAGGTTTCGAGAACTCAAATATAGTAATTAAGCTTGTTCAACATATTAAGCAAGGTTTGGGGCCTTACACTTCTAGCACTAATTTATTTACCATTATTCCACTTAAGTGGTGATTTTGCATTTTAGATCCTTAAATAAGCTTTCACTGAGGTATTTGTGAATAAACTCTTCCATTGGTATAATTATTGAAAACATGTTCATGAAACCACTATAAATTCCACTAATTCATCACCAAGGACATAAAGGACAAAAATGAGGAGAAAACTTAGGGAAAAGGGTTACATGAAGATTACATTCTGAATTCAGTATGTTACAACACTCCAACCCTTAAAAAGGATTTTATCCCCAAAATATCAAATAAAAAGAGAAGGGCGAGTACACAACATCTCATCTCTCAACTTCCAAGTGGTTTCTTGGAAACCATGATATTTCCACAAACCTTTCACCAACATATGTAGCTACTCATATGTTAGATTCTCATGAATCTCCAAAGGCTCAATAGTAAGCACATGATAAGTGTCCTTCACACACTTCTTCAACATAGAGTCATGGAACACATTATGAATCTTATCATTGGTAGGAGGAAGAGCTAAGAGGTATGCACAATCTCCAACCTTATCCAAGATCTCATGTGGTCCAATATAGTGGAGACTCAGTTTGCCTTTAACTTCAGATCTAGAAATAGAGCGTATAGGATTGATCTTCAAGAACACATAGTCACCCATGAAGAAGCTAACATCAAATCTCTTCTTGTCAGCATACATTTTCTATCAATCTTGAGAAACTTTCATACGCTTCTTAATCAACTAAACTTTATCTATCATCATCTGCATAGCATCTGTCTTCCCTAGAGAAAGTTCACCAACATCATCCCAATGCAAAGGTGAACGACAAGGTCTACCATAGAGAGCTTCAAAAGGTGACATACCAATACTAGCTTTGTCATTTTTGTTGTAAGAAAACTAACCTAATGGCAGATAGCTATCCCAAGAACCTCCCCAATCCATCACAAGAACAAAGCAAATCCTCCAAAATCTTCACTATCCTTTCTGACTGACCATCAGTTTGTGAATGATATGTTGTACTAAATCATATGTTAGTCCCGATCCCTTCTTGAATTGGACTCCAAAACTGGGAGGTAAAGTTCGGGTCACATACAAAACCTATCACTTCAAGCACATCATGTAGAGAAACTATCCACTCAACATACAACTGAGCCATATCAACAACTTTGTAAGTGGATTTTAAAGGCAAGAAGTGGGTAGACTTTGTGAATCGATCAATCACCATCCAAATAGCATCATAACCTTTCTTGGACTTAGGGAATCTAGTAACAAAGTTCATGGTAATATTCTCCCATTTCCATTCTAGAATCTTAAACAGATGAAGAAAACCACCAAGTTGTTGACGCTCTATCTTGACTTATTGACAGTCCAAACTTTTCACAATAAACAAAGTTATGTCATTCTTCATATTCTTCCACCAGAAGCTTTGTTGTAGGTCCTTGTACATTTTAGTTGTTCTGCGATGAATTGTGTACTTAGACCCATGAGCTTCACTCAGAACCTTCTACCTTAGATTACCAACATCAAGAATCCATAACCTATGTCGAAAGAAGGCAACACCATACACTACAACTGAGAAGTCAGATTGTGGTTTCTCTGTTAAGGCCTTCATCTCCTCCAGATCAGAACTCTCCAACTGTGCAACTACAATCTCTGAGATCTAGGTCGGTGTAACGGAAAAACTAGCCATGTGCACACACAATTCATCTTCATCCACAGAATCAACACGCTAAGGTTGTTAACTAGAAACATGTTCCAAATTCTTCCACATAGAACAGCTAATGGCAGCACATACAATATCCTTATTCCAAATTAGAGCATCAACAACTGCATTTCCTTTACTAGGATTATAGATGAAGGTAAAGTCATATTCCTTAAGGTACTCCATCCACCTTCATTGTCACAAGTTTAGATCTTTCAATGTCAACAAGTACCTCAAGCTTTGATGGTTAGATAAGTCTTCAACCTTCACTCCATAGAGATAGTGTCGCCAAATTTTTAGAGCATGAATAGTGGTATCTAGATCTAAATCATGTGTAGGTGAATTTGCTTCATTCAGTTTCACTTGGTGGGAAGTATAGGCGATCACTCAACCTTCTTGCATCAAGACATACCCTAAGACTTATTTGAAAGTATCCGTGTAAATGGCATAGGGTATGCCTTTGACAGTCAAGGCAAGAAAAAGTGTAGATGTCAATTACTCCTTCATCTCTTGGAAACTATCCTCACATTTCGATGTCCATGATAACTTGACCTCCTTCTGTGTCAACTTGGGGAAAGGCAAGGTCAAATTTGAGAAGCTCTTGGATGAATCTCTAATAGTAACCTACTAACTCGAGGAAACTACAATTCTCTAAGGGATTCTTTGGAGCTTTCCACTTGGTTACGGATTCTACCTTTGCAGGATCAACATTTATGTGTCCAGAAGAAATCACATGACCTGGAAACATCACTTCCTTTATCCAAAACTCACATTTTGATAATTTAGCATAAAGTTGGTTTTCTCTCAGTGTGTTAAACACAATCTGCAAGTGTTCGCAATGTTGTTCTTCCATCTCAGAGTAAACTAAAACATCATCAATGAACACCACCACAAAATGATCGAGGTAAGGGTAAAATACTCAGTTCATCAGATCCATCAAAGCAGCAGGGACATTAGTCAACACGAAAGGCATGAACAAGAACTCATAATGCCTATAGTTGGTTTTGACGCTTCCTTCAGCACATCCTCATCCTTATCACACATCTGGTAGTAGCCATTTCGTAGGTACGTCTTTGAAAACATGGTGGCTGACTTCAGCTAATCGAAGAGGTCATTGGTGTGAGACAAGGGATAACAATTCTTCACCATCATTTAGTTGAGCATGCAGTAGTCCATGCACATCCACAACAAACTGTCTTTTCACGACAAAGATAGGTGCTCCCTGAGATGAGATGTTGGGGTGTATAAAACTCATGTCAATAATCTCTTGAAGTTTCTTCATAATCTCAACAAGTTTAGTAGGGGCCAAGCGGTAAGGCAACTTTGAGATTAGTGAAGTCTTAGGCAAAAGCTTGATGGAAAATTATGCCTCGTGAGTTGGTGGAAGTCTGGGAAACTCCTTAGGAAACACATCCAGAAAGTTCTCTACCACATCTATATGATCTAAGAGTAGGAGGCGTGGCATCAAGAGCGATAGACTCCAAGTATGCTCTACACCCTTACGACACAAGTTTTTTGGCTTTGATGGAATATATGATCAATTGTCGATCCTCTTGCTTCCTACTCTTGATACATAGCCTCTCTCCATCAGGATACAACAAACTAAATTTCTTTTTCTGATAGATTAAGGTTTCATCATGCTTCTTCAAACAATCCATGCCCAAGATAACATCAAAGGCAGACATGTTGAGTAGGATAAAGTATAAAGGAAACCTCTTTCCCGATATACAAAGGTCCAAGGTAGTGAGTTTGAAATAAGAAGAGCAGATCCTACAACTAGGTGTTTTTATATCTAACACATAGTCCATGTATTTGGATTCTAACTCTAACATGGAAGCAAGCTGAAAAGACATGAAGGTTTTCAAAGAGACAATCAAAAAGTGCCTTGATAGTATGCATATTGATATGTAAGGTACCTTCAATGACTTCATTGTCCTCTCCATCTTATTCAGTTTTCAGAGAAAACACCATTCCATTTTGCCTTTCCACAGGCGGTCGCCACTGGTTCTGATTGATGTTCCGCAGAGGTAGATTCTATCGTGGTTGTTGTGATTGTTGTATCGGTTGCTAGTCCAATTGTTGGACTGGAGCCTGACCTTGCTAAAATCAGGGGCAGAAAGATCAAATATGTCCAACCTGTCCACACTCATGGAAGGTAAGTGTGGGTTGATCATCTCTTCGAGTAGGGGCATTGTTGGAAGGGCACCTCCCAGGAGGATGGTAGCGGGAGCACCAAATACACCTCTTACAATCACGATTGTCGCCATGATTCTTCCTCATATTGTTGTTGTGCCTCATAGGTTCCAGGGTAAGATTCAATCTCCAAGGCATGGTCCACCATTTGTTGGAAGATGATATGAAGTTGTGGAACAAGGTTTCAGCCAACCTGATAGCTCAGACCCTCTAGGAATTGGGTCGATCTTTTCTTGGAACCAAGGTTTGTGGCATAGCGTTCCAAGAACAGGAACCATTGGATGTATTCGGCAACGCTCATACCCCCCTTCTTAAGGGTATAGAACTCAGTCTCCTTCTTCATCAAGAAAGTCAGGTAGATGTACTTCTCCCTAAAGAGCTTGAGAAACTGGTCCCAAGTAATTGTGGTTGTTTCTCTGGTGCGGGCTATGTCGTTCAACCACACTTGGGCCGGTACATCCAAATGTAGGTTACAAAACCCAATCATCTTCCTTTCTGGTGAGGAGGACATGCCATGCCCTCGAAAGTTCGATATAGGGCCAAAACCAAATCATCTTCCTTGTCAACCATGTTCGATTCACTCTCTCCTTTGAAGTAAGGCAGTTGCATCTTGATGAAGTTTGTCAAGCTGAACTCCTTTGGCTTGTTAGCATTGGTAACAGAAGCTGTGAGTTGCCCCATTAGGGTAGAAGAGAGTAGTTGGTGCAACATTTCCAACTCCTGTTCCGAGGTAAGGCCACAATTATTAGGGTTCACCACACTATGTCCTTGTGGTGTCACCAGGGTGTCCAAACTACTAGAGTCATTCTGGGCAGAACCCTTGGAGTTGTTGTTATTGTTCATGTTGTCAAACAAGTCAAATCTCCTGAAAGGTAAGGTTATCATATTAGGTTTCCAAGAGTATAGCTACATAGATTAGAAAAGAATGTCTAAGGCTACTATTGCCTAAAAGCATGCTACTTCAAACAATCCACATCAGCTCAGGCCAGGAAGGTATCATATGGAACCAGAAGTCCTCATAAACCAAATAGGTAGTGCAGAGGAAAATCTTGCCAACCCTCAAATCCTAATCCTTTCTAGACTCCCTTGATTTCAACTTCATGCCCTAGTAGTCGCCAAAGGATCTGATACCATGCTGTAAAGAGGTGAGATCACCTCCTTACTAAAATTTAAAGGAAATAGAAAACATCCATCTTTTCACAAAGATAATAGATATTGAGGGTTGCATGTATAATATTCTGAATAAACATGATGCACCAGATACATATAAAGTGTCAATATAAGAAGAAAGGAAAAGAAATTAAAGCTATTACATGGCTTTCATAATTGTTCACTACATAAGTTTTTCAGAAGAAAAAGATGAGAAAACAAAGGATCTAGCTTCAACAACCTAGACATCCTTCAAGCAAGTCATGAATCAACTATTGGTTCTATTTTCCTTGCTCTTGTTAAGCACCTTGTCCAAAATTTGGGTGGTTGGGAAATCACCCAGCAAGAGGGAAAGAAAACAAGGTATGTGTCAATAATAGATCAAGAACACAAGAAAGAAAATAACATGGAAGTAAAGACTATAAGTTCATCAATAGACAAAGAGATCAAGAGTTTGAGGCATAATCAAAATAGATGCTTGCCATAACATTAAAATAGTAAAGGAATTGCATGCATGATTAATATTGACTACATTAACTAAGTAGGGTTGAGGCATCTACCTGACCCCAACCTATAGGTGGGGAGAAATAACACATTCCCAGTCACCTACACAAATTATATATGGGGGAGAATAGCACATTACTAGGGCAAAATAACACATGCCCTATCTATGGGTGGTTGTACATAAGTACCACTACATTAGCAATAGTCTAATAAAATCAACATGCTAAGAGAAACTATAGCAAGTAGAAGTATCAATTATTTGAAAGATGGCAGTGGGTTACAAGACCCAAGAAATAGAATATCAATACTAATTTTTAAGGCAATTTGTCAAAAGAGTCATGAATAGAGAAAATAGGGTTATATAGTGCCTCATTAGGGAATATAGGGTTTGGTTTGCAAATATCCCAACTTAGGGTTTAAGAATGGACATACCTTTTTACTTTGTTCAAATATCAAGTTCCATAACTTCTAGATGTTCCAAGTTCAACTTTGGCCTATTTCATTCATTTGTGTACATATTGCACATTATTGCATAGACACCCTAAGATTGGACCTTTTTCATAAAAATCGGATTTAGACTCTAAAAATCTCACCTTTAGACTAACTAGGTTCTCGTGATCAAGAAAACATATCTTTATGTCAATTTTGGAGTTATGGTGATTAAATTGTAATTTTTATGAAACTTATGTCTTAAAATCATATTCCAAAATTCACCTTTTAGAAAACCTTGAAATCAGACCTCTAAAGCATTTTTACTAGATAGATCTTAATTTTTCAATTCTAAAACATATGTTTTATTAATTTTGGACAAGTGGTTTAAAAGATATGAATTTTTCAATTATGACCAACCAAAAAATGACATGTCAGCAATTTAGTTGCAAGCGAGGAAGAGATAGAGGAAGAGGGTCCATCCGTGACTTTACCCCTACAACCTGTCCTAGGTCATCCTTTACCCTAGGAGGGGTGTAACAATCATTTTTTATTCATCTAGAGCTAGTAACAAACTTTAGAACAACAAAGAATATGAACTAACAAGCTTATAATAAGTAATAATCATGGAGCAAGTTATATAACTTGCCTCTATGAAGAAGACCATATCCCAATCAATAGAAAAATTGAGCAAGATGGGTTGGTAGATCCAATAACAAGCTCAAAACTTGAGCAAGAGTCACCTTCTTCTCAAGGATACAAACCCTAAGAAAGAGGAGCATGGAAAGAAGAGTTTTTGAGCTTCAGATGGAGTTTCTCCATGGAAGACCAGGGTTCTGACCTAAACAGTAGGGAAAATAGAGGAGAAGGGGAAGAAACCTACTTGCCTTGGTTGGATACACCAAATGGTGACTTTAGAAACCCTAGATGAGCTTAGATGAAACCCTAGAAGACCTTCTTCACCGAGATGGCATCTTCTTGTACCTTGGGACAGCTCCTCCATCAAAAAATAGAGAGAGGACAAAGTTCTAAGTAGGAGGGAGGTGATATGGATCAAAAATTTTGGTTGGGAGGTAAGGAAGGAGTATATAAAGCTTTATGGTTAAGGAAGAAGCAAGGCATGAGGTGTCCAAGCTACTTTACATGTGTCCATGTCTAAGGGTGACCATGGTCATACAAGCCTTTATGGATAAGGAAGAAGCAAAGCATGAGGTGTCAAGTTACTTTCCATGTGTCCATGGTAAGGTGCTTTTGGACATGCAAGCCTTTATGGATAAGGAAGGAGTCAAGCATGAGGCGTCCGTGGAGCTCTACATGTGTTCATAGCCTAGAGTTCTATGGCCATACAAACAGATGTTCCACATCTCCTAGAGACTTCTTAGCCATCAATTGTCGGTTCTCCAGGCCCACCACTGACCTCCAAATGAAGAAACCACTCCATTGGTTGATAACTCCTAAAGATAAGCTCATCCCTAAAGGGGGAAATCCCTAAAATGCCCTTGAAGAGAAAAACCTCCAAACTAAGGTACAATGAGGCTACCCATGGCCCAACAAGCTCATTAGTGATAAGAAAACATATAGGGGTAATAAGGCATGCGACAATTTTCAAAGAAAACCCCCCAATGAGTATATTGTAAAAAAGTCCAAAAATGTGCATAAAAATTGCATAACTTGCACAAACAACATCCAAATAGGACCAAACTTGAAACTTAAGCTTATCTTATGATTTCAAAACACCTTACAAGGTCATATTAAGTTTTATAACACTTAGTTATGGTAATTAATCTTGTTCAACACATTAAGCAAGGTTTGGGGTCTTAACGTCTAGCACAAATTTATTTACCATTATTCCACTTAAGTGGTGATTTTGCATTTTAGATCCTTGTATACTATTTCACTAAGGTATTTGTGTATAAACTCTTACATTGGTAAAGTTATTGAAAAAATACTCACGAAACCACTATAAATTCCACTAATTCATCAATAAGGGACACAAAGGACAAAAATGAGAAGAAAACTTAGGGAACAAGGTTACATGGAGATTATATTCAGAATTAAGTATGTTGCAATAATCCTTGATGCAATCGAATACCCCCACGTACAGGGCGTCTCGCGACCACAATCGAATCATCTCACTTGCTCGAATCAGTCATCTCACAACCAAAAATCGGTCGTCTCATTCAAGTGAGATGGTCGTCTCATGACCATCACGCAAGATGATCATCTCATTCACACGAGACGGTCGTCTCGTGCCCCAGTTCCGTAAGAACTTAGTCAATTCAATTTCTAATCAATTTGACACTCCAAACAACCAGTCCAACACTTGAACTTGATTATTCATAGTCCATTCATTTGATCTATTATTTAATCAAAACCTAAACACCTTTAGCATTTAATATAAACATCATTCATGAATATACTCTTTTAATCCAAGTGTATCCTATGTGTGTGACCCTATAGGTCCACAATTACATTGGCAGTGAATGTCCATAATAAACTTATGAAATCACAAACAAAGAGAGGTGCCTAGTCACACATCATTGCTATACCCAAGTAATTTGGAAAGTTTGAAAACAACTTCAACCTAAAATCTATCATTAGTGTTACCGTGATCGTATAGTCCTTTGTCTCTGATATCCAGATTGAACTCGAGGCATGGAATCGCCATCCTCTCAATGTCAATCCATGTTCCTTGAACTAGAGCAGACTTTATGAGATGCATATGAGTTTACATATCACATATTGAACCACATCAGTACAACCATACATTTCTCAGTCTCGATTATCAAGAGACCTTGTATATCAATATCATGTAGGAAGGAAAAATCCCATCTACATCACCACACTCAAGTCCCCATGTGTCAAATCTACGCAATCATCACCTCTTTGGCAACCTGTATTTTCAGATTACGTTTGATGATGTCAAAGTATACCCAACGACATGTGATGAGTGTAGTGACTTCAGGTCTAAGAACCACAATCACCACTATCACTATGAGAGATGATTCTAACTATCATTCCATAGTATCCATGTATCACTTCTCATAGTGGGTCTGTCCAATATGTTGTTCTCTAACATGTACATGTGTGAGTGACTTGATATCATATATCATGACTAACGAGAGCTTGTCATTAGTCAACGCATGCTCTATTCTTATGTATTATTGTTTTCTATTTTGCTTCCACAATAATATCTAACTAGGGACATAACAAGAATGTATGTACTCTTAGCATCTATATGATCTCATTCTTCAAGTCACATACTTGAAGACTTACGTGATTGAGTAACATCATTATTTAGACATCTAGTATGTTTGTGTCATCATCTCATGATTGAGACAAACACAATAGACATGATTACCTTTATTATTATCAAATCAAGTTCTTAATGCCACATACCAATCATCATATGATTGACTCTATGGGCATACATACCAATAGACTCCCATTTGCACATAGAGCCAATCACTCATGAATCCAATTCAAGTGATCTTAACATGTTCATCATGTTTCTACTCCACAAGCACTTTTGTAGCAGGCTTAAAAATGTTTGCTTAAAGTCAGCATTTTGCAATTTTAACATCTTTTCACTGTACGACATTTTGTATGAGATGGAAGTGATGTAGTATGTCATCTGAGATTTCATGCCTATCCAATAGCTCCATTATTGTCATAGTATTTCCACCGTGTCATCAATGGTTGGAACCTCACACAAGTTCACCCATATGAACTTCTTAATCCATATAGTATCCTCTATTATTCTCATAACAAGAGATATTTGGCTTCTTTTGTAGATTTTAACAACTATCATTAGATCATAACCCTTTCTAGCTTACAATTTTCATTTAATGTCAAACATAAATTTAGATTGTGATCGTTCATTTTTTAGTTTGGAAGCTTGCATCGGTGTAACTCTTTACACCCAACACTTCCTTAACCATAACCAAGGAGTGGATCCTTTTAGTGCTTCACAAGAACATAAGGACGTTCCTTATGGTAGTCCAGTGATTGTCACTGGCATCTGACATATACCCTCTTGTCATGTCTAATACATACAATATTGCTAGGTATATATATATATGTCTTCTCATCATGTCTAATACATATGAGATGACTAGATATCTTCTCATCATGTCCAATACATACGAGATAATTAGATATGCTTGTCATGTCCAATACATACAAGATAATAGGATAAGTACATAACATTGCATTCAAGATAGATCCAATTGCAGATGCATATAGCATCTATTCCATCTATTCATGTTCTTCATAAGAATTGGGACACTAGGATCCTGAGAGACTAACTCCATGGAACACAGATAAGTTTTCTCTCATTGAGTCTTGCATGTTGAACCCTTCAGTAGCTTGTCAATGTATGTTCTCTTACTTAGGCCAAGAAGCTTTCCAGATCTATCTTTGTAGATATCAATCACTATCGTATAGGACGGTTTGCCTAAATCTTCATATAGAAGTTACTTTCCTTGCCAGGTTTTAATCTTTGCAGGATAAGGATGTTATTCCCCATCATAATGTGGAATATATATATGCTCCCACTAAATCTTTTATAATCACAGATTTCATCTTCATTTTGACTCAAGTCAAACTCTTTGATCGTCTTTTCAAATAAAAGACTCTAGTTTTGATATGCTTTCTTCAATCCAAAGATTTATCTTTATAGCTTATACACTTTATTTACATTATTGGATTTATAAAACCTTTAGACTGGGAAATGTACACATCCTCATAATTATTCCAATTAATGAATGCGGGTTTTAACATCCATATGTAAAATCTCATAATCATACTAAGCTGTAACAACAACCATGATCTATATGCATTTAACCATGGTAACTGGTGAAAGACTCCATCATGTTCAACACCTTGAACTTGTTTGAAACTCTATGCAACCAATATACCCTTCTATTTTGGTCTTCTTACAAAGAACCAAATGCACCCTTTGGGTTTTACCCCTTCAGGTGGATACAACAAGGTCATACCTTTTTGGTACACGGAGTCCATCTTGGATCTCATGGCCTCAAGCCATTTCTCATATTTTCATTCCTCATTAGCTTCTAGGTATATTGTTGACTCATCTCTAAGATCAACTCACTACCTTCTTGAGTTATAAGATGTCATCATCTTTCAAACTCGTTGTGTTCTACCAGAACTTTGAGTTCTATGTGTTACATAAGGAACTTGAGATTCCACCACAACTTGTGATTCTCCTTGTTCCTATTGTACCTCTATTTAGGTTCAATGTTTTCTGTTTTGTCTCAAACATTTCAAGTACTACTCTTACTCCCACTGATTTATTTGGAACTAAGTTCCTCTTTAGGAATACAATCATCCTTATCAACAAACAACTTTGTTTTAGGATTGGGATAAGAGTAGTATTTAACAAAATAACATTTATGTGATTTTATATACAAAGGTTCTAAGAAACTATTTCCTTATATAAGCATTCATCCCTGGTCACTATAAAAGACTCATCGGGACAATTCCCATGCCATATCTCATATGGTGTCTTTTGAACTATTTTAGACAGTACATTATTTTAGTGTAAAGCATGTGCCCAAAAGAAATTGGAAGACCATCTATATTTTATGCACCATGACTAGCAAGGTGTGCTTCTTTCTTACGGATACACTTCCATGATATACTATCATCATGTTTCCATAGGAGTTCATCATGATACATTATCATGATCTCCCAGAAGGTTCTCAAACTCTTAGTATAAAATATCCAAACATAAATCACATTGAAGCATCTTAATACTTTTACCAAGTTAGTACATACTTCATTTATCATCTCCTTGAACACTTCAAGAGATTCAAATTTGTATTTAATCAAATACAAATTTCCATTTCTACTTATATAATATGTAAGTATAATGAGGTACTAGTAACTACCTTAAGCATTTATTCTAAAAGGTCTATATACACCCATACGTATGATCCCTAATAGAGTAGTCTCTCTCCCACTACATCTAGTGAAGATGCTTCTGCCATGTTACACAACAAATAAGATATGCATGTCTCTATTGGTTCAATGACCAAAAGAGTCTTGATAACCATCATATGGATTCTAGTAATGCATTTCTTGTTTATGTTCTCTAGATGACAATGCTATAGGTATGCGATGTTTGAGTCATCAAGTCATTCAATATATGTATCATACACATATTTGTCTTTAGAACTATCATATATAGTTTGTGAGACACATGGCACTGCCATAAAATATCATATCCTTTAAGATGAAACATAATGTTCTTGTTACACAATACATATGATGTTTTCATCAATGGGAGGTACACAATAGCAATTTGATAATTATATTATGTGTCCATTAATAACAGCTTCCAACTATAGAGGCAGAAACCCTTGCTTCATATAGTTCTAGCTTTCTTCTTCTCAAGATCTTTATCTCCATCTTCTTCCTGAGATCCACTATAAAGAGGATAGTTCTTTCCTATGTCCAGACAATGGTGGAACTTTCTTTCTATAATCCATTAAGTGAAAAGGATAGATTTCTTTTCAACTTACCCTTATCTATAAATTGAGTGCAGAAGACTTGGACTTCATCTTATCTTCAGAACCTTTCTTGGCCTTGCCTTTGCCCTAGGACTCACTTCCAGTGATTACCATCATAGATTTGTCCTTCTTCATTCCTTTTTTGGCATCAACATGCCAAGCATATGATGAAATGACTATATGATTCATGCAATAATATGTAGAATCATATCCATGGTCAACTCTTGACCTGAGAGAAATCTCATTCACTCCACATGCCCAATCATATTTAGTACAAGGGGCTCTACTAGATATCTATCTGTCAGTTTGCACTCAAATAGCTCTTTGAAAACATTATACCTTTCTTAGTTCACATTATTCTTAAGATGTGTTACCATCTTGAGAATGTCCATACTTTCATGTTGTTCATGCAACTCATATAGCAGAGCATAAGGTAATCAATGTCTATGGCATCATTGGCATGCTTCCAAAAAAGCATCCATTTAGCCTTTAGGCGCATTTGGAGTGGGTTCATCTGGCTCTGGTCTTTTAAGGACATAGAGCTTTCACTCATGATTGAGAGCACTTCCTAAACCAGATGTGGAACTTTATCCTATTTTGTCCTTCTAAAGGACTAGTCACAACTAGAATGTGTCTGTGCTTTATATTTGATTCTACAAAGAATTATTTCAACTTTGTAAACATTTTTTATTTGTTTGATTTGATAATTCATGATATAAATTAGTTTCTTAATCAACTATCAAACCCACTATTTTATTCAAATTGATATCCCTCACATGTCAATTTAGAATATTACAATGTGTAACACTCTAGTGGGCCAAGATCAATATTTTATCAAATCATGAGTTAGCTCTTGCTAATCGCCCACAACTTAACTAATTAGGTAGGAAACTTTTGCCAATTGCATCTTATGGAACTCTTGTATAGATGATATGCACAACTCCTTTCCATAATTATTTGCATGCTTCTGGGCTTAGACTCTCTAAGAATCACCAATTAAGCCTGACCCAAAAGCCAAAACAATAATAATGCATCCCAGTTTTTCGGATCCTAAATAGTTACCATCACAATTCTATGAGATAAACGGCGTATTACTCTTTTGTATATCCTATACTTGGTCAATCAAGCGTTTCATGTGTACTACTATTGGAAAGAATCTAAGAGTAAATATTTAATTAAGGGTGTTTGTATTTATAAATACGTATACTTTATCCAATCACCACATATATAGTATGTATCATATATATGTTATATCCCACAACAAAAAACATGCAATAAACAAAAAGTGATGGTCATGGCCAGCCTAATGCAATTCCTTAGAGCCACAAGGAATTACCACAACCTAGGTCTACATCACATGTAGAAACCTATTTTTGATGAAGATCAATGCTTTCCAATCTGGGTTGTTTGGTTCAACATTTGAACCAATTAGCTCGCCTACTGGACGGTCGTTTGCTCGTCTCACCGGTCGTCTGGTTCTTTTGTCCATCATCCGTTGCCTCCTTAAGCCGATCAGTTGGCTCCACCAGGCAATCGGTTTGGCTTGTCCTTTTGGTCCTCATCAGTCCTCTAGCCGATCGGCTCATCTCCAAAATGGTCGGATGGCATCGTCAGAACGTATTTCTTTTTTTTTAGTTGTAACAAGATAGTAACTATCCTACTATTACATGATTATTGAGAAACCCCGAGTTACATTCGAGGGGAGTAGGGATAGGAAAGAATTTACTTTACATTCAAAAGATAAGATAGACGCTCAGTACATAGACCAAGATAAAATAGGATTAACCAACCACACAACATGCACAAATAATACGAGTTAATGGCCATAAGTATACTACACATCCACCTTCAAAATTCACTTTTAGGGTGACACATGTGAATTGCTTATATATATCATATATATATATATATATATATATTAGTTTGGGAATATTGTGGTATTCTATTGGATAAGAAATTATTCACATTGCATGCAATAATTAAATGATAAAACCAAAATACAATCATATCAATTATCCTAAAATATAGTATTGACGTGGCTCTAATACCACTATTGGGAAATAGAGTGCAGATATAGGCAGTGGGAACAAAACATTTATTGCCATATTCCCATAAGCCAGTGGATCGCATCAACAACTATATAATGAAAATGATGGTTTTGAGGATATACCTGGTCTTGGAGCAAGTCCAACAACATACTCCTCGTCATTGTAGATGTGCAATTGTTGTCTAGTTGCTCTTGAACGATGTTTGTGCAGCTCCCACTATTCACCACAAACAACAGACTTGAACAACATATACAGTAGCTCTTGTGATCTCGCCATGGACTGTAGGCTGATGTTGTCCTCCTAGAGGTAGACAATGACCTCCCACCTCTAGAATAGTCCACAAGGACCACTGAGAACACTAGATTGTGCTACCAAAGCCAATGAGAAGGAGTTGTCCCCTTCTGTTAGCGTACTTGTCGTTGACATGCTCTCCCACAACTAATCCTCAATTTTTGTCTCCTTTGCCATCCCTCCCTTTAACGAGTAGGACTTTCTCAGCTCTCTATTGGTTACCACAACCAAAGAGGACAACAATTGTTAGAGCAACTGATTCACAATTGTGTGTCTTGGGAAGCCCCCAGTACCCCTATATTTATAGTAGAGGCTAGGGTCAAGGTTCCCGATCAGTGTGAAAGTAGAAGGGTCCAAAATCATGAATGTTATAGAACATATGAACTACGAGACCCGTCATCTTAAACAACAAAACTGTATTCTCATGAGAGAGATAGTCATATTGCATAGTGAGAAGGTCATTTCGTGTAGTTTTCTATTCTCAATCAAATTGGTAATTCAAATCCAATTAATGCACAACATGACGTCAGCACTAATCCTTGATGCAATTGAATTTCCCCATAAACCAGGCATCTCTCTCATGTGAGCCAGTAGTCTTGTGACCACGAACGAATCATCTCGTTTGTGCAAGCTGGTCATCTCAAGACCATGAATTGATTGTCTCATTCACACAAGACTATTGTCTCATGACCATCACGTAGGAGGGTCATCTCATGAGCATCACGCGAGATGGTCGTCTCGTGCCCTAGTTCTGGTAGAATTCAGCGAATTCAATTTCTAATCAACCTGACACTGCAAACAGTCAGTCCAACACATAAACTTGACGATTCTCAGTCCAAACAGTTCATATATTTTTAATTGAATAACTAAACACCTTTAGCATTCAATCTAAACATCATTCATAAATATACTCCTTTAATCCAAGTGTATCCTATGTGTGTGACCCTATAGGTCCAAACTTACGTTGGTAGTGAATGTCCATAACAAACTTATGACATCACAAGCAAAGTGTGGTGCCTAGTCACATATCATTGCTACCCAAGTAATTTGGAAAGTTAGAGAACAACCTCAACCTACAATCCATGATTAGTATTACCATGACCATATAGTTCCTTTGTATCTGATATCCGGATTGAACTCGAGGCATGGAATTGTCATCCTTGTTCAACCTATGTTCCTTGAACTAGAGCACATTATATGAGATGCATATGAGTTCACATATTGAACCACATCAGTACAGTCGTACATTTTTTAGTCTCACTTATCAAGAGTGCTTAGATATCAATCTTTTGTAGGAGGGACAAACCCCATATACATCACTCACACTCAAGTCCCCGTGTGTTAAAGCTACCCAATCATCACCTTTATGGCAACCTGTATTTCAAGATTATGTTTGATGATGTCAAAGTATACCCAAAGACATATGATGACTGTAGTGACTTCAGTTCTAAGAACTACAATCACCACTATCACTATAAGAGATGATTCTGACTACCATTCTAGGGTCTCCATGTATCCCTTCTCATGGTGGATCAATTTGATACAATTTTCTCAAGCATGTGCCTGTGTGAGTGACTTGATATCATATATCATGACTAATGAGACTTTGTCATCAGTCAATGCACACTCTAGTCTTATGTATTACTGTTGTCTATTTTGCTTCCACAGTAATATCTGACTAGGAACATAACAAGAATCTATGTACTCTTAGCATCTATATGATATCATTCTTCAAGTCACCTACTTGAAGACATACATCATTGAGTAACATCATTCTTTATACATATAGTATGTATGTGTCATCATATCATGATTGAGACAAACATAATAGATGGAATTACCTTTATTATTATCAAATCAGGTATTTAATGCCACATACTAATAATCATATGATTGGCTCTATGGGCATACATACCAACAACTAAAACCAAGCACAATGTCCATCATCCAAGATCAAGGTGTGTCGACCGAAACTAGATCAAGGGTGTAGCAACCAACAAGGTCAAGCTATCACAACAACACCTAACCATACTCAACATAGAGATAAACCATGATTAAAATAGGAGGTAAACATCAAGGATATTAGGAACTATCAAGAAGGTAAAAACTCCATGCAAGATGATCACCATGACTCTAAATATGTATAACAGAAATCACTATGAAGAAACTTTGTTAAGAGAGATAAAACCCATGTGTATACATGCAGAACAGAACCAAAACTTCATGCTACTCCAAGATACTCAAACCATGAGAATGTTGATAGAAATCCATAAACAAGAGAAAGAGAGAACCATCCATATTATAGTCACCACAAAATCGGGTGCTAAGAATTTGGGTTTAGTAGTAAACACACATATGATTATCACTCAAGGTTTAAGCTATAAATTATGATAATACTATCTTGCATATTAGGATCACATCTTAGAGATTCAATCAGTAAAATGCATGAAAGAAAATGGTGCAAATAAGAGAAGAGGGAAGAGAGTTATATAACCCGCCTTATGGAGAGACCAAGATCCAAAGATCACGATCTCTAAGAGAGAAGAAATCTCCAAACCAAGAGTAACTTGATGGCCAAAAGTTCACCTCGAATAAGAAGAACATCAAGGTCAAAGAAGAGCTCAAGAAAGAGGCGGAAAACTCTAGGACAAACCAAATAAGAAGAGAAGAGAAAGAGGAAAACTTCTTTTCTCATAGGTACCATCATGGTTGCACCATAGTCTCAGACCTTGGTGAGTAGAAGATCCTCAAGAGAAGGCCACCGTGGATACACCATAGTCTCATGACCGAGAAAGTGGAACAAGATAGGGTAGAGAACTAAAAGAAAACGTGATCAAGGGTTCAAAACTACTTACTAAGAAAGAAGATCACCAAAGATCACTACAAAGGATATGATCAAGCTCAAAAGCACCACATGTAAGGTTTATCGACAACCAAAGCTCCAAGATCAGTCCTCTTTTACTCCTCAAAGCTCCAAGGACAAACACAATGGAGTGGAGAAGAAAGAGAGCCAAAAGAGATGTTTGGATGAAGAAGAGAGAGATTATATACTCAAGGTAGGAGAGAGGAAAGGTGAGTTATGAGGTGTCAACAAGAGAGCACCAAAAGGACACTTGTCCACTAAGGAAACAACCATGCAACCACTAAATGCATGCTTAAACATATGGTGATACAACCTAGGTGGGGTATCGGCCACATGGGTCACCACCATTGTTGTTGCGGTTGAAATATATCAAGGAACCATGTAACGACCGCTACAAGAGATCACCAAACAAAACATGGTTGAGACACATCACTAGAAGACAAACCATTACGAACAAACAACCACTAGGTCACCAAGGTCGAAACAAGAATCACCTTGGGCAAGTGTTATGGTCACAAAACTCATCCAAAAGTGGTGTTGTGGTCACAACACACCCTTCATGTTCTCAAGGTTGCTACACACCTCCAAGGCCAAAACCCTAGAAACCCTAGCATCAGCACATGATGACACCTCATCAACTAAGGTCCAACAAGGTACCCCATAACATCATTCTTTGTCTCGTGATGCCTTGGCACAAGAAACACACTCTACATGTGACAAAGTGCAATATAACCCTCACTCATGGGTAAATTGCAACTTGGTCCAACACAAGCATACATAGCTCAAACATCAACCAAATAGGACCAAACTGAAACCATAATATTGTCACATGTCAGGAAAGCATCTCAATAGGTAAAGGTTCTAAGCATCTTATTAAGCAAAGCAAGAATACTCAAGTGCTAAGCTAGGTAAGGGGCCTTACAGGTTGTGTACTATACTTGGACTCTAATTTAAGCTTATGTGGATGTGGAATACTATTTGGGGATTCATTTCCATCTTTCATACATAATCCCCAACCTTCATTGAGTTGGTAGAAAACATGGGCAAATTAGACATCTTTTGTGGGGTTTAAAATTTTCAAATCAAGATCAAAATCCACTTTGGAATGTGATTCAGGCTCTGCTTTGGAACCATGTGGTCCCGTTCTAAACCACCTCCCCATTTATTTAGAGATTTCATGCATATGGCTAATTCAAAAAGTGGAAAGTCATTCATTTTGTAAAGATTTTCTCAAGTGTAGTAGTGAAATATATATTATAAATTTGAAAATTTCATCATGTGCTAATTAAAGCTATAAAGTTGAGGTATTCAAAGCATTTGAATTATTACATGATTTAAGAATGAGTGAGAGAATTGTAATTCATGTTTATCCAAATACCTAAATGTAGAGATGAATATCCATGATTGAAAAACTTTCAATTAGGATGATGCGTGCCCAACTATCATTAAGTAGCCATTTTCTTAATGTGAGAAGATGGTTCAAGCCATTGTCATCATGCAAGATTTCAATAAGACAGGGTGAAACAAATTGAAAAACACAGAGACAAAAACAAATTGCAAAAACAAATAACATAAGCACATGACATAAACAAATGACATGAAAGGGAAAACAACTAAAACTAAAACTACCAGCCGGCTCCTCCCCCACTAAGCTTAGATTTTGCAATGTCCTCACCACACAATCAAAATCAAGTGGATAGCAACCAGTTGCTACCTAGAATGAATCAAAGTGAAGGGTTCGTGCCCTCATTCCAGCTGGAAAATGTTGGCTCAGAATGTCATCATCATTGGGAATGGGAGTGAAGGTTAGCTCATGTGGTGGTGGCAATTGTGTTGGAGTCATGGCATAGTGGACCTGTGAGATATGCCAGATATCTAGCCTCCATCGTATGTTGTGCATATCAAAGTACTTCCGACTGAGCTGGTGTAGCTGGGTGTCTTGTTGATCAAAATATTGTTGGACATACCCATAAACATGTTGCATGTCCGGCATAGCCCAAACATACTCTGTCTGAGTGATAGTAGGATGGTGGGATGGTGTCGTAGATGCATTGTAAGCCTCAAGTTGGTCTCAAGAATTAGTCACATCATCAAAATAAAATTCCAATTTTATCTGTGTGACAAGGTAACCCCTTCAATATATGGACGTCAACGAACTCTTCATGGCCAAAAAAATATTGCCTGAATTTGTTACAGAGTTATCTCTAACAATTCATCCTGAGAAGATGAGGAATTGGAGGTCAATTTTATTCCTCACAGATGCAGCTTCCAATCTTTTCAATTTAGCATTAATTTTGCAAGAAATAGGGGTTACTAGTCCTACAATCATAATGTCCCTAGATTTCTTCCGTATGATCTTGATATAAATGATAAGAGGATATAATAACCAACATTAGTCTTGAATTCATGTAGCATTTCCTATAAGAAGAACAAATCTTGCTTTCCACAAACACCCTATGTTTCTTTTCTTGCAAAAACACTAGTGCTAAGGATCATGTGAATGTAATAGAAGATAGGTTTGTTCATGTGTGTTGCTCCAGTGGGTTTGACCTCATGAATGTCATTCTTAGTGATTTCCCTCCAAAAATCATCATTGTCAAATTGAGGGGGTATAACATTGCCCCTCCATAATGGCGTTGAAAAGAATCACAAAATTTCCTAATGGTAATCTTATAATTGTGCCCAAGAAGTCTAAAGGTAATAATGCCAAAAGGCTCATGTGACCTTATTGGGCTGTCTTCAACATGAAAAGTAGTTAAGAATTTATAAATGAGTCTTGGATAAGTAGGGCTTACAGTGTATTGAGTATACTTGAGGCCTATTTCTTCAAGCAATCCCAAGACTTCATCCTTGAACCCCCAGTGCCTCCAATGTCTCTCCAAAAACAAAATCGGTAGGTAAGACCCTACGGGTGACCATAGCTTAATATGTTTTGTCTTATTCCTCGGTGATGTTGAACCGATTTGAAGAGATGTACGTTGGGCAGAAGAAGAACTTTCTTCCCTATGATGCTTTTCTATTTGCTTGGTGGGAGCCATGATGATTGGAATGTAATTGCTAGATGGGCGGGCGCGACATGTCTGCTGACAAACACAATGTGTCTGTTTCACTTTTGGGCAAGCTATAGGCTGACAAGGATGATGAGAACAACATGTCTGAGTTCGTGCATTGTGTGTGTTAGTACTTAGAGCTGAGTTGTAGGTCGATGTTGACTCTAACTTCATAACGTGTTTGGGTGTGTGCACGTAGTGTCTTTTGTGCAGTAGTTGAGTTGGAATGAAGGGGAAGTGAGTCTGACAGAAAATCAAGCAACAAAGATGGTGGAGAAATGGATCTGGCATCTACGAGTCTTGCTTGAAAATGGCAGCGTGATCCTTTTCTCACCGATGTCGATGAAGGTCACAGTGGCCACTTGATGTGTGTCTTTGTGACTTTGATGGCAGTTGAGAAGTTTCTTGCTCAGCTGCTTGAATTAGGGACACGATAGTGAAAAAGGCAGTTGTTGGATGTTGAACACAAAGGCAATAGTTTTAGATCTGAATCGAACTCACGACAGTGAAGGGAGGCGGCTTGCACAAATATAGTTGAGAGAGTCGAACACGACATGAGTGATAGTGAGAAGTGGAGATAATGGAGTTGAAATTTTTGGGTTTTAGGGGAGACAGAGAAGGCAACGGAAATAAATTTTCTTCTCCCCAAACCCAGAACAAAGGAAACGAGTCAACGTCTATACAATAGGAAGGATGGTTTGTAGAGGCATACCTTGTCTCGAGGCTTGCTCAGTGACATTACCTCACGGCTTGAGCGGTCTTCACCTCTGGTCTTGGATGGTGTCTGTGCAGCTCCTGGTCTCACCGGGGCTGTCAGGATTGACAACTGTCCTCCGAGCGGCAGAAGTCTCCCGCCTCTGAAGTAGTCCACACAGACCACCTGGAACTTTGATCTCCTTGTCCCACAAGGAATCGGAAGGAGTTGCACCCTCATGTCGGCGTACTAGTCACCGACACACTCTCCTGCCACCAGTCGTTTAATACAGTTGTCTTTCCCTTGTTGTGCCTCCCTTATCAGGTAGCACTTGCTCGGGCTCTCTCTTGGTTACCAAAACTAGAGAGAACAAAAACTTTATAGAGCAACTAGTGCACTGAGTTTTTGTTCTGAGAAGCCCCCACTACTCCTATATATAGGAGGGTCATGGGATAGGGTTCTCTACCTCAGGCAATGCGGGATTAATGTAGGAGTAGAAGGGTTCAAGATTTTCCACAAAACAACCAACTACGTCACCTGAACCGATCATTTCATACATGAAATGGTCAGTTTGGGAGTTGAGCCAATCGGTTCACACCTGAGCTGATCGGTTCATAGTCCTGATCCAACTCAAATTGACTTCCAAATTTGTTTCCGATTAATCAAATATTAATCCTTGTCCAAATTGAATTTGTACAAGTGAAACATATTGTATTTGTAAAATAGTTTTCTCACTTTCCAAATGCCAATCGGTTCATCACATGAGTCGATCAGTTCACCAACCTGAGCCGATTGGTTCAACTCTTGAGCCGATCGGTTGGAGCAGTAGACTGTGCAAATCATTCAATTGCAGTTTCAACCAATCTGATACTCTAATCAATTGGTCCAACACCTTGAACACTATGATATTGAGCTATCAATTGATTGGGTGTTTGATTGAACTAATAAACTCCTTTAGTAATCAATCCAAACATTATTTGTGGATAAACTCCTCTTCCAAGTTAAATCCTATGTGTGTGACCCTGCAGGTCCATTTCACGTTGGTAGTGAAAGTCCATAACACTTATGACTTCACAAGCAAAGAGTGGTGCCTAGTCGCACATCAATGCTACCCAAGTGAAATAGAAAGTTGGAGAACAACTTTTAATCCTACAATCCATGAATGATGTTACAGCAAATGTATAATTCTTTTGTCACTGATATCCTGAATGAACTCAAGGCATGGATCAGTCATCCTGTCAATGTTCATTCACTTTCTTGATATCAGAGTAGATTGGAGGAGATATGTATGCCATCAGTATCATATACTGGTTCATACATGTGTGCGCACACCTATATCAATCCTACTCATCAAGTGGCCATGGATCCAAACTCCCTCAGGAGGGACAAATCCCATATCTATCACTCACCCCTCAAAAGCACCATGTGTCAAAGCCACCCAATCATCACCTTTATAACGTCCCATGTTTCAGGACTGCGTTTGATGATGTCAAAGTGTACCCAACGCCATGTGTTGAGTGTAGTGATTTTAGGTCAAAGGATCGCACTCACCACCATCACTGTGAGAACTGACTGTGACTACCATGTCATGGTTCCATGTGTCAAACTCAAAGTGGGTCTGTCCGGTACACTTGTTCTCTAACAAGTGCCTATGTGTTTGGTTTGATATCTCTATATCATGAGTAATGAGATTCTGTCACCAACCAACACCACAATCTAGTCTTGTGTGTCATTGTTGTCTATCTACCTTCCACAATGACATCTGACTAGGGACATAATAAGAATGTACAAACTCTTAGCATCCGTATGATCTCATCGTTCAGGTCCTCAACCTGAAAGCATACGTCATTGAATATTGTCATTCTCTAGACATTCAATCTGTTCTATCATTATCTCATATGATTGAACCAGAAAGAATCGGAAGCTTGCCTTTGATGTTTATCAAATCAATCTTAATGTATCCCATCAATCATCCCATGATTGGCTCTCAGGCATACATACCAATAGACTCCCACTTGCACTGCGAGCCAATCACCCTTGAATCATATTCATAGTGATCTTTAAACATGTCCCACATGTTACTGTACTCTAGTTCTAACATAGTGAGTTATGGCAACACCTTGCCAAAGTCGGTATTAATTGCATGTCTCTCATCTCTTTGATGTACATCATACGTATGAGATGGAGTTGTCGTAATATGTGATCTAGTATTCCTTTGCTAACCTTTAGCCACATTGCATGACCAAGCGTACCTTACTTGTCATCAATGACCGGAATAACTATAAGTTCATCTCATGAACTTACATATCCATATAGTATCCACTGTTGTTCTCTAACACACGGATACTTGACATTTTCTTAAAACAGCTTTATTGAAACATTTCCTATTATCAACAAACATTCACTTTTATATATCCCATATATATTGCGATTAATTTTCTGTCCTTTTTGGAAGTTCTCATCAATGCAACTCTTTACAATGAAACTTTCCTTATTTCCATAGAACTAGTACTTCTCAAGTACATATCAAGTTCTTATGGTATTCCAGTAACCCTTACGGGAACTAGACATACATCCATTCATGATGTCTCACATATGAGTTATCAGGATGTGCACATCATATTGTCATGTCCTACATACAAGATGATGAATGCATTTCATTCTTGCCATGTACATACATAAAATATGATGGGATGATTACATACATGATAGATCCATATCTATTCTTAGTGCTCCCATTCTTCATAAGAATTGGACACTTGGCTTTGGGATACTAACTCCATGTAACATGGATAAGTTTTCTCCCACTGAATCTGTGCATACTGAACTCTTCAGTATAGATTGCCAATGTATGCTCTCTCTTTTCAGGTCAAGAGGTTTTCGACAACTGTCTCTATAGATCTCTATTCCTATCACATAGGAAACGTCTCTATCTTCTTTAAAGATAATTTCCAATTTGGATTTCCATTCTAGGACATTTCCATTTCACATCAACATGTGGAATTTGAATACACTCCCACTAAATCACAGATCCCTTCTTTATCTTTGACATATGAGTCAAACCCTTTGATTATATCATCAAAGTAAAGATCTAGCTCTCAGTTGCTTGTACTCACTCAATCACATTGATTAGTCTATTACAACTTATAGACTTCATTTGCATTAATGGATTCATAAACCGTATAGGTTGTGTCACGTACACATCCTTGTTTTATTCCTCATAGGAATGCAGTTTTAGTATCCATATGCCAAATCTCTTAGTTATTAAGTTGAAATCGACAAGCATCATTCTTCTCAAAATGTTATACATGTGTCTTAATGCTTAAGACTCATTCACACTTATGGATTTCATTCCAATGGGTGCTACCATCAAGGTCATACCTTATGGTTTACATGGAAGTCTGTTAGGATGTAATGGTTATAAACCATAACTCAAAATCCAGTTCCTCATATTCATCTAGATAGTTGACTCATCATATGACCAACTCATCATATAGATAATTGAGGTGTATCTATCAAGGATATAAGAACTCACAACTCTTTGTGATTCTTAATGTCTTTTATTAATGTGGGATATTCTTTATTAAGAAGAAATTTGTTATTTGATAATCATCCTCTAACTCCTTAGAGTATGACTCCTTCTTGATTTAGACATCAACATGCCTTAATCACGAGCTCACTATGATACACTATCATAATCAATCATAAGGATCTCAAACATTTGGTTCAAGTATTTCATTCATTGATCTCATCAAGAATTAACACTTTACCAAATCCATACTTCATCTATGATATCCTTGAACACTTCAAGATATTCATATTGGTATTTCTCTAAACACCGTTTGAGGTATTAGCATTTGCTCCAATAGGTATGTAAATACACTACATGTATTATACCTAATAGGACAATCACTCTCCCACTACCACTAGTGAAGATTGATTAATCATGTCTAAGAGATTCATGTCTCTTACTGGTTCTCTAACCAAAATAGTCTAGACTTATCCATCATATGGAAACTAGAAATGAATTTCTCATGATTTATGCTAATTTGATTGTTTGAGTTATCAATAACTTTTAGGTATCATTTTATCTTATGCATACCAAGTACCACAAAATAAACAAGGCATTGCCACAAAGATCAAATATTTTGAAAACATCAACTTTATCAATTGCTATCATTGTCACAACAAGATGCAACAATAAAGTGTTTCCATTGGAAAACTGAAATAGCATTTCTCAACTCTATTTCGTGCCCTTTAGGCTGAAAATAAGCTAAAAGGTACTCCTATCTATGGCAGCAACACTTGCTCCAATGATGGGTACTCCTTTCTTGGTCCTTTCATAAAGGCCATCACTTCTTTGTAGATATTACATATCATATATGTTAGATCTTCATCTTGGTATCATATACCTCAGAAGTGGTTCATTTCATGATACCTTAGGTGGAGATTTCCATCCCCTCCTTCATCTTCTTTTATTCTTCCAGATAAGGAGGGCTTTTCCTTCATACACCCTTCCCCATGTGCCTTGAGGCTGAAGACGGCTTAGGTTGCTGGCTAGCATCAGAACTCTTCTTAGCTTTGCCCTTGACCTTTCCCTTGAGACTTACCCTACATTGATCACATCAAACATTAGGGTTTGTCTTTCTTTGTAATTTCCTCTACTGTCCTCAACATGTCCAAAAACTTTGTCAACATGTCAAAGTTTTCCATGTCAAAGTTCATCATGAACTGTATGATTCTTGCAAAATTTGCAGTATCATACCAATAGCCAACTCTTGGCTCAGAGGGAATCCTCCTTAGTCAGGTTTTTCCACATACCCAATCGCATTGAGTGTGTGAATACCTTACTGGATCTCCTTCTGTCATGACATACTAGGATAGTGTCTTGGAGACATCATATGTCTCATGTTGTCTCTGCAACTCATAGTTCAGAGAATACAACATCAAGCACTCCACATCAATGGCATCCTCGATATAATTTCATAAGCATACTTTCAGCCATTGGTGTGGTGGGATCGAGTTCATCTGGTTTTGGTATAACTAGGACTAAGAGCTTTCACTCTTAGATTGAGAACACTTCTCAATGTCCTAACCAGTCGTGGAAATTGTTCTCATTTATTTGTTGGTCTCAAGGATCAATCGCAAATAAAGTGATTATTGTTGATTAGCCATTTATTATACAAAAGGAAATATATTCAATTTAGTACAAAAACTCCTTTTGTGACTTGATTGATTTGAAACATTGACGATATAAATTGGGCCTTTAATTAATTATCGCTCCCACTATTTTTTTGTTCAAATTGATAGCCCTCACAATCAATTCATAAGATTGTAGTGTACAATCTTCTAGTGCGTCAAGATCCTGAAATCCTCTAAGTCATGAACTATCTAGGGCTGTCACCTACAACTAAGATCCTCCAGGTAGGCAACTTTTTCCAATTGCATCATATGAAACTCTTGAAAGATGTCATATGCAACTCCTTGCCATTATCACCTCTATGCCTCAAGGTGATAGATCCTATCAAGGTCACCTTGTTAATTCCGACCCAAAGCCAACACGATGAATATGCACCCTGTTAGGGCAGACCCACACATTCATCCTTCACGCTTCCACGAGATAGACGGTGCACCACGCTAGGGCATGCCCACACTTGGCCGATCAAGCTTTTCACATGTGTCACATTTGGAAGGCATCTAAAACTTTAATATTTAATGAGGGATTTGGTTTTTATAGGTACATATACATATTTAATCACCACAATACATAGTATGTATCATATACATGCTATATCCCACAGAAAACATGTGAAACGATAAAAGCGATGATTATGGCCATCCTAATGTGATTCCTCGAGCCAGGAGGAATCACAGTCATCTAGGTCTACATCACATGCAACCTGTACAAGATGAACTTTGTGCTTTTCCTTTACTGGATTTGATCAACTCATCTCCATTGATTGATCGGCTCGCCATCAGGCAGGTCAGTTGGGTGCCACCAGCCGATCAGTTGGCTCCTCCAACCGATCGGTTTGCCTGGTCATCGTGCATCTCCTCATGGCCGTCACCTGATCATATCACTCCTCGAACCGGTCATCTGGATCGCCAACCGATTGATTCACACCTTGAACCAATTGTCTCAGTTGTCGTCAGGTTGTCTGCCATTCTTTGACATAATAGGAAATAAAAGATCTATCCTATTTACATTTAAAAACGGAAACCCCGAGTTACATTCGAGGGAGCAAAGGTAGGAAAGAAATCTTGAGTTATCTCGAGTTACATCAGGAATAGGAGATAGAGAATCGGTGCGCAGACCGAGATGCAAGCAACCACATTCAACCAAGAACATATACATAGGTTTTATTGGCCATAACCATGCTATACATCTACCACAAAACTCATTTAAGGGCGATGCGAATCGAGTGCATTCATATTACATATTATATATGTATATTGGGATTTGTGGATTTAGGATTGGACATGCATAAAGCCAATTTTATTTGCATCGTATGCAATAAATAAAGGCGACAAACCAAAATCGATCATATCGATAATCCTAAAGCATAGAGCAGTTGACGTGGCTCTGATACCACTGTTGGGTTTTAGGGGAGACAGAGAAGGCAGTGGAAACAAAATTTTCTTCTCCCCAAACCCTGAACAAAGGAAACGTGTCAACGTCTATACAATAGGAAGGGTGGTTTATAGAGGCATTCCTTGTCCCGAGGCTTGCTCGGCGGCATTACCTCGTGACTTGCGCAGTCTTCACTAGGGATGAGCATTGGGCCGGGTTATGCCGGGTTTTTCCTATCCCAAACCCAAACCCAAACCCAAACCCACATTTTGAGGCGGGCCATGGGTCGAGTTCGAGCCCTGATAAAAATAAAAATTGTCAGCCCACTGCCCAACCCATATAAGAATGTTGGGTTTCGGGCCAGATTTGGGTTTTCCCATATAACATCAAATGAGCATACCAAATTTTGCTAGATCTAACTTGCTAATAAGAAAACTAAATTAATATGATATGTATTTTGTGATAAAACTTCAAAATAGTGTATATACACTTTGTGATATGTAGCTGGAATTTGTATACCTTAGTTGTGTGATCCCGTAGAGCAATGAAAAGGATATTGAAAGAGTAAAAAATATTTTCTCATACATGTGAATGTATGAGACTTAAAAAATCGATGGAATCCAAAATGTTGTGCCTTTTTGCTTCCTCATCCTATATGTATATACAATGAAATGGGTTTTGAGAGGACAAAAAATCATTTGTCTCCTACATGTGGGCATATGACCAAAAAGATGAGCATAATCTACTATGCACTGAGCAAAAGATCATTTGTCTCCTACATGTGGACACAATGAGATCAAAACAAAGAAATCAAGTACATCTATTCATGTCAATGATGGTTATTAATTCACTAATCATGTTGATTGATTACATAGTATCCATGTTGCCATTGGTTAGGTACATACTACATATTGCATCAAGAAATCTGTATGTTTTTCTTTCAGGACAAAGATAGATGTATACATATATAATGTACACAAAATCTAATCTGGACATTTGGGTTTTCAGTCCTGGGTTTACCTCCGCCCGTACCCGACCCAAATAAAATATGGGTTTAAATTTTAGGCCCAGCCCACCCATATTATAAATTGGGTTCGGGTCTGGATCGGGTTATGTGGGCTGGGTCGTAGGTCGGATCGAGCTAGCCCAACGCGATGCTCATCCCTAGTCTTCACCTCCGGTCTTGGACGGTGTCTGTGCAGCTCCTGGTCTCACCGGGACTGTCAGGATTGACAGTTGTCCTCTGAGCGAAAGAAGTCTCCCGCCTCTGAAGTAGTCCATACAGACCACTTGGAACTCCGATCTCCTTGTCCCGCAAGGAATCAGAAGGAGTCGCACCCTTTTGTCGGCGTACTAGTCACCGACACACTCTCCTGCCACAAGTTGCTTTCTACAGTTGTCTTTCCCTTGTTGTGCCTCCCTTATCGAGTAGCACTTGCTCGGGCACTCTCTCGGTTACCAAAACCAGAGAGAACGACAACTTTACAGAGCAACTGGTACACTGAGTTGTTGTTCTGAGAAGCCCCCACTACCCCTATATATATAGGAGGGTCATGGGACAGTGTTCTCTACCCCGGGCAATGCGGGATTAATGCAAGAGTAGAAGGGTTCGATATTTTCCACAAAACAACCACCTGCACCACCTGAATCGATTGTTTCATACATGAAATGGTCAGTTGGGGAGTTGAGCCGATTGGTTCACAACTCAGTCGATCGGTTCGTGGTCCTCATCCAGCTCAAATTGACTTCCAAATTTGTTTCCGATTAATCAAATATTAATCCTTGTCTAAATCGAATTTGTACAAGTGAAACAAATTGTATTTGCAAAATAGTCTTCTCACTTTCCAAACGATCTCTGTTAGACCAGTTGAGCCGATTGTTTCAACCCTTGAACCGGTCGTCTCAGCCTGTCTTGAGCCGATCGGTTCATCACATGAGCCGATCGATTCACCAACCTGAGTCGATCAGTTCAACTCTTGAGCCGATCGGTTGGAGCATCAGACTATGCAAATCAGTCAATTGCAGTTTCAATCAATCTGATACTCTAATCAATTGGTCCAACACCTTGAACACTATGATATTGATCTATCAATTGATTGGGTGTTTGATTGAACTACTAAACTCCTTTAGTAATCAATCCAAACATTATTTGTGGATAAACTCCTCTTCCAGGTTAAATCCTATGTGTGTGACCCTGCAGGTCCATTTCACGTTGGCAGTGAAAGTCCATAACACTTATGACTTCACAAGCAAAGAGTGGTGCCTAGTCTCACATCAGTGCTACCCAAGTGAAATAGAAAGTTGGAGAACAACTTTCAATCCTACAATTCATGAATGGTGTTACAACGAATGTATAATTCCTTTGTCATTGATATCCCGAATGAACTCAAGGCATGGATTAGTCATCCTGTCAACGTTCATTCACTTTCTTGATCTCAAAGTAGATTGGAGGAGATATGTATGAAATCAATATCATATACTGATTCACACATGCATGTGCACGCCTATCTCAATCCTACTCATCAAGTGACCATGGATATCAAACTCCCTCAGGAGGGACAAATCCCATATCTATCACTCACCCCTCAAAAGCCCCATGTGTCAAAGCCACCCAATCATCATCTTTATAACAAGCCATGTTTCAGGACTGCGTTTGATGATGTCAAAGTGTACCCAACGACATGTGTTGAGTGTAGTGATTTCAGGTCAAAGAATCACACTCACCACCATCACTGTGAGAACTGACTGTGACTACCATGTCATGGTTCCATGTGTCAAACTCACGATGGGTCTGTCCGGTATACTTGTTCTCTAACAAGTACCTATGTGTTTGGTTTGATATCTCTATATCATGACTAATGAGATTATGTCATCAACCAACACCAAAATCTAGTCTTGTGTGTCATTGTTGTCTATCTACCTTCCATAATGACATCCTACTAGGGACATAATAAGAATGTACAAACTCTTAGCATTCGTATGATCTCATCGTTCAGGTCCTCAACCTGGAAGTATACGTCATTGAGTATTGTCATTCTCTAGACATTCAATCTGTTCTATCATTATCTCATATGACTGAACCAGAAAGAATAGGAAGCTTTCCTTTGATGTTTATCAAATCAATCTTAATGTATCCCATCAATCATCCCATGATTGGCTCTCAGGGCATACATACCAACATAAATTGGGTTAAAGCCCTATTTCAGTCTATCAAACACGTCGTGTCTAAGTAGACGCACACCATGTCCACAAGTTTTAAGTTTCCTCATACATTTTTATTTTTGATCTACCTAATTATGGCACATTGTGTATTAATTAGGACGCACCATGTTTTCTCTAACAAAACTATCAAAGATAAACTTGGTTGAGCACACACCATGTGCTTATTAAACACATGCCATGACGTGTGTGCTTACAGTGGGGCTTTACACCTAGAAAATTGTGTTTTGGCATGACGTGTGGACATAGGGACACACTGTGTTTCTGAAGTGTTTGCTCAACTTCTATCTATATCATGAGACACACCGTGCGATAGGAAGAACACGTCATGTTTTGCAGAATTTTCATGAAAATTTGATGTTTTACTTGTTTTTCTTCTTCACCTACATTGATAATGGTGGGGGTGATATGAGGGTATAAATTATTACATTCATCCATGGTATACTTATTTAGAAAAGGAAAATATTCTCGAGAAAATGCATTAAATGAAATCTATCATAATGTGGGTTCAACTCTCAGAAGGTCCTCCATTTAGAGTCTGGAGGGAGATTTGATTCTGCAGCATCAAACATCAAAGAGGGAGTAGGAGACTCCATGCTATATCTTTCCTCCTTTAGTGTAGAGTTTGCATCATTCTCTGTTAACCTTGAATGTTGTTTGTTTTCCTTGTAGTTCCACAATTTTGTATGGATAAATTTGAACACTAAGAATGATCTGGAACATTTTTAACGTAGCTTTCCTAGAAAGAGTTTCAGCTTGGTGTTGAGCAACAAAACTTGGTATCCTTCTTTGAAAACTTTACTTTGGATCCTCTTATCATACCATCTTTTTGTCTCTTCCTTATAAATTTTGGAATTTTCATATTCATATAATATGAGCTCTTTAATTCCTGGAGTTGTATCGGCCTTCTTTCTCCTACTTTCTTCAGGTCATAGTTGAGAAATTGGATTTCGTAGAGCACTCTATGTTCAAGTTATACAGGTAAATGACAAGACTTTCCATAGATTAGCCTAAATAGAGTTGTTCCAATTGATGTCTTGTAAGCTGCCCTATAGGCCCATAATGCATCATCAAATTTCAATGCCCAATCTTTTCTTGGAGATTGTCTTCTCTAATATCAATTGCCACTTGGAACTTTCAACTTGCCCTGAAGTTTGTGGATGGTAAGGAGTTGAGATTTTGTGTTTGAGTCCATATTTTCTCAATAAGTTGTTGAAGTTTCTTTCATTGAAGTGATTGTTTACATCAGATATGACTACCCTTGAAATGCCAAATCTAGGAAAAATAATCTTTTGAAACAACTTCATGACTGATTTTATATCTAGATCTTGTGTAGGGATCACCTCTACCTATTTTGATACATAATCACAAGCATCTAGGATGAACTTGTGGTGGCATGAAAAGGGAAAATGACCCATGTAGTCTACTACCCATACATCAAAAACTTCGATCTCTAGAATTGAGTTTAGTGGATCTCATAAAAATTCCTCATGATCTTTGGCATCTATCACATGCTTTAACAAATGCATACACATATCAGAATATAGTTGGCTGGTAGAAACCCGCATGTAGAATCTTAGTTAATGTCTTGTCTCCCTCAAAGTTTCCTTCATATTCTAAATTCACACTCAGATTTCTTGATCTGGATGCATCTCCGAATCAACCCATCTACAATTGTTTAAACAATGGTGGATCCTCCCAATAGTAAAATTTGATGTCATGATAGAACTTATTTTTCTATTGATAAGTAAAATCTGGATGATGGCATCCAGTGGCTAGATAATTTGCAAAATTAGCAAACTAGGGTGTCACAAGTGAGTTCACTGCATTGAGCTTCTCAATAGGTAAATCATCAACTATAGGAATATTGTCGTCGGAGCAGATGTTGAAACATGACATATGATGAACTTGATTATTTTCTATTCCTTTCTTGTTCATAATCTTCAAATCAAACTCTTGTAATAGAAATATCTAACAGATTAGGCAAGGTTTAGCATCTTTCTTGTTCATGAGATATCTACTTGTTGAGTGAACTGTATAGGCAATAACTTTGGACCCTGCAAGATATTATTGGAACTTATCAAAAGTATAAACTACTTCAAGTATATCCTTATCTATTGTGGCATAGTTGATTTGGGAATCATCTAAGGTTTTTCTCACATAATGAATGGCATGAAGATTGTTTTCTCGCCTTTCTCCTAGAACTGCCCCTATGACATAATCATTGGCATCACACATGATTTCAAATGGAGCGCTCCAATCCGGCGGCTGAATGATAGGGGTTGAAATGAAAGCATCTTTCAATATTTGGAAGGTTGTTTGACATTCTTCATTGAATATGAATTTGACATACTTTGCCAATACAGAACATAGTGGCTTTGCAATCTTCAAAAAATCTTTTATGAACCTTCTATAAACCCTACATGTCCTAAGAAACTTCACATCCTTGCAAAGCCTAAGTTTTATCAACAATTTTTCTTCTTGTAATTGGGTCATTTTAGAATATATGATGATAGGAGAAGTGGAATTTGAGTCTAAGAAAGCATACACCAACCTCAGTGGAAGGGTTTAAGTGCTACCTTTTTTCTGGTGCGGTGGTGTCAGTTGTCTCCTTCTATGTTGATGTTTCCGTAGAAGATGAGCTTGATGTAGATTTAGAATTTTCTTTGTTATGAATGGGCAACATGTCTCTTTGTCTTCTTCACCTTCAAGATCATAAATTACTTGTTCAAGGGAATTCTTTTCCTCCAATACCAAGGTATCAATGCTATCAATCAAGTAAAGATGTTCCTTTGTACTTGTTTCTTTCATAGCATCATAAATATAAAATACTAAAGCTTCGTTCCCTACTCTGATAGTAAGCTTCCCTTCTCTCACATCTACAATACAATCAACAACCTTGAGAAATGGTCTCCCAAAGAGGATGGGATTTGTCGGATCTTTATGCATTTGTAAGACTAAAAATTAATAGGTAATGTAAAACTTTCCAATCTACATAGGAATGTCTTCAACAATCCTTCTTGTATATTTGATAGATAAATTGCCCAATTGTATTGACATTGAGGTGGGTTTCAAGTCTCCCAAATGTAGTTTTTTCCACCGAGATAATGGAATTAGACTAATACTAGCACCGAGATCAACTAGTCCCTTGTCAAAATATGAATCTCCAATTTAACAAGAGGGAGTGAATGCTCTAAGATCCTTAAGTTTCTTTGGAAATCAGTTATGAATGATAGAACTAATTCTTTCAAAAAGCATTACCGTTTTAACTTGATCGGGCCTCCTTTTCTTGGTGAGAATAGGTTTCAAGAACTTAGCATAAGAAAGCATTTCAACAATATTTACAACAAATAGAGGTTGACATATAGCTTGTTTAGGATGTCCATGAACTTGCTGAATTTTAAATCATCATTTTTATTGGAAAACCTATGAGTAAAAGGAGAATTAGATTTTCCAGGAGAATCACCTTGTTGAGAATTTCCAACAAACTTCTTCCTTTGGTTTTCATCTTTCTCTTCTACATTTGTGTCGACAACCTCATCCAATTTCCTCTTTGAAGATGGTGAGTATCCTCCAATCGCAACTCCACTCCTCAAAATCACAAATTTACATGTCTCCCTTGGAATTCATCTTCGATTGGCTAGGCAAGGAATCAGAAGGTGCTTTTCTATTAGCAAGGGCTTGTTATGCAATTTGGTTCTCCAACATTCTTGTGTGAATGGTAATGCCTTCAACTTTGGAAAAAAGTTGTTGAATGGAATCCTTCATGAACTATCAATGTTGGAGGAACTCCTTCATTTTAGATTAAACAAAACCTTCTAAAAGAGATTCTAAGTTGGAATTTGGTAGTTGTCATTGATTTGAATTTATGTTAGTATTATTGTTGAAGTCTGGTGGATTGTTTGCCAATGGTGGTCATCTCCCCACATGTAATGGTTGTTGACTTTGAGGTTGTTGAGAATTGTTGTTGCAGTAGGAAAAATTTGGATGATCATCAACAACCTGGATTGTAGGTGTTAGAATATAGATTGTAAGGTTTCTTGCTTCCATAGTTTCCTATTGCACTGCATTACTCTGTAGTCTCCTCAAAATAAATAAAAGAAGAGTTGGTTGAAGAAGATACTCATCCCAAATGTTCATTTTCATCACAAATAAGATTCATCGAATGAACTGGTTGAGTGTTCAACGTATCAAACTTCTATTTAAGGGCATCTAACTTGGCTGCAATCAAATCAACAACATCAACAGAATGTATGTCAACTTGCTTCCTAGAAGAAATAGAGGATGAGGATGGCTGGTTGTTCCTCTCGGTACTCCATTGACAATGGTTAATTGACATGTCTTCAATGTTTTCATATGCTTTCTTATATGATCTATTCATCAAATCTCCATTAGCTGGAACATCAATAGACATCCTTGTCTTATAATACAACCCATTGTAGAAAGTCTGAAGGAGTAGTTAGTTTCTAAGGTCATGGTGAGGGAGAAGATGTTGGAGGTCTTTGAATCTCTCCCATGTTTCATAGAGGGTCTCTCCATCTCTTTCAGAGAAATTAATGAGTTGACTTCTCAACTGAGCAGTCTTACTTGGTGGAAAATATTTAGCTAGAAATGCTTTCAGCAACTCCTCCCAGTTGTTTATAGGATTCCTTGGAAATAATAGAGCCATGCCTTGTCTCTATCCCTCAAAGAAAATGGGAACAAAAGTAGGCGTATACCATCTAGAGAAACACCATTAATCTTTAAAGTGTTCAGGTACTATAAGAATTCAGCTACATGAAGATTAGGGTCCTCCATGGGAGTCCCTCTAAGACGGTTCTACTGAATGATCTACATGATCATCTAGGTGATAGAAAGTTGTTTGCGTCAACTTATGGGTTGTTGATATCCCCATTAGTGTTTATATAAGAATGAAAAGTGAAATCCTTAAGAGGACGATCATCTTCCATGGTTTGTTCTTGGTGGTCCAGTGAATCAGAAGGTGAATTCTCCATATTTGAAGAGTTCTCACTCCTCCTTGCTCGCCTAAGACTATTGAATGTACTGGATTTAGGAATATGGATGGCATAAGAGCTCGTTTTGAACACCGCATACAGTCTTGCATGTTCACAAGTGGGCGAGAAACACTTAGCAGACAATGAAAAATATGATAGATGCTATGAATGATGATGGAATGATGGACTGTGAGTGTGATCTAGTGTCACTTATTGATCAACACATCTTACTCTAACGAAAATAATGATGCTCCCCGATAATGGGGCCAAAAATTATTACTTATGTGCTCAAGTTGTAAATTTGTAAACCCAAACACTAACCCTCAAGTATATGGGTGTATGTAGTATTATCAAGGTCATCTAAGGAGTAAGGTATTGTTAGGTGAAATACAATTAAAATTCAACAATATAGATCGATTTCAAAGGTTGAATTGGTTTTGCACTAGTAAACTAAGCAAGCTATAGAATTTAACTAAAATAGAAATCACTTGTATTAAGGTCAAATTGGGTTGGGGTTCTTGAGTATATACTTTCACATCCACATCATAACATGAATAACAACAAAGATCAAGGATACTAGATATGACATAAGGGTGATTTGTATCCTAGACCCACCTCTCGGCAGTGTAGTATAGTCATGACTGTGCATACCACTCCCATGGATATACTCAGATTTAGACTACATACTTTTGTTCCCACAACATGTTCCAGCCACTCCAGTGGTTAAGGTAGTGCAGCTAAGTTACAACTCCTTACTCCTATGCATATCCTCCCATATTATACAAAGAACAAAAAATATACATATGAAGTGGTTAGAAAAGCATGCAAGAAGAATTCATCTCCGATGAACTTTATAACAGTAAAACAACTAGCATTATAAATGATGATCATGTTCAACATTGTTATGACATGGGAGTTACTCCCCTATGCCCAATAAATGAAGGTATACTTGCTCAAGATGGTGAAATACATGTACAAGCTACAAATTTTGAAGATAAACATGAATAGAGGAGAAAGAAGCAAGGAAAATCCAAGGAAAGAGGAAGAACTTTGACTTGAAGAGGACATTCCATCCTTACCGGTTTTTCTACTCTAGAAACTGTAAGGACCCTGACCTGCGTTTAGGGTTTACCCTGTTTGTTTTGCTTAATCTTGGTGCTTTGGTGCTTGCTAATCACCTTTAGTGGTGATTAGGGTTTGGTTGTGTTTTGTTGAGAGTTTGAGGGGATACTTGCAAATAACCCAAGTTTAGGGTTTTGTGTGCAAGTTTGCCATCTTGTGAGGTGTTTCCCTCTCTTTGCTTCCTCTAGGGTTGAGAGGAAGGCTTTGGCTTGTTGTTTGAGTTCTTTGGGCCTTGGTTGAGTTTGTTTGGGCCTTGAGGTGCCTTGTTTGGGCTTGGTTGAGCCTTGTATCGGCCAAGACTTTCCTTGTGTCGGCCAAGACTTGCTTGTGTCGCCCAAGGTGAGTAGTGTGTCGACCTAGTGTGGCTTGTGTCACCCAAAGTGAGTGTGTGTCGCCCAGGGTACCTTATTGTGTCGCCCAATGGAGCTGTTGGTTGTGTCGCCCATGATGCTTGGTCCATCCTTGACCATGTTTGGTGGACACTTGGTGCACATCTTGGACAAGTGTCTTAAGGCTTGCTAGAGTGGTGGCTTGAGCTCTAGTACAAGTGTCCCTTGTGTGGACGACACATAGCATGGATCTACCTTGTTTTATCCTCCCTTTCCTTCTATATAGGTGGTTCTTTCCCTTTCCTTAGCTTCCTTTGATCTTTTGGTCTCTCCTCCACCTTGAGTGCACGACACTCCTTCCCTCTCTTGCTTGTGTCAGTCGATACACTCCCTTGGAGAAGCAGTGGTGGCCGATACCCCCTTTGGATGAGTTGTGGTGGATGATATTCCTTGGACCTTGGAGTTCTTCTTCTTCCTTGGAGCTTGGAGCTTAAGGCGGGTTGCATAACTTCTAACCCTAACTCCTTTACCTCTTGTTATGTTCTTGTTCATATGTTAGTAGTTAGTTCCTTGCTTTTGTACCTTTGGTGGCCGATCCTCCTTAGGGTTTAGGGCTTCCTTGTGATCTAGTGCACCTTGCTCTCTACAGTTGAGTTTCCTTGTGCTCGAGGTAGATGGTGACCCCTGTTGGGCGATACCCTCCCTTGTCTTGGTGTGTTGGACGACATGGGTACCTGTGTTGGACGACATGAGTGTTCTTGGTGTTGGGCGACATCCTTGCCCTTGTGATGGGCGATAGGTTAAGCTAGAGAAGTGTTGGCTGATGTGGAGGTGTTGGACAACATGACGGTTCTTGTGATGGATGTTAGACCAAGAAGTGGCATGATCGGTGGCTTGAGTTGGACGATAGGGCCTTGTTTGGAAAGCTTGTTTGGGTTGGACGATAGGCTAGTGTGAGTGTAGGCCGATATAGATGTGTTGGGCAAGAAGGGTTGGTAACGGGTGATACATCTTGGGCTTGTGACGGGCATCACACCCCTCTCTTTTGGTGTGTATCGGCCGATAGGCCTTGGATGGTGGTTGCACGTTTTGTGGAGTGTTCCTTCTCTCTCCCTCTCTCTCTTGGTGGTTGGAGATGGTGGTGATCTGGCCATTATGATAGCAAGAGTATAGGGTGTTGTGGTTGGGGTGCTGTGACGAGCGTCACATTCCCTGGTGTGTCGGCTGGCAGGAGGTGCAACGGGCGTTGCCCGATATGCACGGATGCCCGACACCCCGTTTCCCCCTGACGCACGTTATCCCCTGTAACGCTGTGTCGCACAGCATTGTTGCTTTGTGAACCAGCTGTTGTTGTTGTTGTTTGGGTGAGGGTTGTGATGAGTAATAGTGAGGGTTGTGATGAGTAATAGTGAGGGTTTTGACGAGTAATGGTGAGAGTCTTGTTATCTTTCACTGACGGTCCCTTGTAATGTGGAAGTGATTATTTATGCACAAACAAACGATGGTGATGCCTTGATAACAATGCTAATGGTAGTAATGATGTTAATGATAGAAATAATGATAAGGGTAGTAGTGATGATAATAAGGAAAGTAGTGGTAATGACATGCATGTAGTGATCCTTATAATTATCTTTTAATGATAATGAGAATGGTGGTAGTTACACTAGTAGTTTGCATGATGACAATAATAATGATAGTGGATGGTGACAGTAATGATAAGTGGTAATAATAGTGCTTGTTCTGTATGTTCAACATGATTCCTTACATAAAGTAATCACCTTGATTATTCGTATAATTCTGAGATGAGGATAAGTATAGATATGGTTTGTTAATGATGTGATTTATACACTTGGTCATCAAATAATGCAAAGATTGATAAGCATAGTGTCTTGAATATCATCTTGTGATCATAAGTATAGTCTTTATGTTGAAACTATGATTATTGTATATCCTAACCATGCAGGTGATGATTAGCCATGAAAGGGCCATGAGACATATGTGATGAGTAACATCACTTTGAGATCTTATGATTGGTGTATTTGTCCCATGATGTTGATATAAGCCTTGAAGAGGCATTGGCAGTACATGATGAGGGATTGAGGTCCCATGGTATGTGATGATCCTTGAGATGGATCTGGATGGTTGGCAAGAGGCCAAGTGGTAACATGTAATGATTGGATCCTTGAGATGGATCAGGATGATGTGATTACAATAATAATATAATGTTAAGTTATGTTATTTACTTTCTGTTATATCTTGCATGTTGTACAACTTGGTTGAATCTTGCAATCCATATAAAATACACTAAATAATCACAGTGGAATATATCATGTAGTTTGCCCTGGCCATAGATCCATCATCGTCAGCAGTTGGTGATGGTGAAACGGGTTCTCCTACGGGTTAACCTGGAAGCGCATATTGTTGAATATGTGTAGGTTGCTCCTAGCCTGAAAATGAGGAGGTAAGAGTGTAACTTCGGTTGCAGACTCATATATGTATATAGAGCATGGTGAACAGGCCCATGGCTCAGGATGTGTGATATGAGGAGCATGAATGCGTTCATGGCTCAGAGCACGGTGAACAGGCCCGTGGCTCAGTTTTACTAGAGTCGAGACCTGTACCAAGGAAGGCTAGAGTGAGGGTAGCCTATGGAGCTGACCCTGTGGCTAAGACCACTTCAGCATGAGACTATGGTCCTGCTTGTGTTGTACTCGTGTACTGACCACGAGGTGGGAGGTCGTGGAGTCTGGCTCTTCCATTGACCTTGTATGGCACCGGCTTGGGTTTTGTAACCGAAGGTTGGATTTGGACGGTACGGTTCAAATCCTCAGGGAATAATAATATGTAATACAACCGTTTAGTATTTACTATTTAGATCAAACAAGAAACATTGGTTGAGGCCTTTTTTGTGTAATATCTCTGTTATATCTTGCAGTTACTTCTATATTCATTAGGTATGTGGTAATATGTCTCATCTTGATAATCAGGTTATGTGACATTATATCATGTTCTGATAATCATGTTACACAATGATATATGTTATCTTGTCAATCATGTTCCATTGAGAGATATTTGGTTATATGCTTTTATACAGCTGGTAAGCTTGTCGATAAGATTAGCTTTGCTTTATATAGACTGCTCTTGTTATCAGTTATCTACTGTTATAGTTTATCTTGATGAGGTTCTGTAGTTGCGGTGGGGAGTTATGTTTCCTGCTGGGACAATGTTCAATTGTCTCACCCCGCTGGTTTACACCCTTTTTAGGTGGTTGAGCTAGACGTGGTCATGGTCATGGTGTTGCGGACGAGCAGCTTGATGAGCAGTAGAAGGCAAGCGATGGATACGCTGCTGTTTTGGATGTTTTGTAGTAGAGTCTAGAGGCATCCATGTACACTCAGGTCCTTGGCAGTGTTTTGACGTTGTTTCACGATAAACGATCGATGATGTTGTGTATATCCTGTTGTTGGCCGGATTTGGGCCTTCATGTATATGAACAGGTGGTGAACTCATGTGATGGATGAACAGCTGTTCCTGAGTTGTGGACACGTATCAAATCTCGTGTATGTATAAATATATGACATGTTTTTGTGCAGGATGAGGACTGGAAAGTAATAGTTTCACAATTTATCAGTTTTCCGCAATCAGTTTTAATTAACTCGTGTTTTGATTATTTATGGTTATGGTGATTTCTGCACGTTTTTGCGTAACATCTTGTTATCTGTGTGATAATGGGATGTGTTGCCACAAGTTTTGGTATCAGAGCTATAGGTTCGCTGAGTCTATAGGGATTTAGGATTAGGTTGAGTTTGTTCTTATGAGTTTTCTAGGTTTTCGTACAATATCTTCTTCCCTCAGTGGAAGAATAGCCAAGATGTCTGGAAATCATGAAGAACATGCTCCTGAGCATAGTGATGCTGCATCGGTTGATGGAGCAAAAGGACAGGCACATGAAGATCGGGTGCCTACGGTTCCCCAATTTAACCCGGCCATACTTGAACATCCTTCTTACCAACAACTTATGGGGTAGTTAATGGCTACGATGAATCTCATGGTTGAGCGATTACCCGTGCCTCCTCTGCGAGCACAGGTTCCCCATGGAGAAGCATCGGGTGTTGGGAAGACCTTCGAGCGGCTTCGCCGAGTTGGAGCTTCGGAGTATGCTGGAACGGCTGATCCAGTGGATGCAGATCTGTGGCTGACAAGTCTCGAGAAGGCTTTTCGGATCCTTGACATCCCCGAAGCATACAAGGTAAAGCATGTTGTCTACCTTCTGAAAGGTAGTGCTGGTCACTGGTGGACCATCGAAGAAGAGAAGCGGCCAGGTGAGGTGATCTGTTGGGAAGTGTTTCGACGCGAGTTCATCACCAGATACTTCCTGAAGACGTATCTGGATGAGAAGGTTAGTCAGTTCAAGAACCTGAGACAAGGAATGATGAACATCACCGAGTATGAAGCCAAGTTTATGGATCTTTTGAGGTTCTGTCCTCACATGGCGGTATCAGATGAGGAGCGGATCAGACATTTCGAGAAGGGTTTGAGTGCTCAGTTGAAAACCCCTGTGTCTGCGTTGGAAAACCGAGAACGGTTTGCTACATTTGTTGAATCTGTTCGAAGGATCGAGAGGACAGTAAGGGAGAAAAGAGAGTCCATGTCTCACAAAAGACCTGCTCAGTTTTAGGGACGGAGGTTTGGTGGCTTTAAGAAGCCTAGGTTTTCAGCACCGTCGGCGATGAGAAGTGCTGGTGTACCATCTCAGTGGTCTCCGAGTAAGGGGAGAGGTTATGTTTCTTCGCCATCTAAGGCACACAGTTCAGCTTCTGTGGCAGTGACAGGGCCAGCTAGGCCACGATTTGAGGACAAGTCATGTCATCTGTGTGGTCAGGTCGGGCATTGGAAGTTCAATTGCCCAAGTAGAGATGTTGAAGTGACGCAGCAGCCGAGGCAGAGTTTTCAGAGGTCAGAGAGACCACAGCCCAGTGGTAGCATAGGACGAGGACGCGGTCAAGTGTCTCAAGCTGGATCATCTGCTCAAGGAAGCAGAGGTCGTGGACAACAAGCAACGGCTCGATTTTATGCTATGAGTCAGCCAGAGGCGATAGTCAACCCACGAGTGGTGACAGGTCAGATGGAGTTATTTCATTCTGATATGTCTTCTTCTTTCTTTATATCTATTCTGGTTGACCCGGGTGCTACACACTCTTTTATCGCCTATAGTATGCTTGAAAACTGTTGTTTGCCTGTTAGCTGTAAGAAGGATAGCTTGTTGTTAGAAACCCCTCTTGATGGTTCCTCTTTGCTTCAAGAAGAGTGTCCATCTTGTGTCTTGTCTTTCTCGGGACACCGCATTCAAGTGGATCTTATACCACTTGATATGCATGGTTTCGATGTTATCCTTGGGAAGGATACCTTAGAGAAGTATAAGGTTGTTTTGGACTGTGGTTCCAAGAAGGTAGTGTTTGATGTTGCTGGAGAGAAGTGGATCTTCCAGGGAGATAGGAAGATTCTTCCGACGTGTTTGGTGTCAGCTATGGTGGCAGACAAGTTGTTACGACAAGGATGTGAGGCGTTCCTAGCTCACGTTGGGGATACCGTTGTGGCTACCAAGGTGAAAGGTCCTAGTCTTGAGGAGGTGTCTGTGGTCCGAGAGTTTGCAGACGTGTTTCCTGAGGAGTTTCCTGGTGTTCCACCACCTCGAGAGATTGATTTCGAGATCAATCTGGTTCCAAGAACACAGCCAGTTGCACAATCACCGTACAGGATGGCCCCAACAGAGATGGCAGAGTTAAAGAAGCAGTTGCAAGAGTTGTTGGAGAAAGGTTTTATCCGACCAAGTATGTCGCCTTGGGGTTCTCCTGTGTTGTTCGTTAAGAAGAAGGATGGTTCGATGCGGTTGTGTATAGATTACTGGCAGTTGAACAAAGTCACGATCAAGAACAAGTACCCGTTGTCGAGGATAGATGATCTGTTCGATCAGTTGCGTGGTGCTACAGTGTTTTTGAAGATCGATCTACGGTCTGGATATCATCAGTTGAGGATAAAGGCAGATGACATACCCAAGTCAGCTTTTAGGATGAGGTTTGGTCATTTCGAGTTTGTGGTTATGTCGTTTGGGTTAACCAATGCACCTGCTACTTTCATGGATCTGATGAACAGAGTGTTCCATCCGTTCTTAGATCAGTTTTTTGTAGTCTTTATAGATGACATCTTGATATATAGTCGGGACAGGATAGAGCATGAGCAACATCTTCTTCAAGCGTTGACACTTCTTCGTCAACATCAGTTGTATGCCAAGTTCAGTAAGTGTGAGTTCTGGTTGGAGGAAGTGACTTTATTAGGTCACGTGATATCTGCTGAATGAGTCAAAGTAGATCCGAAGAAGGTGGAATCCGTTGCAGATTGGGAACAGCCAAAGATGCCAACAGAAGTTCGTAGTTTCCTTGGTTTGGCAGGATACTACCGGAGGTTTATCAAAGACTTCAGTGTGATCGCGTTGCCGATGACAAAGTTGACCAGGAAGGATGTACCTTTTGTTGGGATGATCGATGTCAGCAAGCTTTCCAGAGTTTGAAGGAGAAGTTGACCAGTGCTCCAGTGTTGATCTTGCCAGAGCCTGGGAAAGGCTATGTTGTTTTCTGTGATGCTTCCAAGAAAGGTTTAGGTTGTGTGTTGATGTAGGAAGATCATGTGGTTTCTTTTGCCTCGCGACAGCTCAAGAAGCATGAGGAGAACTATCTGACTCATGACTTGGAGTTGGCAGCAGTGGTTCATGCGTTAAAGATTTGGAGACACTATCTCTATGGGGAAGTGTGTCAGATCTTTATGGATCATAAGAATCTGAAGTATATCTTTACGCAGCATGAGTTCAACATGTGACAAAGACGATGGATGGAGTTGATCAATGATTATGACTGCACTATCGAGTATCATCCTAGTAAGGCAAACGTGGTAGCTGATGCGCTTAGCAGAAAGTCTTCTTCTCTTACTTCAAAGAAGGCACAGTTGAGTTCTCTGGTATGCCATAGACGAGATATGTTTGTTTCTCTGTGACAGATGAATGTGCAGATGGAAGTTTCTTTGTTGTCTGGTCTTTTCGCACAAATGAAAGTTAAGCCTACGTTGAGACAGCAGATCAAGGATGCACAGTAGATAGATGATGCGGTACAGTTGATCAGATCAGAGTTCGGTAGTGAGTCCGAGGATGGACTAGTTTGCTATCGTGATAGGATGGTGGTTCCTGATGTTGATGATCTGAGGAAGTTGGTGATTGAGGAAGCACACACGTCGATGTATGCTATGCATCCAGGTGTCACCAAGATGTATCATAGTCTGAAGGACTTGTATTGGTGGCCCGGTTTGAAGAGAGATGTAGCTGAGTTAGTGGCGAGATGTGCGGTTTGTCAGCAAGTGAAGGCTGAACATCAGAAGCTAGCATGTACGTTGCAACCTTTTCCGATACCGCAGTGGAAATGGGATCATATAACCATGGATTTCATAGTTGGTCTACCCAGGACAACTAGGAATCATGATTCCATTTGGGTGATAGTGGACAGATTGACTAAGTCTGCCCATTTTCTACCAGTGAAGATGACATATACAGCTGAGAAACTAGCTCGAGTGTATGTGGATGAGATAGTACGTTTGCATGGTGTGCCAGCAATGATAGTTTCTGACAGAGGTCCTCAATTTATGAGTCGTTTTTGGGAACAGTTGCACAGAGCGTTGGGAATGCAGTTGAGGTTCAGTACAGCCTTTCACCCGCAGACAAATGGACAGTCTGAAAGGACTATTCAGATTTTGGAAGATCTTCTTCGAGCTTGTGTTTTGCAGTTTCTAGGCAACTGGGATGTGCATCAGAGTTTGATAGAGTTTGCCTACAATAATAGTTATCAGCGGAGCATTGACATGGCTCCTTATGAGGCTTTGTATGGAAGGAAGTGCAGTTCTCCTTTGTGTTGGTATGAGTCTGGTGAGTATCAGCTTTTGGGTCCTGAGTTAGTACAGCAGAATGAAGATGATGCAAGGCTATGGCTTGTGGTAGCCTGAGTTCCAAGGAAGAGCTGATAAAGCAATGTTAGTGCATTAAAACCTAGTTTTGGTGTAAAGTGCAATTTACCCAAAACCTAGGGTTCAATATGCAAATTACCACTTCAATAAGGTCCTTAATGCTTCTTGGCATCATGTAGAGCAAATAAAATGAGAGCAATGCCTCATTTGAATTAAGTTGGAGGAGAGAGAATCTTGATATTAAAATAATCAATATTTAATCCTAATTGAAACCCTAATTCAATTTAGGGCAAAAATGAATGTATTAATCAAAGGGCCTTCAACCAAAATTAAAATGGTTGGACTCAGATGTGTATGTGGCGTCCTTGAGCCTTGCAAGGACCACGAAAATATCCAAGGGAGTGGATAACTCACACACAATTTTATAAGAAAAAGAAATATCCACTCATATATGGATATTAATATAATATGATTTAAGGTGCTTGATTTGCTTTTCTTTAAATCATGGATAATTGAGAGGGATAAAAGGCAAACAAGATAGCCTCGTTCCTAAGGAAGATAAGGGGGAAGAGGTGGCTACATTTTTGGGATAAAATGAATTTTTTATAAGGCACTTTCTCTCTCCTTGAATTTCTTATTAAAAAGACCCTTTACAAGCCAAATGGAAGGCTTTTTTGACCTCAATTCTTCTCCTTGCTTGGGAAACGACCAAGGGAGCTTGGGAGGATCAGGAGGACGTCCCCCAACCTGTTGGTAAGGTTCTTGATCCATTTCACCTTGATTCCATGGTGGAAATCAAAAATAAATTATGGATTTCTTCCTAATTCGATCTCCTCTTCAATTCTAACCATTCCTTTTTACTCAAACCTTGAGGACGAGCCTTGGAATGGTGAAAGGAGTTTCTACCATCATTTTTTCCGTGGACATGGAGCTTTGGAGCTCAATTGGAGGTGGGTTTTATGACTTGAACCCTTTTTCATTGATTATTCAACCATTAATCTTGCAATTTCAATGATTCCTTCATTATCTTGCTTAATTGCTGGTTGAAAATGGTTATTTCATGAAATAAGAAGTTGTTAGAACTTCAGGGACGAAGGTAGATGATGATGACATCATCTTGGATACTTTTTCCAAAGAAATCATGGTTCATACGGTTTTGAGTTAATTGCTCATGCAGTTTCACCAAACCGTTTGAGAGCAAACGGTTTGAAACCGTTTGGGAGCAAACGGTTTCAAAATCATTTGCGTGAGTTGACCAAGGGTTGACCGTTTGAGATTACTGTTCCTAATTATTTTGGTTAATGACTCACCAAATTTGATGGGTTAACTCCCAAGGAATCGTGAGTTGAAGGCCAATCAATTGGGCAAAGCCTAATTGGATTAAGTGCTGATTTTCAACTTGATTTATTTGCCTTTTTGGGCAAACGTTTTCAAAACCTTTTGAGTGAGTTGACCAAGGGTTGACCGTTTGATTTTCCTGTTCCTAATGATGTTGGTTAAAAACTCACCAAATTTTATAAATTAATTCCAAAGGAATCATGAGTTGAAGGCTAATCAATTAGGCAAACCCTAATTGGATTAAGTGCTGATTTTCAACTTGATTGATTTGACTTTTTGGGTTATTTAACCCAAACGGTTTCAAAACCATTTGGGGATTACCCAATTTTGGAGGTCACCCAAGACCATTTTGAGATCTATGGTTGGATATGGTTAAGTGTTTGAAGAACAAAAGATATGGTGTTAACCCTAATCAGCTAAGTGTTGATTTTGCATTGGAATGAGTTGATGTTTTGGGTTGATTGACCCAAACGATTTCAAAACCATTTGGGAATCACCCAAACGGTCTCAAGACAGTTTGGGGATCACCCAAGACCGTTTGGAGGTCTAGGGTTAAGCATGGTTGACCAATTGAAGGTCTAAAGGTACAAAATCACTTTGTAATTATGTGCTGATTTGATGAGAAACTCAATAGCTCAAACTCTAATGATTTTTCACTAGAATCCAAGGGTTGGATGAGCCAAACGGTCTCCATACCGTTTGGAGCTCATCCAAATGGTCTCGAGACCGTTTGGAGGTCACCCAAGACCTTTTGGAGTTCTAGGGGTGAGTATGGTTAAGAAATTAATGATCCAATGATACTAAGTTAAAGTGTAATCAATTGCTGATTTGGTGATCAATCCAATGATCCAAACCCTAATTGGTTGACTTGTATTTTGATGATGTGATGGGAAAACGGTCTTCACCTACTTGGCCAAACGGTCTTCACCAACTTGGCCAAACGGTCTTCACCTACTTGGCCAAACGGTCTTCACCTACTTGGGCAAACGGTATTCACCTACTTGGGAAAATGGTCTCAAGCACCACCTTTACCAAACGGTTTCAAACCATTTGAACTTTGAAAGACCAAGACTGTTTGGGGGTCAAGTAGTCAAAGTTGATTGTAGATTCAATTGATCAATTCAATTGGATACCTTATGTAATGGAGGTCCAAGGTGATTGAATCTCTCGAGAATAGAGATGATGAATGACTCATTGATCCAATGATGATTAGTAATGATAATCAATGAAGGTACAAATATTGAAACCCTATTAGTACCTAAGTGATTAGTTCCAATTAAGGGATGAACCCTAATTTCTTATAGGATCAATGACTTGGTACACTATGTCATTCATAGTTGTATGTACTTGATTGAAGGGATGATATGACCTTATCAAGTTGAGATGATTTTAGCATGAATTCATAACATGAATATGATTCATGTGGTGATTAAGGGTATGATCCTTAAGTAAAGAGATCATGAAACCCTAATCATGAACATAAACCCTAATTGACAGGGTTATTGAATTCTAACCCTAATTGAGGGCAATTATAAATGAAACCCTAATCTAGGGTAAGGATGTAGCCCTAATCTAGGGTAATCATAAGTGAAACTCTAATTTAGGGAAAAGAGATGTAAATACCTAATTGGGATGAATAGTGAATCTCCAATTATGGATAATTGAATGAAATCCTAATAGAGATGAATAGTAGACCCAAAATTGTGGGAAACTATGGTGGAAACCCTAGTTGAGGGTGATTCCATGAGAAACTGTAACTAAGCATTAACACCACATGACGTACTAATGTTATGTTGTGATAAGAGGCCCTAAGAAGAATGAAGGCATGTGAGACTCTAATGAGGAGTCATAATACATAAAGCCCTAATATTGGATAATATGACAATAAATCATAATTCTAATCTTAAGTAAGGGTATAAAGAAACCCTAATGATGAGATAGAAGGAATGGCCTTAATAAGGTGAAACATTTCATGTGGTTGAATATATGCAACCTAATTGTAAGCAATGTCTTTACCATTAGACAAGTCCATATCATTAAAGATAGTTGGACAACTCTAATGTGTGGCCTATGCATTATATGCTATAGGTAAGTGATTAGTGATGGAATGTATTAAGAAGGGAAATACCTTAATACAAGATAAGATGGCTAATTCAGGAGAGTCTGAAGTGATGAGAAAGTGATACATCAAAATATGATAGTTATCACATTCAACACTTCAGGGTTTATATGCCTTGATGTACTCCAAATTGAATATAATTGGGTAAGAAACATATGAAGTGTGTTATGCAACTATTACAATGAAATGTAATGACTTGTTGCACCTTGATGAGTGTTAATTAATGTACCTTGAGAATGGGGTTAAGACCAAATGATGTGTATGATGTAATCATACCATGATGAGGATGAGAAATGAACTCATACCTTGAATTGATGATTCATTTAATGAAAAATGATGAGAATAAATAAGTATGATTGTATACTTATGATATCAATCTTTGTTCCTAGATGTGTGGAGCAATGAATTAGGGTTTGATCATTGATAATATGACCTTGAAAACCTAAATGGTTAATAATGGAAAACCTTAACCCTAATGATGGGAAGGTTGTATTTCTTTTATTGCATAAGCCTTGTAAGGCATGTTAAATACTTGTATAACAAGTATAATGATCAATGGCCTTGTAAGCCATGTGAATAAGTTGTTGCCTAGTGAGAGGTGACAAGATGTGTAATGGCCTTGTGAGCCATGTGAATAAGTTGTTGCCTAGTGAGAGGTGACAAGATGTGTAATGGCCTGGTGAGCCATGTAAATACTTGCACACAAGTAGAATGAATACCTTGGTCTGAGGACCTAGAGGTAATGGTTATCTATTATAGAGATAACAATGTGATGATCTAAGGGTTTAACTAACCAGATCCAGTAATCATGATGATGATAATTTGAAGGGATGAGAATTCCCAGTAATGTGATAAAGGACTGAGATCCCAAGTATCATGTGTTTTAAAGATTTGAAAAGTATGTGATAGATGTATTGTATCTTTCTTTGTAGCATCTGTTATAATAATTCTTGTTTGAAACATGGATGATGCTAAAAGATATGGTAATGCACTTAATTAATAAAGTGGAATTTCATCATGTAGTGCCCTGGCCATAGATCCATCATCGTCAGTAGTTGGTGATGGTGAAACGGGTTTTCCTGCGGGTTAATCCGGAGCGTATATTGTTGAATATGTGGGGTTTCTCCTAGCCAAAAATAGGAGGATTAGAGTGCAACTTCAGTTGTAGACTCAAGATGTGTATAAGAGCATGGTGAATAGGCCCATGGCTCAGTGTGAAAGAGCATGAATGTGTTCATGGCTCAGGGAGCACGGTGAACTGGCCCGTGGCTCAGATATACTAGCGTTGAGACATGTACCAAGGTGGGCTAGAGAAAGGGTAGCCTACGGGATCTAACCATGTGACTGCGGTCACTTAAGCAAGAGACTGTGGTCTTGCTTGTGGTCTCGCACTGACCGAGACATGGGATGTCATGGAGTCCGGCTCTTCCATGGACCTTGTATGGCACCGTCTTTGGGTTTCGCAACCGAAGGTTGGATTTGAGTGGTACGGCTCACCTCCTCAGGGCATAAGTGTGATTGTAAAATGTAATCAGCCGTATAGCATGTTTGCTTAAGGATTGAATACAGAGATTCATTGGTTGATGTTGCATTTCTTTCTGCATTCCTTAGTAGATAAATGTTAATTATGTTTCTTTATATTCTCTGCAAGGTAGACAGATGAATTACTTATCTACCATGGGTAGATACAATGACCTCCTTGATAATGGAGATTATCTTATTCTGTTCTATGATGAATAATTCTACCTGATAATGTAAAAGTAACCCCTGCTCAGTTTAAATTTAATAAACGGTAATGACAATGTTTTTGGCAGAGAGTTATATCTCTTGCTGGGGCAATTTTCAATTGTCTCACCCCCGCGGGAAACATTTTTAGGTATGCATGGGAGGCAAAGCAGAAATCCTAGAACAAGGAAAGAGCAACAACAACAGCAACAGCAGGGACAGCAATAAGATCTCAGGTGGAGATATTGTCTGTCTAGTCATACAAATAGTAGTCCTATGTGTCGTCTCTATACTCTCAGGTCCTCGGAGTTTTTAGTCAGTGTCTTATGAATCAATCTGAGGTTTTGGCTTGATGCCTCGAGATTCGTATATTGTCTGTATATAATGTTTATAAGACAGTTGATGTTGTAATCTTTGAGAATGAATGGTACAGGTTGTATACTTGTAAACCAGGATGAATTTGAAATACTTTGGTTCTTGATTAAAGAGTTTTCCTGTGAATGGATTTCTTTGAAAAAGTTTTAAATTTGCAGTGATTTTTAGTAATTCGCTGCAAATAATTCACTTCCGCATTAGTTAATCATATTTTTGCAAGACGGTCGCCACATTTTCAGTGCCTCAATTGCAATAGAGGTCAGCATTTCAGTCTCAATGGTCACCGAGTAAGGGCAGAGGCCACAATTTTTCATTGACAAGAGCTCACAGTGTTGCATCGGTGTCAGTGATAAGGCCATCTAGGCCATGGTACAAAAGTAAGACCTACTATAAGTGTGGGCAGCTTGGACATACAAAGTGGTTTTTCCTTGTAAAGGATGAACATGTGACACAACAGTTGAGACAGAGTCAACAAGGGTCGTAGCAGCAGCAATTCAGTAGTTGTGGAGGATGAGGACGTCGTCAGGCATCGTAAGTTGGTTCTTCTATACAAGCCAGTAGAGGATGGGGGTGACAATAGGCAATGAGTCGATTATATGTCATGAGTCAACCAAAAGGAATAGTCAACTTGAGGATCATGACAGGTCAGATCGAGTTATTTCATTCTAATTTGTCTTCTTCCTGCTTTATATATGTTTTGGTTGACCCAAATGTGACACACTCTTTTATCACTAGAGAAGTGATCGCTAACTGTTCTTTGTTTGTTAGTCATAGATGTGATAGTCTTTGATTAGAAACCCCTTTAGTTGGTTTCGTTGAGTTGTGAGAGGTGTGTCCTTGCGTTCTTTCTTTTTCATGATGCAGCATTCAAGTGGATCTCATACCACTTGACATGCATGGATTTGATGCAATCCTTGGAACGAACACTTTGGAGAAGTATCAAGTGGTCTTAGATTGTAGTCCCAAGGTGGCAATGTTTGTCAATGGTGATGCTTCGTAGGTCTTCCATAGAGATAGGAAGATCCTTCCAACATGCATGGTGTCAGTGATGACAATAAATAGGCTAATGAGGCAAGGTTGTGAGGCATTTTTGGCACATGTGGTGGATATTAAAGTGAGGAATCCTACTATTCAAGAGGTGAAAGTTGTCTGTGAGTTTGAAGATGTGTTTCCTAATGAGTTCCTAGGTGTTCTCCCACCCTGAGAAATTTATTTTTAGATCAATCTGGATCCTAGTATACGACCGATAGCACAGACACCGTACAAAATGGAACCAACTGAGATACAAGATTTGAAGAAGCAATTGTAGAAATTTCTTGAGAAGGGCTTTATCAGACCGAGCACATCCCCTTGGGGTGCTCCAGTGTTTTTGTGAAGAAGAAAAACATATACATGAGGTTATGCATCGATTACTGACAGCTGAACATGGTGAAAATCAAGAATAAATACCGTTTGTTGTAGATAGATGATTTGTTTGACCACTTGTGAGGTTTTATAGTGTTCTTGAAGATAGATCTGATGTCAGGTAACATCAGTTGTGGATCGAGGTAGATGACATACTCAAGTCATCTTGTAGGATTTGGTATGGTCACTATGAGTTCATGGTTATGCCGTTTGGAATAGCCAATACACCAACAACATTCATGAACCTGATCAACAGTGTTCATACCTTATCTTGACCAGTTCATGGTTTTGTTCATGGACAACATCCTGATCTACTCTAGAGACATCCAACAGCATGAGCAGCATCTACTGTAGGCGTTGACCTTGTTGAGACAACACAAGTTGTACGCTAAGTTCAACATGTGTGAGTTTTGGCTAGAGGAGGTGTCTTTCCTTGAACACATGATATCTACTGATGGTGTGCATGTGGATTCCAAGATGGTTTAGTCTATGTTAGATTGGGAGTAGTTAAATACACTAGCAGAGGCTTGTTGTTTCCTTAGCTTAGCAGGCTATTACAGGAGGTTCACTAAGAACTTCGTCATAGTGGTGTTACCCCTAACAAAGTTGATGAGGAAAAGTGTGTCATTTTTTTGGGATGACATCAATGTTTTTTACAAATTTTAAAGGAGAAGCTGACCAATGCACCAGTGTTGGTTCTTCCAGAGCAAGGGACTATATTGTCTTCTATTATGCTTCGAAGAATGGTTTGGGTTTCGTCTTGATGCAAGACAAGAACATGATTTCTTTCTCTTCATGACAGCTTAATAAACACAAGGAGAGATACCCAACGCATGATCTGGAACTTACACCAGTGGTCCATGCCTTGTAGATATGGAGACACTACCTTTACATCAAGAAGTGTTGAATCTTCACCGACCACAATAATCTATATTACATCTTCTCAAAGCAGGAGTTGAACACAAGACAAAGATGTTGGATGGAGTTAATCAAAGACAATGATTGTAACATAGACTACCATCCAGGGAAGATGAACATGGTGGTAAATTCTTTGAGCAGGAAGTCTTCTTCATCATCATCGACTGATAAGGCATAATTATGTTCTTTGGTGTTTCATAAGAGAGACATGTTGGTCTCCTTGAGTCAGATAAATGTGAAGTTGGAAGTCTCCTTGTTGGCAGGCTTGTTGTCTTAGCTACAGGTAAATCCTACATCAAGGTAGTAGATCAAAGATGTACATTGTGATGATATTGTGATTCAGTAGATCCGAGCAGAGTTTGGCAAAAATACGTGTGATGGCTTCCATGAGTTAGGGGATGGAATAGCATGTTACCACGATATAGAAATGGTTCCTGATGCAGATAATCTATGGCAGATGTGTTTGGAAGAGGCTCAATGTTCAATGTATGCTATGCATCCAAGTAGCATCAAGATGTACTAGAATTTGAAAGATTTGTATTGTTGGCTTGGCTTGAAGAGAGACGTGGCTGAGTTTGTAGAGAAGTTCTCTGTGTGTTGGTAGGTTAAGGCATAACATTAGAAACATGTAGGGAGTTTGCAACTGTTGCCTATACTACATTGGAAATGGGATCATATCACAATGGACTTTGTGGTTGGACTTCCTAGGACAGCCAAAGTCCATGATTCCATTTGGGTTATCATTGACAGGTAGACTAAGTCAGTGCATTTCCTTCCTGTGAAGACAACATATAAAGTAGAGAAGCTTGCACAAGTGTATGTTGATGAGATCGTTTGTTTGCACAGTATCCCAGTTATCATTGTGTCAGATAGATGTCCTCAGTTTAGCAGTCGCTTTTGGGAGCATTTGCATACAGCCATGGGTATGAAGTTGAGGTTCAGTACAACATTTCACCTATAAACAGATGGATAGTCTGAGAGAACTATATAGAGTTTCGAAGATCCTTTGAGATCATGTGTCTTACAGTTTTTGGGAATTTGGGATGTGCACCTCAATTTGATAGAGTTTGCATACAATAACAACTATCATAGGAGTATTGACATGGCACTTTATGAGGCTTTGTATGGGAGATGTTGTAGGTCTCTATTGTTTTGGTATGAGACTAGTGACTATCAGCTTCTAGGTCAGTGTGCTTGTTCAACAGACGATAGAGAAGATTAAGATGATATAGTGATAGTTGATAGAAACCCATGATAGGCAGAAGTCTTATGTTGATAATTGTCATAGGACATTGGAGTTCCAAGTGGGAGACAAGGTGTATCTCAAGGTTTCTCCTTGGAAAGGCGTGTTGAGGTTTAGTAAGAAGGTTATGTTGGTTCCCATGTATATTGGACATTACCATGTGGTGGCACATGTTGGAAAGGTGGCATATAAGTTGGAATTGCCACCTGAGTTGCATAAGTTGCATCCAGTGTTTCATGTTTCAAGGTTGACAAAGTGTCACCCCAACACTGTGTTGGTGTTGCAACCAGTGGAGGTTGAGTCATATGAGGATGTGTCGTACGTGGAAGGTCATGTGTTGATCTTGGATAGGAGGGTGAAGAAGTTGAAGAAGAAGGATATCATTTAGGTTAAGGTTTTGAGGCATCATCGTGGCATGGAGGAAGCCACACAGGATCTTGAGGAAGATATGTGTAGGAAGTATCTCTCTCTTTTTGCGTGGGATTTTGGGGGCAAAATCCTTGTTTGGGGTTTATGGTTATAAGACCCCTGACCTAACTTAGTGCTTTATTTACTTAATAAGATGCTTAAACCTTAATATAATATCTTGATATGACTTAATAACATGTCACATGCACGTGTTTTTAGTTTGGTCATGTTTGACTGATCTTTGAGTTATATGCTTGTTTTTGACCAAGTTGCAATTTACCCATGTTGAGTGTCTATCTTTCAATTTGTCATATGTAGGTTGTGCCTTTTGTACCTTAACATCATGAGAGAGATAATTATGCTTAGGATCACCTTATTGGACCTTGGTTGATGAGGTGGCACCATGAGATGATATTAGGGTTTGCATGGCTTTGCATGGATGCTTGAGTTTGATGGTTTTTTGATCTAGTGTGTTGGTTTTTGAGGTGTTGCAACTGCAACACTCTCTTGGTTGATGTCTCTTGGGACCTTGGTGCTTGTTACTTGGGTTGGTCGTTAGGGTTTTCTCATGTGGATATGTGTTGCAACCTTGGTGGTGTTGCGACCTACCTATGTGCTTTGCTTCGACCTTGTGAATGTAGTGGACCTAAGTGGTCTCTACACCACATAGTTTTTAACAAACCTCTTGCATGTGTGTTTCATGGACATGGCTTGGTTGGATAAGTTTCTTTCTGGTGCTCTAATATCTTGACACCTCATGATCTTTACCTCTCGCCTGCCCTTGAGTATATCAACCCTCTCTTTCACATTCCCTTATCTCTTTTATCTCTCTTCTTCCTCTCTTCCCGCATGTGTTTAGCCTTGAGCTTGATGGAGTTTGAGAAATTGGTGATCTTGGAATCTTGTTGGCCTATCACCTTTGCATGTGGTGATCTTGAGATTGATCATCTCTCTTGTGATGATCCTTGGTGATCTTCCTTCTTAGTAAGTGGTTTCCTACCCTTGATCTTGTTTCTCTTGAGAACCCTACCTTCTTTTCTTATTCTTGGCCATGAGACTATGGTTCTTATGTGGTTTCTATCTTGAGGAACTTCTCTCCATGGAGGTGGAGACTATGGTTTGACCATGGTGGTACATAAGTGAGATGAAGTTTTCCTCTTTCTTCTCTCTTCTTTCTTCTTTCTTGTTCGGCCTACGGTTTGAGCTTTCTTATTCTTGAGCATTCTCTTTGACCTTGGTGTTTTATTCTTCTTGAGATGACCATGTTTTCCATGGAGTTGATCCTAGTTGGATGTTCTTTGTCTCTCTTATATCTTATGTCTTTGTTGCTTGATCTTCATCTTAAGGCTGGTTATATAACTTTCCCCTCTTCTATTATTGCACCATTAATTTGCTTGCATGTTGCTGATTTCATCTCTAAAATGTAAACCTAAGATGCTAAATGATGTTATCTTGATTAGGGTTTAAGATTATGAAGTATTCTTTCACGAGTTTCTATTTCTCCTAAACCCTAATTTAGGTACCCAAAATTACAGTGCTAGTGGAGATGATAGTTTTTGCATGCTTGGATGTTGGTTTTCTTATGATTGTAAGTTATGTTTTCCCTCTATAAAATGGTGATTTTTGGAATGCTTTGTTGATAAAATTTCGCTCCTCCTTTACCTCAGTTGATGGTTTGGTTTTTATCTATGTGACTGATCAAATTCTAGGGTTTGATGCTTTTCATCTTCTTTAAGTTTTCTCCTTAAGATCCCCTTTCATTTTATGATGAGAATCAACTATTTTGAACATGTCGTGTTTCCTATTTTGGGGTTACTATGTGCTTTGGAATGGTTGGCTTTGAGGTCGCTACCCTCAATATGTTTCTCATGGTCGCTATTGTTGTGTTGATGCTTGGTTGTGTAGCAACCCTAACCCTAGTTATCTTGTGGTCACTACACATCGATCCTTGTTGCGATCACAAGGGTGAGCTAGCTCTAATCATGGTGGTCGCTACACCTAGTCTTCCTACAGTTGCAACGCCCTAATTTATTTGGTTTGGTCGATACCTTAGTTGGATCTTGAATGGTCGCAACACGTGATTGCTACAATGTATTAACCTAGTAGGTCACTACACATGTGTTAGTAAGTGATGGTCGCTACATCTTGGCTCTTGAATGGTCGATACATAGTATTGTTTGGAATGATTGATTGATCATAACTATGTTGGTTAACCCTAATGTGCTCCAAGAATATGGGAAATTATGTACCTATGGTTTAATAATAAATATTGAAATGGAAACTCTAATCGGCTATATGAGGAACCCTAACCCTAATTTCAAGTGTATGATGTACTTGTTGAGCTTGCTTGAATGCATAGCATGAGTTGATGTTTTCTCTCTCCTACTTGTGTGACCCTAACATTGTAGGTGGAATAAATAACATAGTTAGTGAATTTTATAAAGTGTTTTATATGACACAAGGTGATGATTATGAGCCTTTGTGAGGCATGATGAAATAATAATGATGTGTAGGAACTATCTGATTGGGTCTTATGACCTGGCAGAGGCTCAATGCCTAGAGTGAGGTGGTATCCTCCAATGATGAGATGAGGGATTTCTAACCCCTAGTGATGTGATAATGTTGATGTCCTCATATGGTAGTGGTATCAAGCGATTAAGGGACAAGTTCCTACTTCATACGTATTATATTTTCTGGAGTTGTACCTTTACCTCTATTCTTGTAGAATTTGTTTAAGGTTTGTATGTTGTAACTTCATTGATGCTAAAAATAACCCAATTAGCTTAACTAATCAAGTGAAACCCTAATCAAGTATTTCTCTGTGATATAGATCCATTCAAGAGTCAAAACTTTGTTGGATGGTGAAATGAGTATTCCCAAGGGAAACTCAGAGTACATATTGTTGAGTATGCAAGGTGCAAGTGACTATGTGTCCTTGACATCTTGATCCCAAGTGTTTTGAGAATGATTGTGGTAGGGTCTCGGTGATGATGAGAATGTGATAGAGGATAGTTGTAGTTGTACCTCAGTGGTTGGGTTATATACCCTGGTTTCTAGCATTATGACATGTAACAAGGCGGGTTAGGCATTTACAAGACTATCACTTTGGCTATAAGTTGTTGTTTACAAGGCTATAGCTTTGACTATAAGTTGTTGTTTTGTAGTTTGAATATATGTCACTGCGGTGCAGACTCAAACTGATCGAGTAGTGCAAGAGAATATCTTGTAGTCTAGCTCTTCCATAGATCTTGTATGGCACTAATTTTACTTAGCAGTGGTCAATTGGATTTGGGTGGTATGACTTTAGGGAAAATAAGAGACGTAATATAGCCATGTGGTATAATTGCTTAGGGTCAAATACAATTCACATTGGATGAGCCCTTTGCCTTTTTTTTATATTATTTAGTTAATAAAGATTATACATGTTCTTCATATTCCTTCTAAAAGTATAAGATGTTCTACTACTCAGCTGTAGATGCATAAATTGCCTAAACATTGTTAATTTCTTTACTCGTATCAATTAACTGAATCTACTCATCTTGATAATAATGCTATCCTCATGCTTTAGCTTATATATGCAATAATAGTTGTTGGCAGAGGGTTATATCTCTCACTGGGACATTGGTCTCACTCTGTGGGTTTCCTCATATATAAGGTGGTTATGCATGATGAGGTAGAGATCGTGCCGCTGAGGATAAGTAGCTAGAGGATCAATAGTTTTTGAAGGTTGGATGTGCTGCTATTGTATTGTAGTAGAGTTCTATGTGTCATCCTTGTACTCTCAGGTCCTTCGGGGTGTTTGTACACATTGTACATCGATACGAATTTTTGGCAGTATGTCGTGGTTGCATAGATATGGCTTGTATATGTGAACAAGTTATCATATTAACAGTTTGTGGCATGTAGCCACTAATTAATGATGTGTCATACTCGTTTGGCATGATATATGATATAGGTGGTATAGTTTTGTGGAGTTAGATGTAATATGTTTCCGCCTTCGTGATTATATGGAATTAGTTTTAGTTTAGCTTGTTTTATGGTATTATGGAGGTTTAGTGTTAGTTCCTCACTTTGTTTTGAGTAATCTCATTTTGTGTGGCATCAACTTGTCACACCTTAACTCTCTATTTCTCTACACACGATTTTACTCCTATTTTTAAACATCTAAAATAAATATTAGTAGAAAAAATTCAGTTACACATATTCATTTGTGTTATGTTATTTCTACCAGATAATTTTATTTTCTTCGACCAACCAATCATATCTAAAACCATATCAATTATTCATCTACTCTGTCACTCTAAGAGTCATTTATGTGACTATCAAATCTTTGTTTTTTCCTAAAATTATACAACTCTTTTATTTTTTATGTTTCCATGAAAAGTGATGTTGAACATGTATATCTAAGAAATTTACAAAAATAACCTCACAAAAGCATGGACAACAAATTGAGTTGCCAGTCTTATTTGTATGGCAAATCTTATAGATCTAAAAATAAAATCATAAGAAGGAGAAGATAGTAACTATAAGTTTCCTAGAGATGACGTGTTGAAGGTGTCACAATAGAGAGGTCACATCATTATCAAGTACTCCAAAGGTATCAAAAGTGTAAGGAGTGGGACCTGGAAGGGGATCCACTCACTTACAAATCAAGTAAAAAGGAACATCCCATATTCCAAACACTACTATATTTTATTCACAAAGTGATGGTAATCCAATTTATTCAAAGTATGATTCAAGATCCATATGTAGCAAAAGAATATAAAGTATCTAACTGTTACAATGTCTGATATTATTCTATCATTCATGATGTAGGATGATACATATGAAACTAAACTAGAACACAGGATCAGTGGAGGGTCATTTCACAACCTTGATTCTATCTCCCAAGTAGGTTTGGTTACTTTTGATGTTGTCCTGATCCACCTTGGTTTTCTCCTTCTTGACCTACACCTAGGCTGGAAGCGTACCTCGCAAGAGAAGATAAAAGTGGAAATCTATCAGCATACAAGTCGATATGAGCATATTAATTGGGATTGAGCAATATAGGAAACAAAGGACATTAAATATAACAAGGCTTTCCATAGAAGGGGAAACTACCACTCAAGTAGGTATCAAAAGAATATGAATTTCAAAAGATGATAAATAAGAAGAACATAAATTTTGAACAGAAAACACATCACAATAATATCATCTTGCATGCATGTGAGATAAGCATAGCACTAGAAAAATATAAATAACAATGGAGGACTAGGATCACAAACTTCTAACCTGATAGAGTATGGGACACAACCATCTCTCAATATATATAAAAGTGGGCACACAACCTCCGGTATGGGGCACATAACCTCCATCCCAAAAAATAACATGAGCACACAAACCAAAATCCAAAGTACTGACACTACTCTAGGGCTACTGAATCATAAAGCATGTACAATGTAGATGCAAGTATAAAATACAGTCATATAAAATATGGTAAATAAGATTTCCATCACATTATAAGAAAAGTGCAATTAAGTGTCAAAAAGAATATTCAACAAAGTATGATGATAATAAGCTATAAATCAAATAGAATACATCACATGGAATAAAATTAAAAGAGAGAGAAGTTGTGTAGGCTTATCTTGTCTATAGGACTGAGATAGAGAAAGACTAGGCTTATTGATCCATATGAATAATAGGGAATGCAATCATACCTGAAGAATTTCATCAACTAGTCAATGGCCCAACCCTAGTTCCAAGTTAGGATCCTTATTCACCTAAAATAGATTTACATGTTCAATCATAAAATAGTATATATACATACATATATATATATATATTATAAACTCTAGATTATCTATCCTTATTATGATCAGTTTGAGGTTATGAAATAATTTTATTTAGATAGATATTTATTTTCTAATTCCAATAAATATTTGTGTGTATTTTATTATAATCATAGAATTAGTTAATTATTTTGGAAACTTCGGCCAAATGAAAAAGAGAGTACATACACATAGATAAGAAAAATCCACATCAAGGAGATTGGGCCCACTCAGATGGCCCAATCATTGGCGGCTATTTTTCCCTGTCACTGACCAGCGAGGCATGCTACAGAAGGTTACAAATTACAGCAAAATGACAATTATGCCCTTAGCAGAAAATCTAAACAATAAGGAAAATGAAGGGAAAAAGTGTAATTTCACAAGGCATCTTCTTCTTCCTCAGATCCCGACGCCATGGTTGTAGTCCTATTGTAGCAGCGACCAAGCAAATTGGAGAAAGAAGCATTTTGTCGATTTCTCACAAAATCAAGTTGCTAGTTGTAAAGAACTGTTACCAAGAAAACTCACCGTTGGAAGAATTGAGCCGCAATGATATCAAACATCGAGGCAAGATACTGTAAGCCTAGATCCATAATTTAGACTGGAGGCGGGTGAAATAATGGTCTGAGGAGAAATTGAAGCTAGATGAGAAAAGATTGTGATGAAGCAAAACTAGAGAAAGGGCCATCTATTTATAAGGTTTGGTATTAGGGTGTAAGCACCACCGACTTGAAGATACTTGGACTCCAAGATTAGGCATTTCTAGAAATCATGACAATAGTTCATGAGCTATGTATGGTTGGATGTGAAATTGAAAAGGAACTTGTAAGCGAAGAAATCTCATGAAATGATTGAGAGAGATCTCAATTTTTAAATCAGCAAAAATTAGGATTTGTTTCCTTTTAGGATCAAGGTTGAAGTCAACACGTGGGTTGTCTGATCATGGTTATCAAAAAGTGTGTAGATAAATTTGTATGTAATGTGGCGTGTGACATGTAATACAATTCCCATTTCTCTCTCTTTCCCAAACAAATTGATGGTTCAAACAAAGTCCAATTAATGTTATGTTTGACACCTAGACTAATTAAGACACATAGATTCTAATTTTGGCATTAGTTCTTACCTTTGAAGACAACTAGTATTTTATGTAATAATTTTAGATTATATCATATGTTCTCTTTCTTTTATGAATTTGAGGCATCTAGAAACACCCAAAAGATGTGAAACTTGGCATACATGTAACACTAAACCTGAGCAATATGATTTTACAATTAGTTTTCCCTTTTGTGGTTGTTTAACATAAACTTATTATTTAATTCTTTGTGAGTTAATATAAATTCTCTCTCATAAACTACACTAGGATAGATAAGTTTATCCAATTAATGTGAAAATTTAGGCATAGACTTATTTTGGTATCTAGATTTCAATTTGGGGTTTATTTTCACTTTTTAAGATATATAGCATTTTATTTAACACTTTGGATTTTCTCATATTTTCTTCTCTAATAAAATTTAGATAGTTATCAATATTCAAAAAATGTGAAACTTGGCACCCAAGCTAATTGGGACCCAAGGAACACGAATTTCACATTATATTTAAGTTTTATGACATTAATTTATGAGTTAAGGTACATGTAAGATCCTCAAATTTTGTAAATTTGAATTCTATAAATATGAGGCTTGATTTGATAAGCAAATTCCTTAACTGTAATTGATAGAATAATATACCTACCGACTTTGTGACATGCATGCAACCCATTGCCCAAGTAAGGCCCATGATACTATTTGTTTTGTAAATAGGTCCTGGACACATAAGTTTAATAAATAAAAGAATTCATGCGCAAATAAAAAAATAATGACTTCGTAAATTTTTAGATAACAGAAATATGGAATAATAGACAAGTTTCTAGAACATTTCGAGATAATTGGTGATTAGATAATTAATGGAGTAATTATCTAACCATGAATGATAAAACTAGATTTGAGGTATCAAATAGTGTTATCTTGGTCTGACTTTTGGAATACTTAAGGATAATAGGGAAATTTAGATTATTCAAGAATTTGAGAGGAAAAGGACCTTCCATGTGGTGTAGGTAATTAATTTAAGAATACGATCAAAGGGCAAGTTTTACCTAGTATATTTATCCCAATAAATCCCAAAAATTATATATATGTTGATAAAGGCATTAATAAGTTACCTCTAAGTTTCACAGCAAAAGGGTGTTCCTATAAGTCCATAGAAAATCATGTAGGAAGACGGACCTACTTGTAATAATTAAATATTATTCCTTTATTTGAAGAGAGAGAAAAGGACATCTAATAACATCCTTTTAATATCCAATCTTTCCCAATATGAGATTTAGTTACTAAAGGTTCCCTTTCAAATTTGGGATTAATTGGGTAAATGAAGAGAGAGATATGAATTAATTAAGATTTCCTAAAGTGAAAGGGTTTATTAATCAATCTATTAAATGTCACATTCTATTCAAAATAGGAAAACCAGGGCATGGTCCATTATTATTGTCGCATGCTTGATGACCCTTGGATTGTGGATTAATGGCTAGGAGATCATCCCTAACTTTTGGCTAGTTTAGGAAACTAGCTATAGGGATTTAGATTCCCCATTTCACACCCCTCTTTCTAGTTCATATGAAGGCTTAGAGATCCTCCCTTTGAATTTCAGAGATGATTCTGAGTCCAGTAATCCCTAGTTTCACCTACTTTAGAAAGCTATTAAAGTTTTCCCTAATAGACCAATATAGTCAGTTCCCAACCCTCCATGGCCATGGATAAATAAAGGGATAGAACTCCTCTATGAGACTAGTGCATCCCTCGTAAGATCTTGCATGACTTGAGATAATCCCACTACCTCCAATTCCTTCGTTAGACCCCTGCCTTCCCTTCCTTTTATTCTCTATACCCTACCAGAGAACCTCCTTTTTGTCTTTCATGTTTGTGCCTCCTTCGGGTAATTCACGACCATCAGCAAGTTTGTGAAGATGTGGCAGAGCAGGCTGCATCCTTGCCTGCTGCTAGGGAATTCTAAATCCCCAAGTCAGTACTAGTGTTGACTCACTCAAGGACTGCTCACAAATGGAGATAGACGAAGGTGGAAGACAAACTCAGGGGAGTTTACTACTCTTCGCCTGACCGACTTTTGTGAGGTGAGTGGCAAGGCAGTCTTTTACCTTCTTTTTTTTCACCATGCCAAGTGGGCACGGGCACGTCCATGGAATTAGCCTATTGGCTTGGTCCTGGCCCTAACGGCATAATCAAAATCTGGTTAGTTGCCTATGTGGCGAGCCCCTATTGGTCTTAAAGAGTTTATATTGCAAAATCCTAGTAATTAATTGGCAGATATAAATACGACATAAATATATGATTTTGATTAGAAAAATACGAGGACTCCAATAAAATTGGTTCCATGATCTATTTTTTTCTCAAATTCCAAAAGTGCATAAAGATTCCTACTTTAATGTGTTAATACATAGAAGCCCTAGATTTAGATAGTAAAGAGTTGAAAACATTAAAAACCTTTCTTTTGTGTTGTTATCTGATCTTGTTGAATATAATGATAATCCAACATGATTATGATGACAATGATGAATATTTAAATTTTCTAAAGTGGATAAACATACATAGGAATAATTGGAGTTTTTAAACCAAAGACCATAATTTGTGGTAATCTTAATTAACATAATCGAGTATAGTTGGTCATGATAAATCTAATTATAATAGTTTCACCTAATGTATAATATGTGGTGGAACTAGGGTTTCCACCCTGATCCCTATACAAACTTGAGACAACCCTAAACCCTAGATTAGGGCCTGAGTAGGGTTTAATCTAAATAATGTGATGGTGACACTTTAGGATTTACATACATGCAGATTAAATCTTATATTGCTTGGATTCCTCTTTGTTTGCTTGATTGGAGATATGCTTAAAGTATGACTACATGATCTGCATGGTTCTACAAGATGTACATGGTTATGATTATGACTACTCATACTATCAATTGCTTAGGTTTGTTGAGGATTTCTCGAGGTTTGTTTAAATAAACTGTTGGATGTTTATTTAAATTTTGCTCAATTATAATGTCACTATGAGTATTGCATAAGATAAGATATCATGTTGTGAACCCTGGGATGATAGGCATCAAGGGGTGATGCACATGAACCAAGATAGGACAATGATCATGCCCAGGATAGCATATCAAGTGTGGGTTACAATACGAAATGAAAATGATAGTTCTTATTTGTAAGAAATTGTTTGAATATATGTTGTTATAGTACTTGCACACTTTTGCATGCACCCCTTACAAAGTATAGCAATATACTAATCTGTGTTTTGTTTGTCAGCATTTTAGGTAAATGCCATATATGAAGATATTAAGACTTGATGGACCAGATGAAATCAAATGAAGACATTAAATCTAAGTAAAGGAGGATTAGTTAGATACGTCTTCTCATATGTATAGTTCCATGTTGGAAATTCATATAACTCCTTAGAGGAGCATTATTGTATATCTTGTAAAAAATATTTGTAAATTAATGGAAATTATTTGCTATTATTTGTTATTTGTTATATTTTGGATCTTGGTAATTTTGTAAGGACCTTGACCCACATTTTGGGCTAACCATGTTTGTTTTTCTTAAATGTGTTTCTTAGCTCCTTGCTCTAATCATATAAGATGTAATTAGGGCATGTGGAGGTTTGTGATTTTTGTTTGATCTTGTTGCTTGATGTTAGTGTTTTGTGGAGCAACACACAACTCACCCAGAATAGGGATTGATGTGCAAGTTTTCCACCTCTAGAGTGTTTATTATCTCTCTTGGCATCATCTAGAGGAGAGAGGAAGTGTTGGGCACCTTGTTTTGGCCTTGGTTGAGTGTTGACATCTTTAGTGATGTTTTGGGCACATGCTTGAGGTGTGCTTTTCTCATAAGAGTGTTGTCTCAGGCTTGAGAGCCTTAAAGAGACCTGGTATCGTTTTGTGGTTGCCTGAGGAGGCTTGATATCGGTTGATGGTGTCTTGGGGAACATCCTATTGGTTTAGTGGTACCTTGAGGATCACTATATCGTTTTGTGGTGACTCTAGAGATGTGCCATATTGGTTTGTGACCTAGGGTTCCATCCCTATCAATTTGTGAAGAGGATGGATGAGTTTATTGACCTTGACCTTCATTAGTGACCAAGTGAGCAAGACATAGATCCTATCACCTTGTTGCATGGTGTTACATGTGGCCTTCCTTCTTGGACATGTGTGTTCCAGGGTTCTAAGGTGGTGACATCTTCCCCTTGCTCTCTCTCTCTCATTGGTCATGTATATATACCCCTTTCTTCCCATGCAAGAGAACCATTTTAGTGATCCTTGTTTTCTGTCCTTGGTGGCCAACCTTGAGCTTGAAGAGCACTCTCTCTTAGAGCTTGGTGGGTGAGACAAAAGCTTGTGGTGCTCTCTTTCATCTTATTCGTTGGTAAGCCATGGTTTTCTAGCTTTCTTTCTCTCCTTCTTTCTTCTTCTCGACCATGGACCTTGGTATCTTCTTTCCTCTCTATTGCTTTCTTAACCATGGTGATATCTTATCTCTTGGAGGTGTTTTGCTTGGAGGATCTTCTCTACCAAGATCGTGAGCTTGGATCTTGACCTTGGAACTTAGAGCTTGGTGGTTGATCTTGAGGCGGGTTATATCACTCTAAATCCTCTTTGTTATTTCAGTTTTGCATTCGATCTTCTCTTTAGGTGATCATTTGGTCTTTGCACTCTTCTTTAGTAAACGGTCTTCACGTGGCAAGTGCAACAAATGGTTTCATGCATATTCATCAAACAGTCTTCATTAGTTGCAATAGCAAACCATCTGTAAACCATTTGCTTATCAAATAGTTTTCAATTCCATTCGGTCCGGCGTGATCTTTTCCAATCAGCTCCGCATGCCCGCCCCATTCAGTTTGGTCTTCACGTGGACAGCTCATTTGGCCTCATTCAGCTGCTCAATCAAACCGTCTCATGACTTTCGGTTTTCTGCTGGCCGCTCTTCCCAAACGGTTTGATTATACTAGCAAAACGGTTTTGCATGTCTCGTTCGGTTTGCATGATCGGTATTCGCGTGGACAGCAATTGATTTGCATGCATTCGGTGCAGCTAGACCAATCCATTTGATAATATATTTGGTCTTTGCCTCAGCAAGGGACCATTCGGTTTTTATAGCAAATGGAGCAAACGTTCTTCATTTCAACAGCTCCGAACGGTCTTGCCTTTTGACTTTTGCAAATGGTGCATGCTTTTGCAATGGTTTGCATGCATTATTTCCTTCACGTGAGCTACTGTACTTAATTAATCGCAAACAGTTTTCAAACCGTTTAATCACCAAACGGTTTTAGATGTTACCCATGCAGCCTGCATGCCTGCTAATCCAATCAGTTTGATAATTAAACGGTCTCGCAGCATGTGCCCACATTCTTCATTTTATTTTCTTGCAAACGGTCTTGTGACTAGTTTGAGCAAACGATCCTACAATCCTTTATTCAGTCTTCTTGCGGCCGGTAAGCGGTCTGCACTTGGCCTTTCGATCTTGAGACCGTTTGGACTCAAACAGTCTTGAGACCAAATGGGTTCAAACGGTCTTGAGACTGAATGGGTTCAAACGGTCTTGAGACTGAATGGGTTCAAACAGTCTTGATTGGTTAGATCGATTGGTCAGAACCAAGGGTGAATGAAGGGGGGGGGGGGGCAGTTGATTGTTCATCTTTATCAATACCTGCATTAAATCATCATAAATTTGGTTAAAATCATGATAATCGAATCAATTAAGTAATTTTGCACATTATGATGCATTTTGATATTTAAAGAGTGAAGTTGGATATGTTGAGTCAAAATGAGCCCAAGATGATAATTGAATTCCATGATGAATATGCATTCATCAAAATACTCCGAACGTAAATGTTGCTCATCCTCAAGTAACAGAAAATCTGAAACAGTCACCAAATGAATACTTTCAATTCATGTGACTGCTTCATCTTCGCATCACGATTTGTTTTCTTTCTGCCCAGAATGACTCGACATCTCAACTTCCCGAGATCACTGAACACATCTTACTATATCTTCGTTCCTGAGTTCGTCTTCCAATATCACTTCCTCCTCACTTTTTCTAACAACAAGCATGTCAAAGAGTTTTGTAAGAGTCTAGAGATACCCACAGAACAACAAGTGTGCATCTGATCTGACAATGGTGTTTTTCAGGATAGTGGGGGCATGCATTGTGCCATTAGATAGAAAATGGAGTGAATGGTGGTACGGAAGGAAGAAGTAAATCTCTCCTCTATTCGACTCGAGAGTCTCTTTTTATTTGCTTTGCAATTTCATTTATTGCATTTTTTGTGCGAATCTCTCATCTATTCGACTCAAGATTGTATTTCTTTTTGTGTGCACTTTGGCATCTTTTTGTTTGCAAATCTCTCCTCTATTCGACTCCAGATTGCATTTTTGGTGGTAAGCCCCTATTTATTTGTTAGGGGTAAGGAAGAAGTGGATATAGAGGGAAGCGGGGTGCCACCCCAAACGTAGGGTTTGGCACAGTTTTGGCTATTTATGTTTCTTTTTGATGGATGGAGAGGTGAGAAAATGACAGAAGAAGTGTAGAAGAGAGTTCGGATCAGGATGCAACTGATTTACAATTCAATGCACCGGGTTGTTCACTTTATCGTACTCTGCTCAAATAATGACTTGATGAGGATTCGGTGGAGATTCTATGTTATTGTTCCACTAGTCAGTTAGGAAGCACGACGTGTTTGATCCCTATCGGTTCGACAGATGCTTGTCATTTTTGCAGAAGTATCATGATGTTAGGAATCATAAGCTTCACAAGATGATTTCAATCAAAAGGCTTGTTTCAAATAGTGGTCCTTTTGAGGATTTACTTCAAATAAAGAGAGTATAATAATTCAAAATGCATAGCAAGTTAGTTTGTGACATTTAAAGAAACGGGAAGTGTCAAAAATTCATCAATTATCTGTTCAATTTCTTTGGAAAACTTTAAAATTTTTGAAAATTTTGAAAATTTGAAAATTTTATCAAGAATGTGACAGGGAAAACTTAAGTATGAAAAGGATGGGTGTAGGTGGAAAGTGAGGTACGTACCACCCACCCTCCACCCCGAACTTAGAGATTTGCTCATCCCGAGCAAAACCTAAATCTGAGATGGAGGGGAAAGTTCATGCCAGATTGACCACCAGATGTGGTTGTGTTCCAGTCAGTATGCATCCTCTTATCTGGAAATCTTAAGGGTAAGGAGCAATTAGATCTTAAAGTAGCATCTCGCGAAGTGAATTTTATTTAATGAAAAATTAACTAGAAGGTAAAAGCAAAATTGAAGAAACATTCTAATTTGAAAAGAAAAGTAAAACAAATTTATTGATCGGGTTGCCTCCCAACAAGTGCCTTTATTTTATGTCGATGGCTCGACTGGATCCTTTAGTTGTATGGTGGATCCTTTGGGTTGATGAGTTCTAGCATTGCTTCAGTGCCTATGTCAGTAGAGGTGAAATATCTCTTTAAACAGTGACCATTTGCCATAAATTCTCCTGACTTTTCACTCCATAAAGAGAAAGCACCATGTGGATAGATGCTTTTGACAATGTAAGGTCCAGACCAGCGAGAATAGAGTTTTCCTGGGAATAATTTTAGTCTTGAGTTGAATAGATGAACTTGGTCACCCACTTGTACGTCTTTTCTTTTCAGATGACCATCATGCCAAAGTTTGGTTTGTTCTTTATAGATTCATGCATTTTCATATGCTGTCATCCGGAGTTCATCCAGCTCTTGAAGTTGCATAATCATGGTTTGGCCTGCTTCTTTCATGTTAAAATTGAGTTGCTTAATTGCCCACCATGCTTTGTATTCCAGTTCTACAGGCAGGTGGCATGACTTTCCATAGACCAACCGAAATGGTGTAGTTCCGAGAGGAGTCTTAAAAGCAGTACGGTAGGCCCACAATGCATCATTGATTTTCATTGACCAATCTTTTCGATTGTGACCTACTGTCTTTTCCAATATAGCCTTGAGTTGTCTGTTACAAACCTCTACCTGTCCACTTTTTTTGTGGATGATAGGGTGAGGCTACCTTGTGAGTAACACCATACTTTCTCAGTGGTGCTTCGAAGCTTCTTTCAAGGAATGAGACCCTCTGTCAGATATCACAGTTCGTGGTACTCCAAAATGGGGGAAAGGATATCTTTGAATAATTTGATGACGAGTTTGGAATCACTAATGATGGTTGGTATGGCTTCAACCCATTTTGATACGTAGTCCACCGCTACTAGGATGTATGAAAACCCATGAGAAGATGGGAATGAACCCATGTAGTCCACCCCCCAAACATCAAATATCTCTACTTCTTGCCATAGATTCAGCGGAATCTCATCTCTCTTTGTTATATTGCTTGATCTTTGACATTTGTCACATGATAGGACAAAGTCATAGGAATCTTTGGAAATGGTTGGCCAAAAGAATCCACATTGCAAAACCTTTATCGCGGTCTTCTTAGAACTCATCTGGCCTCTGACTGGGCCAGAGTGACAATGCTCTAGAATGACTTTGGTTTCTTCCTCAATGATACATTGTCTGTAAAGACCATCAGCACATAGTTTGAAAAGGTACGGCTCATCCCAATAGTACTGTTTCACATCATGCATAAATTTCTTCAGTGTATTTCCGGTGCATTGAGGATGAAAAACCCCAGCAGCAAGGTAGTTCACAAAATCCGAGTACCACGGTATAACTTTTGAGACCTACATTAGTTGATCATCCGGAAGGGAATCATTAATCAGAATCTTCTTAGTATCCAGAGTGTGGATGCGAATGAGGTGATCTGCTACCACATTTTCTGTCCTCTTTTTATCTCTTATCTCTAAATCAAATTCTTGAAATAGGAGGATCCATCTAATCAGCATGGGTTTTGCATCTTTCTTTTCCAGAAGGTAACGAATGGCAGCATGGTCTGTGTAGACAATGACCTTTGAACCAATTAGGTAGGATCTGAACTTGTCAAAGGCATACACGACTGCTAGAAGTTCTTTCTCGGTAGTTGCATAATTCCTCTGGGCCTCATCGAGAGTTTTTGAGGCATAATAGATCACATAATGTTTCTTTTCTATATATTGCCCTAAAACAGCACCCACAGCATAGTTTTTTTAGTTAAGCCAGAGGGTTCCCTATTCATCCCACCCCTCTCTTATGGGAGAAAATCATCAAAAAAATACAACTCCTGCTTATATGTCCGCAGGTTTGTTCCCCCCAAAAACCAAATAAAAGAAAACATCACAACCCAGACAAAGGAACAGCTGAAAAACATCCATGATTCATCAAGTGTCGATCCTCTTCAGGTGCACATAGGGAATGCCTCTTTTCTCCAAAGTAGCCATGCCTCGAATTCTATTCGGTATCATCCTTCTATCCGTAATAACTGTCATCTCTGAAAATATGTTCCCCCATCTCCCAATCTATCTGGGTATAGAGTTAGCAACTTTGTGTACCAGTGAACCAGTAATACTAGCTCTAGCCAACTCGAACCTCAGCTCTCTAACAAACGGCTTGGTCCTCCATGGTTCGATAGCATCCATCCACAGAATATCATAGACTTACTGTTCATCAATCTCAATACATGAAACTCATAGCATATGATCACCTACCAGTTTCAGTCCAACAATGCATGCATGTATATATGCCAGGACAAAGTCTGGTGTCTTGAGCCAGGCATGGAACACCATGCATATGTCTGCATTATGATTTCGGATCAGGCCTGCCGCCCACCTCCTACATACCCCATCTTCTCCCTTATTTCTTCCTATAGTCAAGTTCATTTTCACGTTATGCATGTCAGGATTCATCCACCTTATCAGCTGAATCTCTCTCATCTTCGTCTTGGGCTCACTAATCCCACCATCTCTCATTCTATTGTAAATGCTCGACCCATGTTCAATGGAGAAGGATCTATTCTGAATCGTTTTGTTCACAAAAGAGATAATTAGGTTCCATTCAAACTCACAACCTCGCAATTTGCCCCCAAATCTGGTTGCACACCGTATCCTCCAAATGATGTGGGGTATGTTAACTGCTAACCTTTCTGCTATCCAATCTGAGATCCTCCTGGAGTAACCTTTCTCAAAAATATTAAGAAGGGTATGTATATCATGAGGTGTCTGGATCTGCGTCAAATGGGAAAATCTGGTCTAGAAGAACATGGCAACATGTCCATGGAAGAAAAGGTGATCAGTATCTTCTACTCTTGGATCATCACAACAGTTACACCTCGATACAAGGGGGATGCAACATCTATGTTGAACATTATCATCCGTAGGTATAGCTTTTTTAGTCATCTTCCATATGATAGCACTTGCCTTAGGGGCGTCCAGGCCCCATATTTTCCTAGAGCATCCGGTCCTCCCGTTCTTGGTTGCATCAGAATCTTCTTCACTGATTTCATAGTGAAGCGACCCTTCTGGTCAATACCCCACACCATCTCATCATCTGCATTCGTTATCCAAGCACCTGCCTTTTTTTAGCTCCACACCCTGGTCATCAACCACTTGTTGGATTGTTTCCCAATCCCATCCATCTTCTTCATTCTACTAATCTCTAACCAAGAACGACTGCCTTCTATCACTAGCAAAGATGGCATGGTTAGTGAGTCTCTCATCACACCACCATGAGTCCCAAAAAGGGATATTACCTCTCCCAATCGACCATCTACAAAAAGGAAACATCCTAGGTAACATGTCCCATACCTTCTTCCAGAAAGGGGACGGACATCTACTAATCTTTAAGTGATTAGGATAATTTCCGGACCTACCTGTTGCGAGGTTAGCATACTTTACTGCAAAAAGATGCCCACAAGGTCTCAGTATTGAGAATTACCCAACATGCCTTAGCAACAAAGGCATTATTGATCATCTTCAAGGAAGTGAGACCAAGACCCCCATCGATCAACAGTGTAGCAACTCTTTCCCATCCGATCCATGCTTTTCTTTGGTGATTCTCCCTGTCTGCCCATATAAAGCTCGAAAATTTGCTTTCTATACTCCGGATGATACCTGCTGGAATTCCAACCGCCGCTGTCATGTAGACAATAATGGACGACAACACATGAGCAACCAGTAGCCTCCGTCCTGCAAAATATAGCAATCTAGATTTCCATGCAGTCACTTTAGAGTTCACTTTTCTAACAAGAAACTCGTAGTCAGTTAATTTTGTCCTTCCTTTAATCGGTATGCCCAGGTAAGTAAAAGCCTGAGTTGCCTTCTCCACTCCAAATTCATTTTCTATGTCATCTTCCTTTGCTTGATCAGACCCCCCAATCATACAAATAGATTTTCATCTATTGATCCTCTGATCAGTTGCCTTTTCATATAGATTGAATGCACTTCTAACTGTATTGATTGTCACTTGGTCCGCATTAAAGAACATCACAAGATCATCATCATAGAGAAGCATTGGAGACTCCACCCCATATCCTCTCGTACACAAATTGGCAATGGACTGAGCACTCGCCAATCTACTAATCTTTTTGCAAAGAAGTTCCTCAAAGATAATGATCATGAATGGTGATATTGCATTACCTTGCTTTAAGCCTCTTCCAATCTAAAAGAACCCAGCTTTATCCCCACCAATAGTAATATTAGCCCAGGTGTGTTTAAAGAAACTCATACATAGATCGATCACCTCAGGTAGAAACCCAAAAGCAGCAAGACAATTATGCATCACCTGCCAATCCACTCTGTCATATGCTCTTGACATATCAAACTTAACCACAACATTAGGAGATTCCTGACCTTGATTGATATCATGCATCAACTCTCTAGCCATCCTGACCTTGATTGATATCATGCATCAACTCTCTAGCCATCCTAACATGATGAGTAATATCACTCCCTTTTAAGAAAGCTCCATGTGGACAGGATATCATCCGGGTCATCAATGGATCCAACTTGTTACAAAGGATTCTTGCAAGGATTCTTAGGACCAAATTCTCAATCGAGATAGGTCTGAAATCAGTGGATAAATTCTTGGGAGAGTCGACCTTCGGAATAAGGAGGATTCTACAGCAGAACAAACCTCTATGACACATCTGTCCTCTAAAGAAACCATCTGCCAGAGCAAGGAAATCGTATCTAATAATATGCCACGCAGTTGAAAAGAAATGTAGGGTAAATCCATCCAGCCCAGGGGCTGTATTTGGGTCCATTTCCTTCAAGGTCTTCAGAACCTCATCCTCATGAGGGGTGGTCGTCAGTGAACATCTATCATCCATCGAGATAGTTTCTGGGATGTCCTGTAGAAACTGTTCTAAGGCAGTGCTATCTATTTCAACCTCCTCATTGTATTGTTGTTGGTAATGTGTCGCCGCCTTCTCAGCCATCTCAACATGGTTAGTTATCACTGTACCATTAGGCAGTGTCAATGCATTTAGCCTTCCATGTCTTCACCTGGTTTTAACCACCGAATGATAAAACCGAGTGTGCGCTCATCATCTTGTAGCCAACTAATTCTGGCCTTCTCCCTCCAAATAGCCTCTTCCACATCTATAAGCTACTCAAACTCATTATCTACAGTCTTTAAGTTTGCCTCATTGAGCGGAGTGGGATTTTCATAAAAAGCATCCTATGTAGTGAACACAATGTCCTCTAAATCTTTGATATGTTGATTATTGTCTCCAAACTTTATCTTACTTCAGGCACTGAGAGCACCTCTTACTTGCTTCAATTTATGATAGAAAACAAACGATGGATCTCCCACAATTCTATCTTCCCAGATCTACTCAACAATCTTCAAACATTCAACCTACCTTAGCCATGTCTACATGAATGACAAGTGAGCTTTCCTATCAGTAATATCCTGAACACCAGGGATAGTTATAATAGGGCAGTGATCCGACACCCAAGATCTAGTAAGGTGTATAGAATGAGTCGTGGGTTTCTCTGCAAACCATGCTCCATTCATAAGAACCCTATCTATCCTCTCCCAAATAGTAGGCATGAGTATCTGTTTGTTAACCCAGGTAAACCATCTTCCTTCAAAAGGCACCTCCTTCAAGAGAGCATCAGCAATAAGGGCATTGAAATCAAACATTTCCTGATAAGTTGGAGCATTTCCCCCACATTTCTCCTGGGCCTCTCACACAACATTAAAGTCACCAGCTATGATCCATTTCATATCACCTATATCAGCAAACATGATGTTAATCTCTTCCCAGAGATCTCTCACGTGGGCACAATCACAACTTGCACACACAGCCATAACAAAGAAGAATGAACCATCTGATGCCTGACATCTAATAGTAATGTGATGTCTATGTCTTCTAAAAATCACTGGCTTTAGGTTTAGGTCTGCATATATCCATATCTTTCCATCATCTATATGGTTGTCAGCCACCCAACCTAGCCGTACTACATCTAACAGCTCAGCAGTCTGTTCAGCATGTAAGAAAGGTTCAAAGAGGCAAACAATGCCCGGTTTGAACTTACTACAAAGTATCCTCAGTACCCTTCTTATTGGGTTGTTAGCAGCCCCTCTAATGTTCTAGAAAATTGACTTACTATCCATAAGAAAATACACTACACTTCTCATCTCAGTCACTATCATGTCAGTGACTAAACCTCCATTCATCCTCATCGATATAATCAACGAAGGCAGCTGTCTCTCGTCCTCTGAGTGTCTCCTCCTAGAACGATCATGCCTGGTATAAGAACGTTCTTGGATAAAGTTGCATCCCCAATAATTAAAATCAACTCTCCTCAAGCTAGATCTGTATCTTCTTCTATTATTTCTTCTACGTTCTCTGTTACGGGCATCCTCAAAGTGTATAAAGTCCTCCAACCTTCTATTCGAAAGGAACTGTCTGTTGCCTTCTCGATCAACTATAATTCTTCTCGAAGATCTATCCTCTCTTTGACATTTTCTGTCCGGATATGGTCCCCATGATCTAGGTCTCTACACTAGAGACGACGGTCTAGTAATCACTGTAACCTCAGAACCAGGTCCTTCCCTATTCTTTTTCACAATGAGAGCTTCTCTTGGTATTCCATATTCACCGCCAGCTTCAGTAAGGATAGAGTCTTCTGTGCCCATTTTTCCTCTAGCTACCATGACAAGATGAACTGAGGTCCTCCTCAATCTATATGTCAGGGATATGAATTGCGGTACATCTTCACTAAAGGCCTCTATGAGCATGAGTATACCTAATAGATCATCTTCTCCCTTCTGCCAGTCTGATATATGTATTAGTTTACCAAACGGTTTGACAATGGTTGTAACAGAATCATCATCATGGCACACCATGGGAAGGTATGCTACCCAAAACCAGAAAGCTTCTTTGCAACAATGATGTTCCCCTCCAATAATGTGCCTTGTGTCAATCTTGGAACCTCTAAATGTAGGTACCCCTTTTGCTGCAGTTTCCTTCTCTTTGTTGAGGTAAGAGAAAAAGGCAATCGCTTTTCTATCTGCAAATCGATATAGGTCCTCCGCACATGGCCAGCATTGCCTTAAGAAAGGGCAAAGATTCGTCCATGATATTTCACTGGGCCAAGAAATCTCCACCGCTCTCTCAAGAGCATTGTTCTTGCTTCTTCTCATATCATCATCAGGGCCTATATCCACCAAAATCATCTTTGGAATGTGATGTGGTGCACCCCTCACTGGTCTTCTTGACGGCAACAGAGGGAACACTGTTCTTGACAGTATATCTGGTACTCTTGCCTGAGTAATCATCTGATTGCATCACACATAGTGAGTATATCCGGTACTCTTGCTTGAGTATATCCGGTACGCTTGCCTGCGTAATCATCTGATTGCCCACAGCATAGTCACTGGAATCACACATAATTTCAAAAGGGTGGTCCCAGTCGGGAGCTCTAATGATGGGTGTGGTTGTGAGAGCCTGCTTTAGTGTGTTGAAGCTTTTGACACATTCTTTGTCAAAATTGAATTCAGCAACTTTTAGTAACAAATTTGTCATTGGCTTGGTTATCTTTGAGAAGTCCTTTATGAATCTTCTGTAAAATCCTACATGACCTAGGAAAGCACAGACTTCTTTTACATTTGTTGGAGTGACCAATTTAGAAATCATTTCAATCTTGTCTTTATCTACTTCAATTCCACTATTGCTGACCCTATGGCTGAGGACAATGCCTTCCTTTACCATAAAATGGCACTTTTCCCAATTCAGTACAAGATGTGCTTCTTCACATCGTTTGAGGACTAGGGAGAGGTGCTTTAGACATGAATCGAATGAATCTCCGTATACAGAAAAATCGCCCATGAAAACTTCCATAATGGTTTCGGTGAGACCGTCAAATATGGCAGTGATGCAACGTTGGAAAGTTGTGGGTGCATTGCAGAGGCCAAACGGCATTCTTTTAAATGTGTATGTTCCGAATGGGCAGGTAAAAGTAGTTTTCTCTTTGTCATCTAGATGTATGGGTATTTGATATAATCCAGAGTAACCATCAAGATAACAGAAATATTCTTGGTGAGCCAACCTTTCTAAGACTTGATCAAGGAAAGGCATTGGAAAATGATCTTTTTGGGTTGCCATGTTTAATTTTCTATAATCTATGCACATCCTCCACCTTTTGACTGTTCGAGTGGGGATGAGTTCATTGTTTTCATTTTGTATAACAGTTGTTCCACCTTTCTTCGGGACTACATGCACTGGGCTGACCCATGGTGAATTTGATATTAGGTAGATGATTCCAACTGTGAGCAGTTTGATGACCTCGAGACAGACTACTTCCTTCATATGTGGATTCAATTTCCATTGATGCTCAATAGTTAGTCTGTGATCTTCCATCATAGGGATCTTGTGCATACACATCGCTTGAATAACCCCAATTAGGTCATTCATTTTGTAACCAATGGCTTTCTTTCTTTCCCTTAGTTCCTTCAGGAGTTTATCTTCTTGCTCGGTTGTTAGATTGGAATTTATAATAACTGGACAAACTTTGAGATCGTCCAAAAACATGTACTTCAGTACCTCGGGCAGAGGCTTCATTTCGGGAGCCTCTAGTTTTTCGCATGTTTCTTCTGTAGTTTCCATAGTTTTGAGTTCTTCACTAGTGACTTCAACATCTTCCTTAGCAGAGTCAAGGGATTCGATGCAATCCTTTACTTGTTTGTCAATTGGTTCATCAACTGATGGGTTCGTTAGAGCAACTTCTAAAGGATCGTCTGATTCATGATGCTCTTGAGTCAGAAGTGACATTTGCTCAATGCAGTAAATTAGATAGACTTCTTCTTGCATACTTGGTCTTCTCATGCTTTCAAACACCTTGAACTCAAGGGTTTCTTTGCCAAGTCTGAGAAGTAAGGTTCCAGCTTCAACATCAATTAGGACTCTTGCAGTCTCGAGGAACGGACATCTAAAGATGAGAGGATATCTGGCATCTTCCTTTATGTCCATGATGACGAAGTCACACATAACGTAGGAATCTTTTCCTACCTTGACAGGTACATCCTCAATAATCCCTAACAGACGTTTTATTGAATTGTCTGCAAGTTGTATGGTCATGCTAGTTGGGAGAAGTTCGGAAACCCTAGCCTTTTGCAAAGGCTGAGTGGCATGATGGAGATGCTAGCACCAAGATCTGCCAGCCCTTTCTTGCATGAAGAATCACCGATATGGCAAGAAATCCCAAAAGATCCTGGATCTTTCTTCTTCTTTGGCATCTTACTCTGGATGATATCTGAAGTGGTTTTAGCTAACTTGACTGTCTCATATTTTTCAGTTATATATTTCCTGGTGAGGAGTGACTTTTAGTACTTTGTTCATGTTGGTATCTCCGCCAGAGCATCCAAAAAGGGTATATCAACATGAAGTTTTTTCATAGCTTCTTTAAACTTATTAAATCTAGTATCAATATTTGTTTTCCTTAGACAAGCTGGAAAAGGTATATGAGGTTTGTACACAGGGATATCAGGTTCTAGAGTCTCAATTTCTTCATCTTCTTGAGCAGGCTTCCCAAAGTTTCCTTTTTCTGACTTATCATCAATTACTTGTTCCTTTGGTTGTTATCCAGGAGTTGTTGAATATTGTATAATCACGGGTTCATCCACATCTGTAACAACCACCAGTGGCTTGACAGGAGGATTAGAATAGTATTTTCCTGACCTGGTGGTGACCGCCTTTAGTTGTTTTGGATGCTTAGGATTATTCTCGGGCTGGCCAGCAAAAACCCCAGCTGGTGACTTAATGCTAGCTGCAAGTTGAGCTAGTTGAGATTCAATAGCCTTCTGTTGGGCTTGCTGGTTTGCTATCATAGTTTGCTGAGTTTGCAGCATCTTTTCAATGGATGTTAACTTTTCCTCAGAAGAGACAGGTCCTGCTTGTTATCCTTGATGTTGATTAAGATTCTAGTACTGAGAGTTTTTTTGATCATTATTGTAGTTCCTATTATGAAAGTTCCCCTTAAAATTTCCTTGATTTCCAAAATTCTATTGTTGATTGTATTGGAATCCTGATGGGCCTTGTGGGTTATTGTTTGAACCAAATTAATGCGAGTTTACTGCTCCAGAGGGGTTTCCATATTGAAAACATGGAGGATTCCTATTCTGATTCGGATTGTAATAACTTTGACCAGGGATGGTATTAACAGCGTTAAGATTTTCCATTTGGCCATTATCTCCTTGGCCACATACGTTGCTCAGAATCACATCATAAAGAACATTGCATGATAAGGTGGAATGATCAGTTCCTTTACATGCTTCACAGAATAGGGAAGCGGACTTGACTTGTTCTGGTTGTTGAGTGAGTGAACGTCCTCTTCCAATGGCAGTAAGAGATGATTCAATATGGTCTTGCTTGGCAACTAAGAGTTTTAAGGTTTCAGTGATTGATTTGTACTCGGGAGTAGCTTCGGCCATAGATACTTTCAAAACTCCTTTATCTACAGATCTACACCAATTGGCTTGATTTTCTTCTCCCAGGGTGACGACTCTCCATGTGATGTCATAACTTTGATGCATGAAGTTTCCTCCAGATGAGGAATCCAAGAATCTCTTAATATCATCATCCACACCCCTATAGAAAATCTCGATGAGTTGATTCTTGGAAATTCTGTGGTGTGGACACTTGCGAAGCTCTTTGTATCTATCCCAAACTTCAGAAAGAGTTTCTCCAGGGACTTGAGTGAAATTTGTTATTCGCCCTCTAATTTTCATAGGTGATAGATGGGGGTAGAACTTTTCTAGAAACACATTTTGGTGTTGTTCCCAAGTGTTGATGGGTATTTCACTTTGCAACGAATTGTACCAACTTATAGCTCTATCAGCGAGGGAATACTTGAAGAGACGGAGTCAAATGGCATCATCTGTGACTCCATTTTGTTTTGTCATGGCACATAGATCAATAAATCTCGGAAGAAGTTCTTGGCTATCTTCTCCTTGCTTTCCATAGAAAGGGTTATTTTGAAGCAGGGTGTTCCAATGCGCTCTTATCTCAAAATTAGGAGTGTTGATGGGAGGAGGTTGCACTGGATGATGAACATTCACAGCTTTCAGGATTGAGAACTTTCTAAGATCCTTTTGTAGTTCAGCTGCTTGCACTGCTTCTTGTGTTGCTAGAATTTCCTGTTGAACTGCAGCCCTGGCTTCTTGCATGAACCTTTCTCTCTGTGCATTGATGACTTGAGCCACTCTTTGGGCTACTTCCTCTTCCTGAGCCATCCTTGTTTGATTTTCTCTGATCTGACGATGAAATGTTATGTCTATCTCGGGATCAAAGCTCGTTGTTAGTCTGGGGTTGTCCGAACGGTGCATGCACTATGCCTTGGATTGTACCTGAATTAGAAAGATTTCGAAAGTGAGAACCACAGAGTAAAGTCAAATTCAAGTAGATGATCGATTGTTTCAAAAGAAAAAGTAAAATCCTAGATTAGTCTTAAAAGAACTAGATTTGACTAACTGATTTCGTTGTCCCCGGCAACGGTGCCAGAATTTGATGTGGTATTTTGAATGCACTAACAAATTCACTCGAGGTTGAAATCCCCAAGCTTTTACCAAAACCAATGTGCAATAATATCACCCGCAAGCGGACGGGTCTTATCACAGTATAGTTGAGGATCGAATCCTAAAGGACAACATTTTTAAGAATCTTGTCAGTCTAGTCTAGTTCAAGTTAAGACTAATATTTAAAACAATAGGTTGATTTGAGTTTGATTTAACTAATTGCAAGAAAGTAAAGAACAGAATTAAAGTTGGATCTAGATCAATGATATAGAATCGCTGGGATGGTATCGGGTTTCACCACCACTACGCAAGCAAACACAATCAATCGCAAACAATCCAAGCAAGATATAACAATCCAAATAGAGCTGCTGCAAAACCCCCCATACTGGTATTAGGTTCGCGTAAGCATCACCTTAGGCACAGATGTCTCATCACCAACTGGATCACTCACTTACGGCTCCAAAGATACAGAAATCCCACGAAGGTTATGGGCTCCCTAGATAGGCGTTAGGCACACAGAAGCATCACCAAAGGTTAGATGGTTGTCCCCTCGCAGATCATACACTTACGACCTCGAAGAAATCCCATTCTATTTCTAGTTTGGGAGTCAACCACATTAATCGATAAGCAAGAAGGTGATAGATCTACAAACTAACATTGACAATAAACAAAGACGATACAAAATCCAACTAAGGTTGTGGTCCTCCCAGAGGGATGTTTAGACCACAGAAGCGTCACTGTAGGCTAGATATCTCGTCCCCTCACGGATCATACGCTTACGACCTCAAGGAATCCTATCAGAAGTTCTCAACAAGGAGTCAAACTTCATAAACCACCATTCTATCCCACATATAGAAGAGTTCGCAATATAAGAGAGAACAAGATGAAAGTAAGTAGATAATCAACTACGAACGTACCAATTAACAATGAAATGGAAAGTTATATATATTGCCATGGAGAGTTTAATAAAAGAACATGATTGTATGGGCAGCGGGGATAGTCCCTGCACCCCAGCAAAAAGGAACTATTCACTTATGATGTGAGAAACAAGAAGAATAAGAAAGAGAGAGAAATATATCATGAACTCGGTGCAGAAGGTAGTCACAACTCGGTGAAGAAGATACGACCTTCTACGTCATGTCGGAGCAGATCTGGATGTGAACGGGAGTTGCCAAGACAGACCAGACAGTCTCCCTCGCTACGTCTTCCTTCTCTCCTTAGCCTCCTTGGTTGCAACACAGGTAGTAGGTGGAATGAAACTGGCGCGGACAGCATTAGATTTGGACCGGACCTATGTACAGGTAGCCTGTCGGCGTCCCGGAAACGATACCTTAAAAGGAGACCCTACTGGTCCTATTTATAGGCATGTGGCTGGTCTTCATGTTTTTGGTGTGTTTTCAGTCCAAACGGTTTGCATGACTTCCACTTTATCAAACGGTCTCGGTTTAGTAACTTTTCCAAACGGTTTGTTGTTGGTTGCATGCTTAAACGGTCTTTGCGTGATTTCGGTTTTGCAAACGGTATTCATGCATGTTTTTGCAACCGGTTTGCATGCATTATTTCCTTCACGTGAGTTGTTGTACTTAATTAATCGCAAACGGTTTTCAAACTGTTTAATCACCAAACTGTTTTGGATGTTACCCATGCAGCCTGCATGCCTACTAATCCAATCAGTTTGATAATTAAATGGTCCTGCAGCATGTGCCCAGAGTCTTCATATTATTTTCATGCAAACGGTCTTCACCGCAAACGGTCTTGTAACTAGTTTGAGCAAACGATCCTGCAATCCTTTATTTGGTCTTCTCACAGTCGGTAAGCGGTCTGCACTTGGCCTTTCGATCTTGAGACCATTTGTACTCAAATGGTCTTGAGACCGAATGGGCTCAAACGGTCTTGAGACCGAATGGACAAACGGTCTTGAGACCATTTGGACTCAAACGGTCTTGAGACCGAATGGGTTCAAACGGTCTTGTGACTGAATGGGTTAAAACGGTCTTGATTGGTTAGATCGATTGGTCAGAACCAAGGGTGAATGAAGGTGGGGCCCCCAGCTAATTGTTCATCTTTATCAAGACTTGCATTAAATCATCATAAATTCGTTTAAAACCATGATAATCGAATCAATTAAGTATTTTTGCACGATGCATTTTGATATTTAAAGAGTGAAGTTGGATATGTTGAGTCAAAATGAGCCCAAGATGATAATTGAATTCCATGATGAATATGCATTCATCAACAAGCCAGATGAGTATGGGATTCCTCCTCTTCTTTACATAGCAAAAAAGAAGCATCAGTTTCTATTGGATAAATTGGACATTAATATACCCTTTGTTTTGATGATGACAAACACTTCATTCTTGTGGATCTAATGTTCTACTTGAGTATTTCATGGTTCAAGAAAAATTGAAGATCAACACAAACGAAAGATCAATGTGCTTAAATATTTAATATTTGCATGATTGTACTCAATGTAAAAATATGTACAAATATATAATGTACAAGTACCTAGATATCTTGTAACTCAAGTGTTAGATCTTCCCCATCCACTTATAACCCTTACATAGGTTTTCCCCCAAAGTTAGAGTCACCATCACCCATGATACACACACTTAGAAGGTGATTCAATAGAAATAGGGACACCCTCGGTCGACAAACTTCTTGAGTCAGACACACTTGGTCAAAGATTTTTCTCGACCGAGAACCACTTTGGGTGAAGTCACAAGCACTGATCAATAACTTATACATTTGTGCCCTAAAATAGGTTTTCGGTCGGCAATATCTTTAACCGAGAAAGATTCGACCAAAAATCCATGACCGTTAGACCAAATAGTGGGTGGTTGGGGGTTGGAAATAGCCGTTGCAATAATTTTTTTCCCAAACCCCTCCTCGGTCAAAGAAAATTTTGACTGAGACATCTTGGTCGACAAGTTCGTTGACCGAGATAGTTTATGGATTGTTCTTTTCAGCTCGAAACAATTAGCCATTACAAGTCAATTAGTGGATACCTAACATCTAGTTAAGTACTAAGAACACTCTAGAAAACCTCTAGAACGTCCTTAAGTACTTGCAAACCATTCCTATAAATAGGAGATGCCTTAGGACACCTACAGCATATAGCTACACTTGAGAATACATTCCAGTGAGCAACTAAGCAATAGCTACACTTGCCATCTTATTATGCTTGCCTCAATTTTGTGTCATATAGCTACAATCTCCTAGACACCACATATAACCTCATCCATCTTAAGTGGATAGATATCTATACGCTTGATATAGGATCAAAGTGTTGTACTCAATTGGATAAGTTTTTCTTTCTTCCAATCTTTTTCTTCTATATTGTATTTTGTTCTCTATGACTACTCCTAGGGTTGGAGGTTGTTGAAAGGAGGTTGTTTGGTGATACTTCAACAAAGTGAAGGCTTCTCCAAGGTGTGCTTGAGATTTCTTCAAGAAGGCTGCTTCAAAGGAGGTTGGAGCTACTTCTAGGTTAAGGCTATCTCAAGGTGGTGGAGCTACTTCAAGGTGGTGAAGGCTGCTCCAAGGATTGCTCATGATTACTTCAAGAAGGCTGCTTCAAGGGGGTTGAGGCTACTTCAAGGTGAAGGATACTTTGATTGTAAGGTAATTGTATTTTATGTAACATCCTTGTGAGGTAATAAAATAAATCGCTTTCAAAATCCCAATTAGAAACAATTGGGTAATTGACTGACTACCTTTGATTTCAAAGGTAGGAACCACTTTACATCCAAGTTCCTTCCTTGTTTCCCCCTCCTTTGGTTGAGTGGTTTGGTTGTTTCAATTAATTTTAAAGTGCCAAAAGCTCTATTAACCCCCCCTCTAGATCTTTTGATTGGTATTAGAGCAGGTCTTCAAGGAGCCATAACATGTCTTGAAGAATGGGGGACGGTGTGCTACACAAGCTCAACCTTGAAGGAACCTACGTGAGACGGCCACCACCCTTTGATGGAACAACTACAACTATTCGAAAATAAGGATGGAGTTCTACTTCCAATGAATCAGTTGGGGTATATGGAGGATGGTGTCTACACCCTATGAGATTCCCCAAACTGAATATGCAACATGAGATCCAAACACGGTAAAACAAGTTCAATTAAATGCTAAGGTGGTAAGCATACTATATTGTTCTATTTCTTTAAGTGAGTTTAATAGAATCTATTCATGTGATACTTCTTATGAAATATGGAATAAACTCTCCATAACACATGAAGGAACTACTCAAGTTAAAAATACTAAAATTAGTATCTTAAACACAAATTTGAACAATTTTGTATGGAACCAAATGAATCTATTAGTGATATGTATGCAAGATTTTCTTCTATCATTAACGGTTTAAGTGCATTAGGAAAATATATAAGTGAAGAAAATCAAGTCTCCAAATTCTTAGGTCTTTGCCTCTAAAGTACAAGCCAAAGGTGACGGCCATTGAAGAAGCCAACGATCTCACCAGATTGAGGATGGAGCAGCTCATTGGCAACCTAGAGACTCATGCGGTCACTGTAACATCCTCAATTTCATAGCTAAAGTAAGTTTATCATGTGGGGTTTTTAGTAAAGGCATGTCAAGGGACTTAATGAACCTAACCATGGCTAGGTAGGTAATTAAGTTCACAAAATTTGTAACACAAGTCATCCGGTCAACTAATACTCACATAATGGCTTAAATGTATATGATTGCAGTCAGATGTAGATGAATATAAATGAATTATTCCTACGAACAATAATGTGATAAATATATAATCTGATGAGTCCACTTCATGGCTTGAGCCTTAGACCTAACTTAGGTTTTCATATTATGAAACTAAAGAAATATTGATCACATATGTCATACATGAGCTTCAATTGAGAAATTATATTGGTTGAAGACTTATTTTCATGATTTGGAATACAATCAAGCTCATGGACCCTTTGAAATACTAAGGGTTGGGCCATGTGCCCTAGAGCCCAATTCCAACCTTATTGGACTAATTAAGTTCTACAAATAGGTCCTTGGGGTACAAATTGAGAATTAAGTATTTATGGTCATAATAAATGCTCAAAATATTTTTAGTAGAATATTAATTAGAGTATAAGATGTTGGGAGAAATTTCAGATGATTTTGATGTATATATTGGCCTAGGTAATTAAATTAGTAATTATAATATTTTTATTGAAAAGACATGTTTGGAGTGTTTGTATAGCTAGTTTTTACTTCAAATCTTGCTCATGTGAAGTTGATGATAATATAGTAATTACCCCAAAATTTGAAGTCAAACTGAGCTATAGAATGGGTTGTATAAATATTTCTTATATTTGGACTTTTATCAAAAAGAAGAAGAAAAAGAAAATAAAAAAAGGGGGCGACCCCAGTCCGCACGGACTGGAGGCCGCGACCCCTGTTTGCTGGGTGCGAACAGAGCACCCATAAAAGGGGGCCCTAGCCTATGATCGCAAGCATGGGAGGCTATAAAAGCCTCATATTCCGGTCTACCCGGGGCTAACAGCTTCGATCCTAGGGTTTCGCTCGAAACCGAGAGCGAGAGGAAGAGAGAACATGGACGGAAGCCTTGGCGGTGGAGGTAGGCCAGAGGCAAGAAGATCTAATCTAGGCCTGCTCATGCTCATCGACGGTGTAGCCCAAATCCATGGGGAGGTCATGCAGAGGTAGTTGATGCCTGGCCGCAAGCTTTGACAGCCTGAGCGTCGAGATCGGGGTCACCGAAGGCAAATAGGCAGTGGCGGCGGCTTGCACATGTAGAACAGGGGATCTTCCCCCCTCATTCGGGTCCGTGGGTGAAGAAGAAGCCGGATCCAGTTGGATCCGTGACCAACTAAGGAACAAAAGAGAAGGCGTGCCACCACCTACTCCCTTTGGATTTCAAATCGACGGCCGATGTTGATCCCAACATAGGTAATTTCTAAAATTCATATCTTGAGCTACAGATCTCGGTTTGGGACAAACAAGATACCTATGGAAAGCTATATGAGTGTACTATCCTATAAAAATAGTTTCAGAGTATGATTTTGATGTCTGCTATTTATTATATTCTGGGTAGTCAAAACTATATGATTTTGATGTTTTGCCAATTAAAAATAGTAAACACCTTTAGAAATTTATACAAAATTTAATGAATGTGTATTTTGATATGTTTAACATTAATCCAGATCCTGATCTTTCATATATGAAGTTTTAATGAGGTTTTTAATGTAAACCCTAATAAGGGTATTTTGGGTATTTCACCCATGATATGATTTTTTTTAGATGACCTAATATTTTATACATGATCTTACTACACTGTGTGATTACTCTTCTAGAGAATTGATGGATTTTCTTGTGTTATCATATTTGTACTAAGATCTGGACCCGAGTGACCATTATGTGAGGGTAATGGATGATTATCTTGACAATGAGTGGTATATGTATGGCTAATTAGGTCTAATATTATTAGCATGCTGGTATTATATTTTGATTTCCTAACCAAGTCAGTAAGTTTTCTAATATGTGACTATGTTTGGTAAGTATTCTCACTATATGAAGTATATGTTCATATTAGTGCATAAGACAATTTATGTTGAGTATAAATATTATAGTAACTACATAATAAGAGTTTATTTTATTTCAACACCAATATTTTATGGTGATTTTAGATTAAAGTTATGTTTAGTCTAAATAAGAACCCTAAGTTGGTATATATAATTATGAGGATGGGGTTTTGAGATTTAGAAATAGAAAGAGGGAACATGTACTTGGACTTATAAAACTTTGATTATATCCAGGTGATTAAGATTTGGAACAAGAAATCAAGACTAAGTTAAGGACATCATCATCACAAGAGGTAATTGGTTCATGCCCATGAGTATTTACGTTTATCAAATCAAGTACATTTACATGCTTCTTAGATAAGACCTTCATGTCCTACATTCTGAGTTAAATATGTAAGAAATACTTTATGTGCTTATGATTGTAGAAGTGCATATGCTCAATACCTTAAGTAGTGATGTGCCATGGAATGATTCTAGCTCATGAAGTTAAGTTCATAAGAAGGATAAGAAAATATAGTTCTATCATATCTCTTAAATATAGATGTAACCATGTATTGAGATTTCAAATAGGAACATGTCATCAAGGTTTCTTATATATGTAGCGATCTAAGAAATTAAGAAGTGAAATAGATTCCTTAATAAGGTTGATGTTTAAAAGTTAAGTATTATGTGAGAATATGGGTGTTGCACATGGTAGACCATGGCCCAATTTCTAGGATAAATGTACTAGTGGCATTAAAGATATTGCAACATGAGTTTGTGATGATATTATCAAATTATGAGATATTAAGTCATGATTCAGTTACACGATGAGAATCTATATGATTTCTACCTTAAGGTTTAAGATTTAAGTTCATACAAATGTATTGAGATCAGACTTAAGGAGATTTTATATAAGTTGAGTATGATTAAGACTATGATTGTAGAAGTGCATATGCTCAATACCTTAAGTAGTGATGTGCCATGGAATGATTCTAGCTCATGAAGTTAAGTTCATAAGAAGGATAAGAAAATATAGTTCTATCATATCTCTTAAATATAGATGTAACCATGTATTGAGATTTCAAATAGGAACATGTCATTAAGGTTTCTTATATATGTAGCGATCTAAGAAATTAAGAAGTGAAATAGATTCCTTAATAAGGTTGATGTTTAAAAGTTAAGTATTATGTGAGAATATGGGTGTTGCACATGGTAGACCATGGCCCAATTTCTAGGATAAATGTACTAGTGGCATTAAAGATATTGCAACATGCGTTTGTGATGATATTATCAAATTATGAGATATTAAGTCATGATTGAGTTACACGATGAGAATCTATATGATTTCTACCTTAAGGTTTAAGATTTAAGTTCATACAAATGTATTGAGATCAGACTTAAGGAGATTTTATATAAGTTGAGTATGATTAAGATGCAAGTTAAGATTTTCTAAGGTTTCTATTCTATGGTTTATGATATAAGACTTAAGTCCATTAAGATCAGCTTTGGATGAGGTTTTAACAGAGAATGAATTATCTTGCCAAGAATCAGATATCATACTTTAGTTATACACATTACTTAAGTTACTTTTGTATATTTAGTATTTCTATACTCATTTCAGATCTCGTCTCATAAGACATTAGACTCATGTGTGATATAATTGGTACAATGAAGTAATCTTACCAAATCAGAGTTTTAGAATAAAGTTTACCTAGATAATGAGATACATGATTAAATCCAATAACAGATTCAGTTTAGAACTCAAGAATAAGAGATTTAGATTCAGACTTAGACTACTCACTGTGTGAGTAGCCATATTTTGAATAAAAAGTACATGATATGCGTTATAGACCCAATCTCAAATATGTTGTAATTTGAGATACATATCCAAATTCTATAATAGATTATGTTCAGATTTTTAAAGAGCAGAGATTCAGATTCAGATTTCAGATTCAGAATTCAGTACATGTTTAGTACTCAGTTTCAGATAAGTTCAGATTCAGTATTTAGTAAAGATAGACGTAAGATAATTAATTTGAAACATTCACATAATGCATTATATAATAAGTCCTCACCAGAGAGTCCCGGGACAATTCAGAGGGCGCGTTGCGCCAGACACTGCGGGTGTCACAGAGGGCATATTATGCCAACAGAGGGTGCATTGCACCATAGAGGACACTTCGGTGTCAACAGAGGGCACGTTGTGCCAACAGAGGGTGCGTTGCACCATAGAGGACACTTCAGTGTCACAGAGGAGGACTTATTGTATAATGGTGGCCACAAATAGATAAAAATCGTAAGTAAAAGATACTTTAGATTAGAGCATGTATGTAATCTCATCCATGAGTGTGATGAGAGGAATTCAGATGAGATAAGTATGACCTAGACACTTTGGCGTAGGTCATGAGACCCATGATATAGGTCTCCAGAAAAGATAGAGTAGAAAGATAAGAGTTAAAGAAGTCGAGAGATATTATGTTTTTAGATTTTAATCAACTTTTGCTATCAATTTTATAATGTCTAAGAATATTTTGTAACATTGTTAGCTCTTCAGTAATGTACATTTTAGAATACTCATGCCACTTACTCTAATGACTGTTTTTCCCAATGCATGGCTGGGGACGCGATGTCCGCAGGGTTTGGAGTAGCGGAAGATTTAAAGAATAAGAAAAGGTGTAGCAGGTTTTCCAGCTTGCCTAGTGCGGTGCCATCTACCGAGATGATCCAGAGTTTAGACCTCTTCTTTTATGCATGGTCTTGTAATCACAGTACATTAGATGACTTGCTTCCTTTGTCAAAACTATGTATGGATCAGTTTTTCTTAAATGCAAAGTGTTTCATTTACTTTTATTGCAATATTATCATGTTTGTGACACTCCCAGGAAAAAAAAATATAGCTTCCGCTCATGTGTTATGAAAATTGGGATGTTACAATATGGTATCAGAGCAATTTGGTAAATGTCCACTAGGCAAACATGATTCTCATAGTCACCCTAGAGTGGAGAGGTAAGATCAAGGTTTAGGGATAGATTCCAAAAGAAGCATACCATAACCTACAGTGATTAAGAGACTTAAACTCAGAATAGATAGATATCTTAGAGGCAGAAGTCAACCTAGTTTAGATCTAAAGTAGCAACCTAAACCTAGATAATGAGATAACATCTTCATCCTCAATGGTTATGGCCAGCCAATTGAGGATTGAAGAGGGATGTCTTAAGCAGTAGACCTTTTATGCATCTCTCATTTATTACTGGTCCATGTGGTATGGGACACATGTATCAGTAAGTGAGTGAGAGATAGCATCTCAGGATCCCACATCTTTAGGTATGTGCCTGATCACCACATATCTAGGAATGTAGGAGTTACCTGAAGGACCTTAGATTAGACAGTCATGTGCATATAATGTTAGAAATTCATGACAAGGTTGAGCTAGATGCCCTAATTATAGAGCCAAGTTTAGTTTCATAAACCCTATATATTAGTTGAGCAATAGACTAAGGTGATAAATAATGCTCACATAAATATTTTATGAAAATACATTACATATCTCTTTTCATGTAAAATTTTGAGCATGTGTACCTTAATATGTTAATTGTCAATCAATGAAGGAGTAAGAAGAACCCTAAGGTGGGTAGTAGCCTAGAGAAATTTCGAGGACGAAATTTATTTTAAGGTGGGTAGAATTGTAACATCCTCAATTTCATAGCTAAAGTAAGTTTATCATGTGGGGTTTTTAGTAAAGGCATGTCAAGGGACCTAATGAACCTAACCATGGCTAGGTAGGTAATTAAGTTCACAAAATTTGTAACACAAGTCATCCGGTCAACTAATACTCACATAATGGCTTAAATGTATATGATTGCAGTCAGATGTAGATGAATATAAATGAATTATTCCTCGAACAATAATGTGATAAATATATAATCTGACGAGTCCACTTCATGGCTTGAGCCTTAGACCTAACTTAGGTTTTCATATTATGAAACTAAAGAAATATTGATCACATATGTCATACATGAGCTTCAATTGAGAAATTATATTGGTTGAAGACTTATTTTCATGATTTGGAATACAATCAAGCTCATGGACCCTTTGAAATACTAAGGGTTGGGCCATGTGCCCTAGAGCCCAATTCCAACCTTATTGGACTAATTAAGTTCTACAAATAGGTCCTTGGGGTACAAATTGAGAATTAAGTATTTATGGTCATAATAAATGCTCAAAATATTTTTAATAGAATAATAATTAGAGTATAAGATGCTGGGAGAAATTTCAGATGATTTTGATGTATATATTGGCCTAGGTAATTAAATCAGTAATTATAATATTTTTATTGAAAAGACATGTTTGGAGTGTTTGTATAGCTAGTTTTTACTTCAAATCTTTCTCATGTGAAGTTGATGATAATATAGTAATTACTCCAAAATTTGAAGTCAAACTGAGCTATAGAATGGGTTGTATAAATATTTCTTATATTTGGACTTTTATCAAAAAGAAGAAGAAAAAGAAAATAAAAAAAGGGGGCGACCCCAGTCCGCACGGACTGGAGGCCGCGACCCCTGTTTGCTGGGTGCGAACAGAGCACCCATAAAAGGGGGCCCTCGCCTATGATCGCAAGCATGGGAGGCTATAAAAGCCTCATATTCCTGTCTACCCGGGGCTAACAGCTTCGATCCTAGGGTTTTGCTCGAAACCGAGAGCGAGAGGAAGAGAGAACATGGACGGAAGCCTTGGTGGTGGAGGTAGGCCAGAGGCAAATAGCTCTAATCTAGGCCTGCTCATGCTCGTCGACGGTGTAGCCCAAATCCATGGGGAGGTCCCGCAAAGGTATTTGATGCCTGGCCGCAAGCTTTGACAGACTGAGCGTCGAGATCGGGGTCACCGAAGGCAAATAGGCAGTGGCGGCGGCCTACACATGTAGAACAGGGGATCTTCCCCCCTCATTCGGGTCCGTGGGTGAAGAAGAAGCCAGATCCAGTTGGATCCACGACCAACTAAGGAACAAAAGAGAAGGCGTGCCACCACCTACTCCCTTTGGATTTCAAATCGACGGCCGATGTTGATCCCAACATAGGTAATTTCTAAAATTCATATCTTGAGCTACAGATCTCGGTTTGGGACAAACAAGATACCTATGGAAAGCTATATGAGTTTACTATCCTATAAAAATAGATTCAGAGTATGATTTTGATGTCTGCTATTTATTATATTCTGGGTAGTCAAAACTATATGATTTTGATGTTTTGCCAATTAAAAATAGTAAACGCCTTTAGAAATTTATACAAAATTTAATGAATGTGTATTTTGATATTTTTAACATTAATCCAGATCCCGATCTTTCATATATGAAGTTTTAATGAGGTTTTTAATGTAAACCCTAATAAGGGTATTTTGGGTATTTCACCCATGATATGATTTTTTTTAGATGACCTAATATTTTATACATGATCTTACTACACTACGTGATTACTCTTCTAGAGATTTGATGGATTTTCTTGTGTTATCATATTTGTATTAAGATCTGGACCTGAGTGACCATTATGTGAGGGTAATGGATGATTATCTTGACAATGAGTGGTATATGTATGGCTAATTAGGTCTAATATTATTAGCATGCTGGTATTATATTTTGATTTCCTAACCAAGTCAGTAAGTTTTCTAATATGTGACTATGTTTGGTAAGTATTCTCACTATATGAAGTATATGTTCATATTAGTGCATAAGACAATTTATGTTGAGTATAAATATTATAGTAACTACATAATAAGAGTTTATTTTATTTCAACACCAATATTTTATGGTGATTTCAGATTAAAGTTATGTTTAGTCTAAATAAGAACCCTAAGTTGGTATATATAATTAGGAGGATGGGGTTTTGAGATTTAGAAATAGAAAGAGGGAACATGTACTTGGACTTATAAAACTTTGATTATATCCAGGTGATTAAGATTTGGAACAAGAAATCAAGACTAAGTTAAGGACATCATCATCACAAGAGGTAAGTGGTTCATGCCCATGAGTATTTACATTTATCAAATCAAGTACATTTACATGCTTCTTAGATAAGACCTTCATGTCCTACATTCTGAGTTAAATATGTAGGAAATATTTTATGTGCTTATGATTGTAGAAGTGCATATGCTCAATACCTTAAGTAGTGATGTGCCATGGAATGATTCTATCTCATGAAGTTAAGTTCATAAGAAGGATAATAAAATATAGTTCTATCATATCTCTTAAATATAGATGTAACCATGTATTGAGATTTCAAATAGGAACATGTCATCAAGGTTTCTTATATATGTAGCGATCTAAGAAATTAAGAAGTGAAATAGATTCCTTAATAAGGTTGATGTTTAAAAGTTAAGTATTATGTGAGAATATGGGTGTTGCACATGGTAGACCATGGCCCAATTTCTAGGATAAATGTACTAGTGGCATTAAAGATATTGCAACATGAGTTTGTGATGATATTATCAAATTATGAGATATTAAGTCATGATTCAGTTACACGATGAGAATCTATATGATTTCTACCTTAAGGTTTAATATTTAAGTTCATACTAATGTATTGAGATCAGACTTAAGGAGATTTTATATAAGTTGAGTATGATTAAGACTATGATTGTAGAAGTGCATATGCTCAATACCTTAAGTAGTGATGTGCCATGGAATGATTCTAGCTCATGAAGTTAATTTCATAAGAAGGATAAGAAAATATAGTTCTATCATATCTCTTAAATATAGATGTAACCATGTATTGAGATTTCAAATAGGAACATGTCATCAAGGTTTCTTATATATGTAGCGATCTAAGAAATTAAGAAGTGAAATAGATTCCTTAATAAGGTTGATGTTTAAAAGTTAAGTATTATGTGAGAATATGGGTGTTGCACATGGTAGACCATGGCCCAATTTCTAGGATAAATGTACTAGTGGCATTAAAGATATTGCAACATGAGTTTGTGATGATATTATCAAATTATGAGATATTAAGTCATGATTGAGTTACACGATGAGAATCTATATGATTTCTACCTTAAGGTTTAAGATTTAAGTTCATACAAATGTATTGAGATCAGACTTAAGGAGATTTTATATAAGTTGAGTATGATTAAGATGCAAGTTAAGATTTTCTAAGGTTTATATTCTATGGTTTATGATATAATACTTAAGTCCATTAAGATCAGCTTTGGATGAGGTTTTAACAGAGAATGAATTATCTTGCCAAGAATCAGATATCATACTTTAGTTATACACATTACTTAAGTTACTTTTGTATATTTAGTATTTCTATACTCATTTCAGATCTCGTCTCATAAGACATTAGACTCATGTGTGATATAATTGTTACAATGAATTAATCTTACCAAATCAGAGTTTTAGAATAAAGTTTACCTAGATAATGAGATACATGATTAAATCCAATAACAGATTCAGTTTAGAACTCAAGAATAAGAGATTTAGATTCAGACTTAGACTACTCACTGTGTGAGTAGCCATATTTTGAATAAAAAGTACATGATATGCGTTATAGACCCAATCTCAAATATGTTGTAATTTGAGATACATATCCAAATTCTATAATAGATTATGTTCAGATTTTTAAAGAGCAGAGATTCAGATTCAGATTTCAGATTCAGAATTCAGTACATGTTTAGTACTCAGTTTCAGATAAGTTCAGATTCAGTATTTAGTAAAGATAGACGTAAGATAATTAATTTGAAACATTCACATAATGCATTATATAATAAGTCCTCACCAGAGAGTCCCGGGACAATTCAGAGGGCGCGTTGCGCCAGACACTGCGGGTGTCACAGAGGGCATATTATGCCAACAGAGGGTGCATTGCACCATAGAGGACACTTCGGTGTCAACAGAGGGCACGTTGTGCCAACAGAGGGTGCGTTGCACCATAGAGGATACTTCGGTGTCACAGAGGAGGACTTATTGTATAATGGTGGCCACAAATAGATAAAAATCGTAAGTAAAAGATACTTTAGATTAGAGCATGTATGTAATCTCATCCATGAGTGTGATGAGAGGAATTCAGATGAGATAAGTATGACCTAGACACTTTGGCGTAGGTCATGAGACCCATGATATAGGTCTCCAGAAAAGATAGAGTAGAAAGATAAGAGTTAAAGAAGTCGAGAGATATTATGTTTTCATATTTTAATCAACTTTTGCTATCAGTTTTATAATGTCTAAGAATATTTTGTAACATTGTTAGCTCTTCAGTAATGTACATTTTAGAATACTCATGCCACTTACTCTAACGACTGTTTTTCCCAATGCATGGTTGGGGACGCGATGTCCGTAGGGTTTGGAGCAGCGGAAGATTTAAAGAATAAGAAAAGGTGTAGCAGGTTTTCCAGCTTTCCTAGTGGGGTGCCATCTACCGAGATGATCCAGAGTTTAGACCTCTTCTTTTATGCATGGTCTTGTAATCACAGTACATTAGATGACTTGCTTCCTTTGTCAAAACTATGTATGGATCAGTTTTTCTTAAATGCAAAGTGTTTCATTTACTTTTATTGCAATGATTATCATGTTTGTGACACTCCCAGGAAAAAAAATATAGCTTCCGCTCATGTGTTATGAAAATTGGGGTGTTACAATATGGTATCAGAGCAATTTGGTAAATGGCCACTAGGCAAACATGATTCTCATAGTCACCCTAGAGTGGAGAGGTAAGATCAAGGTTTAGGGATAGATTCCAAAAGAAGCATGCCATAACCTAGAGTGATTAAGAGATTTAAACTCAGAATAGATAGATATCTTAGAGGCAGAAGTCAACCTAGTTTAGATCTAAAGTAGCAACCTAAACCTAGATAATGAGATAACATCTTCATCCTCAATGGTTATGGCCAGCCAATTGAGGATTGAAGAGGGATGTCTTAAGCAGTAGACCTTTTATGCATCTCTCATTTATTACTGGTCCATGAGGTATGGGACACATGTATCAGTCGGTGAGTGAGATATAGCATCTCAGGATCCCACATATTTAGGTATGTGCCTGATCACCACATATCTAGGAATGTAGGAGTTACCTGAAGGACCTTAGATTAGACAATCATGTGCATATAATGTTAGAAATTCATGACAAGGTTGAGCTAGATGCCCTAATTATAGAGCCAAGTTTAGTTTCATAAACCCTATATATTAGTTGAGCAATAGACTAAGGTGATAAATAATGCTCACATAAATATTTTATGAAAATACATTACATATCTCTTTTCATGTAAAATTTTGAGCATGTGTACCTTAATATGGTAATTGTCAATCAATGAAGGAGTAAGAAGAACCCTAAGGTGGGTAGTAGCCTAGAGAAATTTCGAGGATGAAATTTATTTTAAGGTGGGTAGAAATGTAACATCCTCAATTTCATAGCTAAAGTAAGTTTATCATGTGGGGTTTTTAGTAAAGGCATGTCAAGGGACCTAATGAACCTAACCATGGCTAGGTAGGTAATTAAGTTCACAAAATTTGTAACACAAGTCATCCGGTCAACTAATACTCACATATTGGCTTAAATGTATATGATTGCAGTCATATGTAGATGAATATAAATGAATTATTCCTACGAACAATAATGTGATAAATATATAATAGGACGAGTCCACTTCATGGCTTGAGCCTTAGACCTAACTTAGGTTTTCATATTATGAAACTAAAGAAATATTGATCACATATGTCATACATGAGCTTCAATTGAGAAATTATATTGGTTGAAGACTTATTTTCATGATTTGGAATACAATCAAGCTCATGGACCCTTTGAAATACTAAGGGTTGGGCCATGTGCCCTAGAGCCCAATTCCAACCTTATTGGACTAATTAAGTTCTACAAATAGGTCCTTGGGGTACAAATTGAGAATTAAGTATTTATGGTCATAATAAATGCTCAAAATATTTTTAGTAGAATAATAATTAGAGTATAAGATGCTGGGAGAAATTTCAGATGATTTTGATGTATATATTGGCCTAGGTAATTAAATCAGTAATTATAATATTTTTATTGAAAAGACATGTTTGGAGTGTTTGTATAGCTAGTTTTTACTTCAAATCTTGCTCATGTGAAGTTGATGATAATATAGTAATTACCCCAAAATTTGAAGTCAAACTGAGCTATAGAATGAGTTGTATAAATATTTCTTATATTTGGACTTTTGTCAAAAAGAAGAAGAAAAAGAAAATAAAAAAAGGGGGCGACCCCAGTCCGCACGGACTGGAGGCTGCGACCCCTGTTTGCTGGGTGTGAACAGAGCACCCATAAAAGGGGGCCCTCGCCTATGATCGCAAGCATGGGAGGCTATAAAAGCCTCATATTCTGGTCCACCCGGGGCTAACAGCTTCGATCCTAAGGTTTCGCTCGAAACCGAGAGCGAGAGGAAGAGAGAACATGGACGGAAGGCTTGGCGGCGGAGGTAGGCCAGAGGCAAGAAGCTCTAATCTAGGCCTGCTCATGCTCGTCGACGGCGTAGCCCAAATCCATGGGGAGGTCACGCAGAGGTATTTGATGCCTGGCCGCAAGCTTTGACAGACTGAGCATCGAGATCGGGGTCACCGAAGGCAAATAGGCAGGGGCGGCGGCCTGCACATGTAGAACAGGGGATCTTCCCCCCTCATTCGGGTTCGTGGGTGAAGAAGAAGCCGGATCCAGTTGGATCCGCGACCAACTAAGGAACAAAAGAGAAGGGGCGCCACCACCTACTCCCTTTGGATTTCAAATCGACGGCCGATATTGATCCCAACATAGGTAATTTCTAAAACTCATATCTTGAGCTACAGATCTCGGTTTGGGACAAACAAGATACCTATGGAAAGATATACGAGTGTACTATCCTATAAAAATAGTTTCAGAGTATGATTTTGATGCCTTCTATTTATTATATTCTGGGTAGTCAAAACTATATGATTTTGATGTTTTGCCAATTAAAAATAGTAAACGCCTTTAGAAATTTATACAAAATTTAATGAATGTGTATTTTGATATGTTTAACATTAATCCAGATCCCGATCTTTCATATATGAAGTTTTAATGAGGTTTTTAATGTAAACCCTAATTAAGGTATTTTGGGTATTTCACCCATGATATGATTTTTTTAGATGACCTAATATTTTATACATGATCTTACTACACTGTGTGATTACTCTTCTAGATATTTGATGGATTTTCTTGTGTTATCATATTTGTATTAAGATCTGGACCTGAGTGACCATTATGTGAGGGTAATGGATGATTATCTTGATAATGAGTGGTATATGTATGGCTAATTAGGTATAATATTATTAGCATGCTGGTATTATATTTTGATTTCCTAACCAAGTCAGTAAGTTTTCTAATATGTGACTATGTTTGGTAAGTATTCTCACTATATGAAGTATATGTTCATATTAGTGCATAAGACAATTTATGTTGAGTATAAATATTATTAACTACATAATAAGAGTTTATTTTATTTCAACACCAATATTTTATGGTGATTTCAGATTAAAGTTATGTTTAGTCTAAATAAGAACCCTAAGTTGGTATATATAATTAGGAGGATGGGGTTTTGAGATTTAGAAATAGAAAGAGGGAACATGTACTTGGACTTATAAAACTTTGATTATATCCAGGTGATTAATATTTGGAACAAGAAATCAAGACTAAGTTAAGGACATCATCATCACAAGAGGTAAGTGGTTCATGCCCATGAGTATTTACGTTTATCAAATCAAGTACATTTACATGCTTCTTAGATAAGACCTTCATGTCCTACATTCTGAGTTAAATATGTAAGAAATATTTTAAGTGCTTATGATTGTAGAAGTGCATATGCTCAATACCTTAAGTAGTGATGTGCCATGGAATGATTCTAGCTCATGAAGTTAAGTTCATAAGAAGGATAAGAAAATATAGTTCTATCATATCTCTTAAATATAGATGTAACCATGTATTGAGATTTCAAATAGGAACATGTCATCAAGGTTTCTTATATATGTAGCGATCTAAGAAATTAAGAAGTGAAATAGATTCCTTAATAAGGTTGATGTTTAAAAGTTAAGTATTATGTGAGAATATGGGTGTTGCACATGGTATACCATGGCCCAATTTCTAGGATAAATGTACTAGTGGCATTAAAGATATTGCAACATGAGTTTGTGATGATATTATCAAATTATGAGATATTAAGTCATGATTGAGTTACACAATGAGAATCTATATGATTTCTACCTTAAGGTTTAAGATTTAATTTCATACAAATGTATTGAGATCAAACTTAAGGAGATTTTATATAAGTTGAGTATGATTAAGACTATGATTGTAGAAGTGCATATGCTCAATACCTTAAGTAGTGATGTGCCATGGAATGATTCTAGCTCATGAAGTTAAGTTCATAAGAAGGATAAGAAAATATAGTTCTATCATATCTCTTAAATATAGATGTAACCATGTATTGAGATTTCAAATAGGAACATGTCATCAAGGTTTCTTATATATGTAGCGATCTAAGAAATTAAGAAGTGAAATAGATTCCTTAATAAGGTTGATGTTTAAAAGTTAAGTATTATGTGAGAATATGGGTGTTGCACATGGTAGACCATGGCCCAATTTCTAGGATAAATGTACTAGTGGCATTAAAGATATTGCAACATGAGTTTGTGATGATATTATCAAATTATGAGATATTAAGTCATGATTGAGTTACACGATGAGAATCTATATGATTTCTACCTTAAGGTTTAAGATTTAAGTTCATACAAATGTATTGAGATCAGACTTAAGGAGATTTTAGATAAGTTGAGTATGATTAAGATGCAAGTTAAGATTTTCTAAGGTTTCTATTCTATTGTTTATGATTTAAGACTTAAGTCCATTAAGATCAGCTTTGGATGAGGTTTTAACAGAGAATGAATTATCTTGCCAAGAATCAGATATCATACTTTAGTTATACACATTACTTAAGTTACTTTTGTATATTTAGTATTTCTATACTCATTTCAGATCTCGTCTCATAAGACATTAGACTCATGTGTGATATAATTGGTACAATGAAGTAATCTTACCAAATCAGAGTTTTAGAATAAAGTTTACCTAGATAATGAGATACATGATTAAATCCAATAACAGATTCAGTTTAGAACTCAAGAATAAGAGATTTAGATTCTGACTTAGACTACTCACTGTGTGAGTAGCCATATTTTGAATAAAAAGTACATGATATGCGTTATAGACCCAATCTCAAATAAGTTGTAATTTGAGATACATATCCAAATTCTATAATAGATTATGTTCAGATTTTTAAAGAGCAGAGATTCAGATTCAGATTTCAGATTCAGAATTCAGTACATGTTTAGTACTCAGTTTCAGATAAGTTCAGATTCAGTATTTAGTAAAGATAGACGTAAGATAATTAATTTGAAACATTCACATAATGCATTATATAATAAGTCCTCACCAGAGAGTCCCGGGACGATTCAGAGGGCATGTTGCGCCAGACACTGCGGGTGTCACAGAGGGCATATTATGCCAACAGAGGGTGCATTTCACCATAGAGGACACTTCGGTGTCAACAGAGGGCACGTTGTGCCAACAGAGGGTGTGTTGCACCATAGAGGACACTTCGGTGTCACAGAGGAGGACTTATTGTATAATGGTGGCCACAAATAGATAAAAAGCGTAAGTAAAAGATACTTTAGATTAGAGCATGTATGTAATCTCATCCATGAGTGTGATGAGAGGAATTCAGATGAGATAAGTATGACCTAGACACTTTGGCGTAGGTCATGAGACCCATGATATAGGTCTCCAGAAAAGATAGAGTAGAAAGATAAGAGTTAAAGAAGTCAAGAGATATTATGTTTTCAGATTTTAATCAGCTTTTGCTATCAGTTTTATAATGTCTAAGAATATTTTGTAACATTGTTAGATCTTCAGTAATGTACATTTTAGAATACTCATGCCACTTACTCTAACGACTGTTTTTCCCAATGCATGGCTGGGGACGCGATGTCCGCAGGGTTTGGAGCAGCGGAAGATTTAAAGAATAAGAAAAGGTGTAGCAGGTTTTCCAGCTTGCCTAGTGGGGTTCCATCTACCGAGATGATCCAGAGTTTAGACCTCTTCTTTTATGCATGGTCTTGTAATCACAGTACATTAGATGACTTGCTTCCTTTGTCAAAACTATGTATGGATCAGTTTTTCTTAAATGCAAAGTGTTTCATTTACTTTTATTGCAATGATTATCATGTTTGTGACACTCCCCGGAAAAAAAAATATAGCTTCCGCTCATGTGTTATGAAAATTGGGGTGTTACAGTCACCCTTGAAGAAGAAGAAAGATTGGAGGCCAAACATAAAAAGGAGAAAAGGAAGGACATTGCATTCAAGGAAACGACTAAATCTAGCTATGATACAAGTGAATAAGATAGTAAGAGGAGGCTCTCATTGTAAATGGTAAGAAATATATAAGATTTAAATCTAATTTCTAGTGTTTCTTCTTCCTCTTCCTCTAGGTGCTTTGAATGTGGCAAAAAGGGACACTTAAAGAATGAATGTCCTAAAGTCAAAAAGGGAAGTAAATCATCTCTCAAGAAGAAAGAAAAAGCCTACAAAGTAGTATGGGATGACTCAAGCAATGATAGTGAGAGTGGAGAAGAAGAGGTAGAATGCCTCATGACTAAATAAAACAAGGTACAATGTCTCATTGCTACAACCAATGAAGAAGAAAATGAGGAAAGTCCTCTTGATTTATCTAAAGAAGTGTTAGTTGCTAGTATTGAAAAATTACATGATAAGTATGTTGCTTGTAAAAGGAAATTAAAAAGGATTACAATAACTAATGAAGACTTATATGCTAAATTGAATGATCTTACTTTTAAGAAGGAAAATCTTATGTCTAAAAAAGCTACATTGAAATCATCTATAATGATTGCAATATTAAGTTTCTTGCTTCAAAAACTAACAATAACTTTCTTTGTCAAGAAAAGGTTGAATTGCTTGCCAAGATAAATGATCTTCAAATTCAACCTATTATATGTACTCATTCAGATTGTGATGCTACTGTAGAAGAAAAAGATACTATGTCATCTAATGTAGACCAAGAAAAATTAGATATTAAAAGGAGAATGGATGAAATTTCTAAGTTGAAAAAGGATATTAGTAGTTTGAAAAACAAAGACATTCTTGATAAAATTCTAAAGGACTCATCTGGCCAAATTGGGAGAAGAGGCCAAGGTTATGTGCCTAAGGATAAATCCTATCAAAAACCTAGAACTAAATGGACATAAGTACCCAAAACTAAAGTCATATATGTGCCTAAAGGTAATCTAGCTAAGAAGAGAAATGAAATTGATTCTATTTGTTGTCATTATTGTTTACATGTTGGACATTATTCATTCTCTTGCCCATGTAAGAAAAAGGATGTTGACTTGGTTTGGGTTCCAAAACCCCCAACTTAAAAAATGTTAGTCATATTAGTTGAGATTTGATCTAAATTTCACCTTGAAATTCATAATGACTGATCTCAATTAAATTAAGCTTGAACTTGCATATCTTGATTGCTTAATTATGTTATCTAAAAATAAAGGGATGATACATTTACATTGGAATGTTAAATTTACTAAAAATGCACAGGAACTTCATCTCAGTCGACAAAGATCTCAATCGAGATCACTTCCTGTTGAAGAAAATTTCGACCAAAGGTAGTTTTGTCAAAATTACTCTTATGGGCAAATCTTTTCGGTTGATAAATTGTTCGACTGAGACAATTTCCGATTGAAGAAATTCTCGACCGAGGATATTTCTGTCAGAACTAATTAAAAACAAAATTGTTCATTGCAATTAAATTTGGTGACAGTAATCTATACTAAACTCTTCATATTAAATTGTTTCAAACAGTTGAAATGATAAAAATATTTATAACAATGCTTCTAACTAAAAGGACCACTATATGGGACCAAAATTTTCACACTTTGTAGGTTTGGATGGCCTATTAAAGCTACTCTAAAAGGCACATGAAACAAGAAGACTTTCACACACTTAGAGAAAAGGTAAAATTATTGAAGAAAATTTCAAAGGCAAAACTATTGGTATAAGCAACGGTGGCACAAATTTTAAATGTGTTATATGTCAAAGAACTACATCAGAAGTGTTATAACAATGATTCATAGAAAAATATCAAAGTTGTTAATAAAGTAAATTGTAAACTTCTTAACACTATGGAAATTAATTGAAATTATAAATTGGTCATGGCATAAAAAGATTGTTCACACAAGAAAATTGCTTTGAATCATTACCTATTTTTTGTGATAAATCTAAAATTTGTGACTAGCAAAAGTTAGACAAAATTGATCTTGTCACAAAAAGGCTTTACTTTGAAATAATTAAACAAAGAATATAAAGTTTAAAGATGAATATACACAACAAGACTTAGTCATATCCTAAAAGATTTAATTATTGGACAAATGAGCCTACTAAAACAATGAATAAAATTCAGCTCCTAGACCTAAAAGTAAAACATTGAAACTATATGGGCATGATGGAATAACATTAGGATTTAATGAGTAGAAATAGATATGATTTTTTAATCATTGTCTATTTCCTCTCGGACAAAGAAGAGTTCGACCGAGGGGCGCCCCGGTCAAAGTCATGGTCGACTAAAAATAAGCCTAACAAAAATGCTTATTTGTAAATCAAATCATTTACTTGCACCTAACACATGTATATTTAATTTGTAAAGTTGCTTATCATGTTAAATACTTATAATAAGAGACATTTTTAAGATAGTGCAAGAAACAAGATTGCTTATAAAAAAAATTGACCCACAATCTTACTTAATCAACTATTTTTTAGAGAAGGATATAATTTGAAATACCTTAGTATATTTAAGTTCACTTTTGTTATGAGATTTAGGGGGAGCTCACAAAAATTCTCGAATATAATGCACATCTTGCTCTTAATTGAATTCTCTACACCAATTAGGGATTAAAATCCCTTATATTTGGTTAGAGTTACATTTATTGAGCCAAAAGGGATCTTATATCATTTGAGTCCTTAACATCCCTTGCAAATGATTGAGAAATTAATCTTGGTTCTTGAATTGTGACTATATTAGATATTCTTTTTGAAGTAAATAGTTAAGGGGGAGTAATCAATTCAGGGGTCTTATGATTATATGGCTATCTTTTTGAAATGACAAATGGGGAGAAATAATATAAAACAAAATAAATGAGTTTCATGCTCTCTTTTCGTAACATTATTTGATGATATATTACTTAAAGAGATAGATACTATGTTTCATATCTCTTAAGGAATAATCAGCACACATTTTATGAAAATAAGAACATGTTCTTTATCTGAGGTAAATCTCAGGTATGAAACTCATCTAATTTAAATTATTTTGTTTTATATTTTAGAAATGTTTGTCATCTTCAAAAAGGGGGGTATTGTTGGATAAATTGGACATTAATATACCCTTTGTTTTGATGATGAAAAACATTTCATTCTTATGGATCTAATGTGCTACTTGAGTATTCTAGGGTTCAAGGAAAATTGAAGAACAACACAAATGGAAGATCAATGTGCTTAAATGTTTAATATTTGAATGATTGTACTCAATGTAAAAATTTGTACAAGTATATAATGTACAAGTACCTAGATATCATGTAAATCAAGCGTTAGATCTTCCTCATCCACTCATAACCCTTAGATAGGTTTTCCCCCAGAGTTAGAGTCACCATCACCCATGATACACACACTTAGAAGGTGATTCAATAGAAATAGGGACACCCTCGGTCAACAAACTTCTCGACCGAGACACAATCTTTTGAATATTTTCTCGACCAAAAACCACTTCGGTCGAAGTCACAAGCACTGATCAATAACTTATACATTTGTGCCCTAAAAAATGTTTTCGGTCGACAATATCTTCAATTGAGAAAGCTTCGACCCAAAATCCATGACGGTTAGACCAAATGGTTGGTGGTCGGGGGTTGAAAATAGCCGTTGCAACAATTTTTTTCCCAAACCCATCCTCAGTCGAAGAAAAGTTTGACCGAGACACATCTCGGTCGACAAGTTTTGCGACCGAGATAGTTTCCATATTGTTCTTTTCAGCTCGAAACAATTAGACATTACAAGTCAATTAATGGATACCTAATGGTTAGTTAAGCACTAAGATCACTCTAGAAACCCTAAAGAACATCCCTAAGTACTTGCAAACCATTCCTATAAATAGGAGAGGCCTTAGGATCCCTAAAGCATACAACTACAGTTGAGAATGCATTCTAGTGAGCAACTAAGCAAGAGCAACACTTGCCATTTTAGTTTGCTTACCTCAATTTCGTGTCCTATAGCTACAATTTCCTAGACACAACATATAATCTCGTCCATATTAAGTGGATAGGATATCTATACCCTTGATATAGGATCAATCATTGTACTCAATTGGATAAGTATTTTCTTTGTTTCAATCTTTTTCTTCTATATTGTATTTTGTTCTCCTTGACTACTGGGGTTGGAAGTTGTTGAAAGGAGGTTGTTTGGTGCTACTTCAACAAAGTGAAGGCTTCTCCAAGGTGTGCTTGAGATTACTTCAAGAAGGATACTTCAAAGGAGGTTGGAGATACTTCTAAGTGAAGGTTATCTCAAGGTGGTGGAGCTACTTCAAGGTGGTGAAGGTTGCTCCAAGGATTTCTCGTGGTTACTTCAAGAAGGTTGTTCCAAGAGGGTTGAGGCTTTAGGGTGAAGGCTACTTCAGGTGGAAGGTGATTGTATTTTATGTAACATCCTTATGAGGTAATTAAATAAATCGCTTTCAAAATCCCAATTGGAAACGATTGGGTAGTGGACTGACTACCTTTGATTTCAAAGGTAGGAATCACTCTACATCCAAGTTCCTTCCTTGTTCCCCCTCCTTCTTTGGTTAAGTGGTTTGATTGTTTCAATTAATTTTAAAGTTCCAAAAAGCTCTATTCACCCCCCCTCGAGATCTTTCAGTTTCTTCATTCCATCCATGGATTTTATCCAGTGTGGCTAAAGCATTGTATAGAATTTTATATACACACATGCTCTGTTTCGGCACATGAGTTCTAACCTTCACTTGTTCCATGTGTCTATCCTTTACAGACCTTGTTCTTGTCACCTCCCATAGATTTGTCTTCATATCTTTCAGCTTCCATCCTCCTACTTTATAAGGCTTGAATAGGTGTCTTACTTCTGACCATGTTTCTCTCATGACATTAATGGTGTGTGAGTAACCTACCCTGGTATTAGGCTTAAAATATAATCTCCTTGGGTATCTTTCTCTCATCCATCTTGCCCAAGTTGACCAGCCTTCTTGGTATAGGATGATACTTCTAAGAGTCCCCCACTTGGCAGTATCCCATGGAGTCTTTAAAATCAGTCCACCTTCATCTATAGGAAGCGCTAGCCGAGAGTATCTTATTGGGTGGTATGTGCTTTCCCATATGAAATTAGCCATCTTCATTGCCATTCTATCAAGGACCGATCTAGGTATATCTCCTTGTTGTACCAAAAAGATAAGAAGACCTTCTATTGTAGCCTTTGTAAGAGTTATTCTTCCTGCCATTAAAGTCTTTTGCGTAGGCCATCTGGCAACCATTTCTTCTAATCTATCAATGCATTCAGCAAAGTCTTTAATTTGTAAGTTACCACCAGCCAGTGGGAAGACAAGATACCTGGTAGGAAAGTTTCCCATCTCCACTTCCATAGTATCCTTGAACCTCTCCCTTATTTGGAAGCAATTTTTTGATAGGAAAAGATGTATTTTACTTGCATTCAAAATCAGTCCCGTTTGCCCCCAAAATTATCTAAGAAGAACCTACAATCTTTCTAAAGTATAGGTCTTTGCCTCCACAAAAACAATTACATCATCTGCAAAAATCAAGTGGCTCGTCACCCTCGTCCCGTGAACTGTATATGGTTTGATCATCTTTATCTTTTCTTCCTTCCTCATCAGTTGTGGAAAGTACTCCATGACAATAACAAACAAGATAGATAGTGGATCACCTTGTATCAGCCCATTACTTCCCCTAAACATTCTCATTGAGGTTCCATTCACTAAGACAGAGAAGCTTGTGGTCCTCACATATTACTTCATCCAGCCAATCCATTGTTCATTAAATCCCATTTGTTCTAGAATCCACCAAAGATTGTCCCATCTAACACTGTCATATGCCTTAGATACATCTAGTTTAAGACACGCCTTCCTGCTTCCTTGCATAACATTGTAGTACACCAAGAATTCCCTTACTAGCAGTGCACAATCGCTGATACTCCTTCTTGTCACAAAGGATCCTTTATTTTTAGAAATAAGATAAGGAAGAACTAACTTTAATCTAGCTGCAAGAATCTTCGCAATGATTTTATACTGAACTGAATACCATGCAATAGGTCTTAAATCAACAAGAGACACTGTCACCTTCTTTGTAGGAATAAGGACCAAGAAAGAGTGATTCACCTGTCTGACCATGTTTCCTCCTTCCATGAACCAGCCAACATATGCAACCAAGTCATCTTTGATAATCTCCCAAGTTTTCTTATAGAAGAATGCATTAAACCCATCCAACCTGGTGACCTGTTGTTGTCAATGCTTCACAAAGCATCCTTCACTTCTTGTTCAATTATTTTCTTTTTCAGACTATTGTTGTGAGTACCTGATAATTTAAACTTCCAGTCAATCTCCTCTTCTGCCATTTTGGCCATGAATTCCTTGTTGTATAGGGATGTGTAGAAGTCTACAGCTTGCTTCTCCAGGTCCTCTTTTCTATTGACTACTTTCCCCTCCGCATTAATCAATTCTTAAATGATATTGTTTGCCTCTCTTCATTTTACAATAGTATGATATATCTTGGTATTTTTATTTCTGTCTTCCATCCATTTCTCCCTACTTCTTTGTCAGTAAAATTTCTCCTCTACTTTCTTCAAGTCATCAAGCATCTTCCTCAGTTTGTAGTCTTTCTCAATTAGTTTAGCATTGAGTGGGTCAACTAAGAGCTTTTCTCTCACCGCTTTCTTTGCTTCTTCATTTCCATAATCAGATTAGGAATATTTACCTCCTCCTTGGCCCATTTCTTTAAATCTGCCTTGATTAAAGCCAACTTCCTTGCAAAGATGTACATTGGGTTTCCTATCACCTGTTCCTGCCAACTCCTCTTTATAACTGCATCAAATCCTTTCCAGTCTGCCTAGTAGTTAAGGAATCTAAAAGGTTTTCTCTTTTGCTTCTTTCCTATGATGTGAACCATTAACGGAGCATGATTATTAACTTCAGATCCACTTACCTTCACATGTACATTAGGAAAAATCTACAGTTAATCATCATTCACTAATGCTCTATCTAGCTTGCTAGCTATCCTGTCTTCTGTCTTCTTTCATTGTTCCATGTTTAGATGTCCCCACCTATCATTGGTAGCTCGAAGAATCCATCCCTATCAGTAGTTTGATTGAAAGCATCGTAACCATATTTAAAGTAGGTCTACCACCAATCTTATCTCCTTGTCTTCTAACATTATTAAAATCACCAATAACTAACCAAGGCATCTTAACCTATCCAGAGAGAGACATTATGTCCTGCCATAACCCATGCCTTCTTTTTGCATCACTATGTGTGTAGACTGCTGACATCCACATATGTAGTCCTCCATTGTTTGTGCAATCCACTGTGATGTGCTGATCTAACATCTGCTTAACTGTTATCTTCCATGCATTTGGATTCCATGCTACACAAACTCTGGCAAGATCTGAACACTCCACATTAGATACATGCTCCCATCCTTATGGAAAAAAGTACATAATATTGTTCTTATTATGCTTCTTTATTTTGATTTATACAAGAGCCACTAACAAAGTTCCACTCACTGCAATCCAGCTTCAAATCTCCATCTTCTTGTCCCTATCACATCCTCCTTTAATATTTCATAGGACCATGGACATATCAATCGGATTTTTGTGACCGCGTAAACCTTGTCGGCTCCTTCTTGATGTTCTTCCTAAATTCTTCCATCTTATCTTTCTTGACTAGTTCCTCCTATTCCTTATCAGAATCACGGAGTGCCTCAAAGTTGTTGCTCATATCTAGTATTGTCCCTACTCCTTGTTTTCTAGGTATGCCTTTGTGCGTATTCTTCTTCCTTGAGGATGAAGCGGGGATAAACTCACCCTCTTCAGTTGCTCCCTTGTTGCTGCATTCTATATTCTCATTTGTGGTCTTACCTCCTTTTCTGTCATCATAGCAGGTTTGGGTACTTCTTCAGCAACCGGCTGTGTGCTCACTCCCTCGGTATCCACCTAGAATTGCTTAGCTTTCCACACCTTTTCAACTGTCAAAGCATGCTTCTTGTGTTCCTCCCCTTCGTACTGGTGGTCGAACGCCTGACATTGTTTGCATTTGGCAGGAACTAAGTCATAGATGATATGGACTATGATTGGATCCCTATCCTTCACATCCAACCAATCTTTGTCTGGTTGTGTCTTCTCAGAATCCAGTTCGATTAGCACCCTTGCATCTTCACTCTCTAGGGATCACTCCTCTATATGCAGGACTGTGCCAACACTCGAAGCAATTATCCCAGCTTATAGTCGAGTCCACACCCTACCAAATGGTCGTAACAGATCCATTCTGAGATCGTGGAGAAGGCATCCTTCCTTAACTCATCGCCATGTGTATATCTCTTGGAAACCACTAGTTGGTTATCGAACCACCGTGGCCCCATTGTCAATGATGCCTACTTGTCTATCGAGTTGTATGTATGTATGTATGTATGTATGTATGTATGTATGTATGTATGTATGTATGTATGTATGTATGTATGTATGTATGTATGTATGTATGTATGTATGTATGTATGTATGTATGTATGTATGTATGGAATTTATCTGTGTCACCCTAAAATAGTTTTGATGGTGGAAGTATGTTTAGTTATGGCTATACCCCCTGGATATGTGTGCGTGATTGAATGGTTTATTTCCTACCTTTTAAATTCAAAGTTTCATACCAATCATTTCTCTTTTTCTCCATGTGTAAATTAATTCTTTACTCCCTATCTCCCCTCAAATGTAACTTGAGGTTTCACTTTTACAATGTAATACATGAAAATCATTTGTTTTAATTTCTATTTCAGCAAAAAAGACGTTCTACAACAAGTGGGTCCATCGACTGGGAGTTGAATCGATCGATGGGAGGACCAACAGTTCAGAGGAGCCAATCGATCGACTGGGGGCCCAATCAAATGATGGGAGGAGTGTAGATAGCCACTTGAGTCAAGAACCAGTCAATTGACCAATAGAGACTAATTGACCGATAGCCAGATGATCATGAAATGGCCAACTAGACGAGGCGAATCAATCAACTGGGTTGTTTCCAACACTACATTTTTCCAATACGGGTTATAACATGTGATGTTTTACCTTATTTGGATAGCAATTCTTTGTGGATCCAAAGAATTCCATTAGTGAGGCCATAACCATTGCTCATATTTTATGATTGCATGTTTGGCTTGTAGATGAAGTATGTATATGATACATATTTTAAGTATGTGGTAATTGGATATGTATATGTATTTATATACAAATTAAATCCCTCAATAAAATATTAAGTCTTTGATGCTTTCCATAAGCAACACACATGAAAAGCTTGATTGACCAAGCATGGTGCACCATCTATCTCGTGGAAGTGTGATGGTAGTTGTGGGCCTATCAAGTAGGGTACATTACTACCGTGTCAGCTTTTGGGCCAGTCTTAATTAGGTGACGGCAATGAGATAATGTGCCTAGAAGCATACATATGGAATATAACAATGAGTTATGCATACCATGTATCCAAGAATTGCATCAGATGCAATTGTCAAATGTTGCCAACCATAATAATTAGGCATGGACGTCAATGTTGGATGGGTAATAACTTAATTATTTTGGATCTTAGCTCACAGAAGGTTGTATGTTGTAATCTTCCAAATTGGTAGCGAGATTTATCAATGTGTAAAAATAGTGGGAGCGAATAATTAATAAAAGGTCCAATTATTATCGTCGAATTTTCTTTTAATAAAATAAAATCACAAGGATTTTGAGAAAATGCATATATTCTTTTGTAGAAATGAATGGCAAACAACAACACATTTTTATTGAGATCAGTCCTTGAGAGGGACAAGCTGAATGAGAATAACTTCCATGACTAGTTTAGGACTTTGAGAAACATTCTCACTCATGAGCGCAAGCTCTATATTCTTGGAATATCGATGCTAGAGGAACCCACTCCCAATGTGACTAAGGTTGATATGGATGATTACCAGAAGCATGTCAATGATGTCGCAGATATCAAAGACCTTATGATATGCTATATGCACTACGAGTTGTATAAACATCATGAACAACACAGACATTCTTGAGATGGTGACACATCTTAAGAATCAGGCTAAGCAGGAAAGGTATAATATCTCCAAGGTGTTGTTTGAGTGTAAATTGACGGAGGGGGATCCAGTAGAGCTTTATGTGCATGTGGAAAACCTAGAAATATTGGGATTTCCTTTAGGCCAAGAGTTGTCCCTGGATATGATTTTGCAAACATTATCTGAGTCATATAGACAATTCATCAAATGTCATCACATGAACAACTTAGCTAAGTCGATATCTGAATTTCTTGGCATGTTTATAAATTTCAAAGCAAGAATGAAGAAGGAAAAACCCAAATCTGAGATGGTGATCAACAAAAGGGAGTCCAATGGTGAATAGAAAGCCAAGAAAAGTTCTCGTGATATCTGAAAACCAAGTCTTCTGCACCCAAGATGAGGAGAAGAGTAAGTGTAAAAGGAATTTGTCCTTTTCACTAAAAGGAATTACAGAATAAGAAGTAGGAGAAAGAGATCTTCACTTCAAGTATATATGTTATTGAGATAAATATATTTACTTCATCATTTTTGGTACTTTGATACTGATGAGGATCTCAGACATGCTATGATTTGTAGGATCTGATAAAAAGTAAGCAAGATAAGGTGGAATTGTGAGGAGTAAGAGTTGTTGCCACTATAGTTGGAACATGTCATTTATCTCATCCCATTTGGCATGTATACAATAAGTGAATTGCTATTATGTACCTACAATTGATAGAAACAGCATTTTTGTTTCTTGTATGGATAAGAGTGGATTTGAATTCCCTATTAAGACCGGTCGATGTTCTATTTCTAAAGATGAGATCTTTTATGGCAGTGTCTAATGGTATTTACTTGTTAGATATAGAGACAAATTTTTATACTATAAATAATTAAAAAAAGTTCCAAAAATGAGTTGTTGTATGCAAATCTTGTTTATTGGGCAATATGACAAAAACTCCTTTCACTAAACACAGCAAGAGAGCAAGTGATATATTGGAACTCGTACATACAGACATGGTTTTCAAGGCGGGAAGGCAGTGGTATGTTTTGGTTGGGCGCCTAGGCGCTGCCATATTTTTTTGTATATTTTATATTTATATAATATAACATATATCACATGTATAAGGTATTTATGTGTATATTTTATGATCTACACCTCAAATAGTATTGTACGAGTGAGATAGTAGCTAAATCCTAAAAATAACTCACATAAGTTAAATAAATGTTATAGTGACATTATTCAAAATAAATAAATAAAAAGAATAAAAAACTATCTAGACTCCTAGGGTGCCCTAGGAGGTGCTAGTCGGTTTCCCAGGCATCCATTTTCAATTTTAGGTAGGCAAGGGGAAAGGTGGACCCCATGGGAACCTAGCCTCTTGGGCGGAGCCTAGGCATCGCCTAGTCGGGCGCCTCAACAACTATGCATACTGATGTATGTGGACCATTCCGCACAAATGCTAGAGGTGGTTACCAGTACTTTGTTACCTTTATTGATGAGCTCAACAGGTATGGCTATGTGTTCTTAATGAAGTACAAGTCAGAATTCATTAAAAAGTTCAAGGATTTCATGAATGAAGTACGGAACCAACTTGGTAAAAATATTAAAGCACTTTGATGTGATCACAGTGGAGAATACTTAAATTGAGAGTTTGAGGACCTTCTACGAGACCAAGGTATCGTATCACACTAGACTCCACCTTGAACACCACATCATAATGGTGTATCGGAAAGAAGGAACCGCACATTACTGGATATGGTGTGATTGATGATGAGTTTTGCTAATCTTCCAACTTCCTTTTGGGGATATGTTCTAGAAACTGCATCATTTACACTTAACCAAGTACCATATAAATCGGTTGAAAAGACATCGTATGAAATATGGTACGGGAAGCCTCCCAATGTGTCTTTTATGATGATTTGGGGATGTGAAGCTTATGTAGGAAAGTATTTTCCTGGAAAGCTTGGACCCAGATCAGATAAATGTTATTTTGTTGCTTATCCTAAGAAAATCAAGGGATGCTACTTCTATACTCATCTAATAACAAAGTGTTTGTTATCAATGATGTTGTATTCCTAGAAAGGGAATTTATTTTCAAAGGAATAAATAGGAGGAAAGTAGAAGTCAAAGCGGTTTGAGACAAACAAGAAATCATTGAACATGTAGTGTTACAAAAGGAACATGGAGAATCACACATTATTGTGAAATTTCAAGCTCCTCGTGTAAAATAGGATCCTTGCAGATCTAATAGGATACGCCTTGAGCCTGAAAGATTTGGTTATCCTATGACTCAAGAAGGCAGTGAGTTGGTCATATATGATGAGCTAACAACCTACCTATAAGCTATTGAGGGACCAGAATCTAAGAAGTGGCTTGAGGCCATGAGATCTAAAATGGAATCCATGCTGACCAATAAGGTATTGACCTTGGTGGATTCACCTAAAGGGGTAAACCCATAGTGTGCAAATGGTTCTTCAAAAAGAAGATTAACATGGATGGTAAAGTACAAACATATAAAGGTCGATTGGTTGCAAAGGTTTTCAAACAAGTTCAAGGTGTAGACTATGATGAAACCTTATTTCCTGGCCATGGTCAAGTCCATCAGATCATGCTTGCCATTACAGCTTATAATGACCATGAGATTTAGCAAATGGATGTTAAAACTACCTTCCTTAATGGTATCTGCTTGAGGATGTGTACATGACACAACTTGAGGTTTTTATAAATCCAAACAATGCCAATAATTTATGTAAGCTATAAAGGTCAATCTATGGATTGAAACAAGCATCTGGAAGATGGAATCTTTAATTTGACAAAATAGTCAATGAGTGTGGCTTTAGTCAAAAGATAACTATGTGTTTTCAAGAAGGTTAGTGGGAGTATGATTGCATTACGTATATCATATGTAGATGACATATTGTTGATGGGGAATGACATATCTACCTTGAAAATGGTGAAAACATTGCTAGAGAGTACATTCTCTATGAAGGATTTAGGCAAAGCATCCTATATCTTAGGAATCAAGATCTACAGAGATAGATCTGGGAGGCTAAGTTAAAGCACATACATTGACAAGATGCTAAAAAGGTTCAGCATGGAGAACTCAAAGAGAGGAAACTTACCCATGTCTCATGGTATTAGTGTCTTATATATCAATGTCTCTTGTAAAGAACGAGAATGCAAAAGGTTCCATATGCATCTGCAATTGGATCTGTCATGTACACAATGTTATGTGCTCGTCTTGATGTCTTGTATGCCTTGATCATGATGAGAATATATAAGTAAAACCTCAATGAAGGTCACTGAACTTCAATGAAGAACATACTTTAATATTTGAGAAGAACTACGAATCAATTTCTTGTCTATGATGGTGAGGAAGAGTTAATGGTAAAAGGATACACTGATTCAAGCTTCCAAATTGGCGAAGATGACTATACAGTGCAATCTAGATTGGGGTTTTTCCTCAATAATGGAGTTGTGATCTAAAATAGTTCCAAGTAAGAACTAGTTGTTGATTCTACAACAAAATCAAAGTACATTTCTGCCTCCAATATTTCAAAGGAAGTTGACTGGATCAAAAAGTTCATCATTGAACTTGGGGTGGTTCCAAGCATCAATGATGTAGTAGAGTTGTATTTTAACAATAATGGAGCTATTGCACAAGCTAATAACCTAGATCGCATCATCATTCCAAGCACATACTATGATGGTTCCATCTCATACGAGAGATCATACAGTGAGGAGATGTGAAGATTTGTAGAGTACCAACTGAAAGCAATGTTGTTGACCCCCTAACAAAAGCACTACCACAGCAGAAGCATGAAGTTCATATTAGACCACTTGGGATTAAATTCATGGGTGATTGGCTCTAAGTGCAAGTGGGAGTCTATTGATATGTACGTCATCAGAGTCGTTCATATGATGATTGTACACATTGTGTAATTGATTTGGTTAATAATAAAGGTGGTTTTGTCTATATGTCTGTTTAATTATGAAATGATGGTATAACATGATAGATGCCTAAAGAATGATATTACTCAAGGACATATGTCTTCATGTTGAGTACATGAACAATGAGATCATGTGCATGATAAGAGTATATGCATTCTTATTATGTCTCTAGGCATATATTATTGTGAAAGTAAAATAGACAACAATAATACATAAGAATAGAATGTTAATTGGTTGATGATAGAATCTCATTAGTCATGATATATAGTAACAATCCAAACACATAGGTACTTGTTAGGGAAGAGTGTACCGGAAAGACCCAACTTGAGAGTGAGACATGGAGACCATGGAATGGTAGTCAGAATCAGCTCTTAGAGTGATAGTGGTGATTGTGGTTTAGACCTGAAGTCACTACACTTATCACATGTTGTTCGATGAACTTTGACACCATCAAACATGGCCATGAATAAGGGTTTCCATAAAGGTGGTGTTAGGGTACACTGTGACACATGGGGATTGATTGTGAGTGATGTAGATGGGATTTATCCCTCCTGTCATAGTTAATATCCTGGCTACTAGATAAGAAAGATTGAAAAATGTATCGCCAAACTCATGTCAGTCGATATGTAATATGTGAACTCACATACGTCTCATATAGTCTGCTTTAGTTCAAGAAACATGGAATAAATCTTAAGAGCAGGACGATTCTATGCCTCATGTCCTATCTAGATATCATAGACAAAGAAACTATACGATCACAATAACATTGATCACATATGTAGGTTGAAGTTGTTCTCCAACTTTCTAACTAATTGGGTATCAATGATGTGTTTCTAGATACTGCGGGTTGCCTGTGATGTCATAATATAGCTATATACATAAGTTGTCAATGTAATTTGTGACCTATAGGGTCACACGCATAGGATTCACTTGGAATATGAGTTTTTTTATGAATAAGATTTAACTTGGTTAGTAAAGTGTTTAGGTAATCAACTTGAACAACATTGGTTATCAATTGGTTGACTAGAGTGTCCATTCGATCGACTGGGTATGCCAATCAATCAATTGGAGTGTCCATTCAATTGACTGAAAAGTCTAATTGACTGATTGGATGACCAGTAGGAATGCATCAATCATTGATACTAACATAATGATGTGCATTTATCATTGCATCAAATTTCAGTCTGTTTGTGAATAGAAAGATAAGCCAATCTATTGAATGGATGTTCTAGTCGACTGACTGTTGATTCACAGAAGTCATCAAACCATGAGATCTAACCTTTGTATCCCTAGGATTTGAGGAAACCCTTACCCATCCACTCCTATATAAAGGGGGTGGCCAAATATCTCAACACACTTGTATGACAACACTCCTCATCTCATAGTTGTAGTAAAGTGAGAGCCATAAGCATCTTACTCATAAAAGGGAGAGATAGATGAAGGGGAGAAAAGTTGATGCTAGCATGCTGACAATACGAAGGGACAACTCCTTTCCTCTAATTCTAGAAGAATGAAGAGGAGTTTTTAATGGTCTGTGCAAACTACATAGAGGTGTGAAGGCCTTTGCCTCTATGCTAGAAGGATGTCGTCAACAACCATTTGTGGTGCTACATTAGAAGGTCGTTGCCAACTGCAATTTGGGTGCAGTTTGAGAAGGAAGAACAACTTTGCATGAATTCTCGTTGAACTTACTCTAGGACCAAGTATATTCCTTGAAACTTACTTCCCATTTCATAGTTATTGATGTGATCTATTGGTTATGGGGAATATGGAAAAAATTTATTGTTTATGCTTCCATATCTGACACCATATCTCCCAGCATATAAGACAACTTTTTGATAGACATGTGAATTTACTATTTCACTCTTATATCCTCCTCATTTACCTGGGGGTAAGAGGTTAATGGTAAGGAGAGAGTGATGGTGTTTTGGAGCATGGAATTACCCTTACATGTTATACCTTGTGGGTTAGAGATAGGATCAACATTTATCCTCCTCATACCATACTAGTGATATCCAAAGGAGTAGAGCCATAGGTGGGATACTGATCGGCCTAAATCACACATCCAAAAAGGAATGGATCTAGAGTAATGATGAAGCTTCCACTCGCGTGGAATTGCGTGCACCACTAAAAATCCTAAAGATGGTAAGTCTTTAAGTTTAGCCTTGCTTATACTAGATAGAGAACTCCACCCACGTATGCTAAGATACGTGGAAGTCTTATCGTAGTATAGTTAAGGGTCGAATCCTCGAGACAACGGTCTTATTGTTGCCAACAAGATGGAAAACGTAATAATTTCACTTAATCTCTTTAGTAGTTGGTATTTAGATCGAAAGGTTGATTTGGTTGTTTTAAGCTAAGTGCAAGTAAAGTAAAGAAAGCAAGTAAATCCAAGGAGTTAAACTATAATAAAAGTCACCAGGGTGTGATTGATTTTTCACCGCCACTATACATGGATCAACACATACAAAACAAAACATAACCTGCAAAAAGAGCCTAGTCAGTTAGTATCTTTGTAGACTTAGCTTCCTTTCGGAGAACTAACTACAAGAAGTGTGGTAATGTTGCAACGCCAGCCATTCCCGAGCAAATGGTCACATTACTTTGCATCATTCCCTTCGCGAAGTGTGTTCCTCGACATACCAAGGTTGCACTTCCATACGTCAACTGATTCCATCTCATAGTATGAAAGTGCAACGGATGATAGTGAGTTTACTCCACTTCTTGAGATACACTTCTAGATACCGAAATAGATGCATGGTGGATACATGTTGTAACGTCCGGGCCCACTGCCCAAGGCTCTAGTAGAGTTTCAGGAATGACGACTAGCCCCACAGACCACCACTAGCCTTAACTGCGCACTTTGTCCACACTAACGCGCAATCCAGGATCAACTTCCTGACTGGTCACCCATCCTAGTACTACTCCAAGCTGAGCACACTTAACTATGGAGTTCTTTACAGATGAGCTTCCTGAAAAGGAGGTGCATCTTGGTGATATGGGTAGTCCAATCATTCCTTTTAAGATCATGTTATCTGAGGCCTCAAATCCTGGGATGTTACACATGCACCAAGAACCAACATACAAACGAGTTTCGAATCCAATAGTACAAACGTAGACAATTCATACTAAAAGATAAAGGATAACACAAGTTGGAGATCAAGCAACATGCATTCATTAATCGTTTGATGTCGAACTGAAAAGATAAGAACTCTACATTACAAGTTATGGATTACATTTGCATGATATGAAAACATGGGTAGCGGGGCTACTCCCCGCACCCTAGTGAGAGGGACTACTCGCTCATGACTAGGGCAAAGAAGGAGGCAAGAAGAGAGAGAGCATCATCCCCATGAAGGAGATTGGAAGGTCAACCCCTTGGAGAGAGAGCAACGATCCACCAGTCTTCAAAGGTTGCGCAATGATGAGATCTCCCCTTCCCACCTTCTTTGGTGAAGAAGGAGAAAGCAGCTTCAGATGGAGTATGGGTCTCAGACCGGCAGCCCCAGGGCGGAGGATGGAAGTAGCAAGAGTTTTGGAACGATTGAGGCAGCCTTTGGGCGTCTGAAAACTTGATGCCTGGTGAAGGACCCTCGGGGTCTTATTTATAGGCCTTAAGTGAAGTCCAAATAGTTTGGAGACCGTTTGGACCTCAAGATCGTTTGGATCTCAAGACCGTTTGGACCTTGAGACCATTTGGACCTCAAGACCATTCGGACCTCAAGACCGTTTGGACCTCAAGCGGTCTCGGGACCGTTTGGACCTCAAGCGGTCTCAGGACCATTTGACTTCATGCGGTCTTGGGACTGTTTGAACTCCATGCGGTCTCGGGACCATTTGGCTTCATGCGGTCTTTGGGACCGTTTGAACTCCATGCGGTCTCGGGACCGTTTGGCTTCATGCAGTCTCGGGACCGTTTGGCTTCATGCGGTCTCGGGACCATTTGGCTTCATGCGGTCTTGGGACCGTTTGAACTCCATGCGGTCTCGGGACCGTTTGGCTTCATGCGGTCTTGGGACTGTTTGAACTCCATGCGGTCTCGGGACCGTTTGGCTTCATGCGGTCTTGGGACCGTTTGGCTATATGCGGTCTTGGGACCGTTTGAACTCCATGCGGTCTCGGGACCGTTTGGCTTCATGCGGTCTTGGGACCGGTTGAACTCCATGCGGTCTCGGGACCGTTTGGCTTCATGCGGTCTTGGGACCGTTTTAGTCTTTTATGATTTTTTTGTGTCTTTTTCTGCAGATATAAAGGGGAAAAGTTAGTATGATGGTATATTTACAATAAGAGGGAATTTTTAGGTATTATATCTAATTCTAATTAGGAAAGAGTGTGGAAAACTAGAGAAAAGACTAGGATAATCATCCAAAATTGGAGGTTAACACCCCCCCTAACTTAGAGTCTAGCTTGTCCTCAAGTTAGATAGAGCTGAGACATGTAATGGCGAGGCGATTTCATTTAGTTAAGATTTCCATACTCTTGCTTCAATTCTTAACCTGAGTTCCCTTAAGGTCATATCAGGTCTTATTTCTTGCCTTGACTCTTTCAGGTTTAGAGAGTTGCTTGGGTCTCAATTTCCTTCCGTATCTCATAGCTCGCATCGGGACCACATTTGTTATGTGCATGCTGTTGACTCTAATCAGCTTTATACCTCTCTGAAGGACCTACTGGAAGCTAGAGAGGGGATGAGGGTTGGCTAAAGGCTTGAAGTCTAACTCCCCCTTCAAGTGGGGGAGGGGTTGTCTATGCTTTTTTAGGTTCTCACTACCGGGCACGACACATCTGCCTTTGTGAGGGCAGCTGAATGTACCGGCCGGGTGAGTCCTTTATAAGCCTTTCATATATTTAGAGACCTTAGGGTTTCACTACCGGGCACGACACATCTACCTTTGTGAGGGCAGCGGAATGTGCCGGCCGGGAGAAATCTTCATTGGTTCTTTATATAGATCCTTATTCATGGCACAACTCTCATGATTTTATTCGACTCTCTGGCTTTTATTCGATGACTCGCAGGCTTGGGATTTTGGGGTTTTGTTTGGGAATTTATTTTGGGCGGCCAAGCCTCTTTTGTTTTGGAGAGAGGAAAGTTGTTCTTAGAATTTTTCAACATGCACTTATTTGGTTTGTGGTCCACTTGCAGTACTTCTTGGTTTGGAAGTTGCCTGATTCCCCTCTCATCCTTGAGAGCTTGGCTTATTTCTCCCTTGATTTTGACCTGTGGAGAGTCAGATAAAGAATTGAAGCAGAAGCATGAAAATCAATAGTGGAGTGACATTATTAAATCGCCATTAATTGTCTAAGTGCTATTTACTTTTGGGGACTAACATGATTCTAGAGTTAAGTGAGGTTGATTCTAAAAAAAGTAAAAAAAAGGAAAAATGTATAAACAGAGAAAAGAAAAGAAGGAGGAGAGATGTAAAGAAATGGTACCTCGCCCTTGTCTAATGTACCCCCCCCCTAACTTATCACGCACTCTGTCCTCAGAGTGTTAAAGTGATAGGTTGAGAAGTAATTAGGACAAGGGCTGCAGGCTAAGGTAAATCTGCATTTGCCCCCGGGGAATGAAGGAGATTGGATGCGAACTGTCCTCATAAAGCATGGTAGTCCACGTCAGTCATCTCTTCTACTGGTCTTTGGAGTACTATGATGGTGTACATCCAGTAGAGGACGTGGAAGCTGCAGTCGTTCGATTGTCAGATTTGCTGGGGGCATTTGTGGCAGAAGGCAGGGCGGTGGAAGTGCTCTTTGTCATACGCCTTTGTATGCTGACTCAGAAAATCGATTAACTTTTCGGCACACTCCTTTGCCACTACTTCTGTTGGCGTCTTTGGTGTCACGACATAGTTTCTCTGTCATGCGTTGTACTGGCTATCGGAACTGTTGTATATTTTGGTTGTTCCTTCTGGGAGGTTTGTTGCCAGGAGCATCCAGTGCTCATGATAAAGGAAAGGTAACATGATGAACGTCGGTGTTGTGTGCTGGAGATAGGAGATCAGTGCGTCAGCTGTGCTGAAGTTCTTGAGCTTTAGGAGATCATCTTTCATATATGGAGACGCCATGTATGTTGTTGGGTTGTTTTGGCCAAGCAGAAACTGATAGGCGGCCATAAGGCTTACAGAGAGGGATCCCTTAACCTGTAGAGTCTCGCGCAGTGTGTCTGCCATTACAAGAATGTCTCGGGACATGAATACCAGGCCATCTTTGTCGGCGGAGAGTCGTGCCATAATGAGACGCAGTTCGAGGACGTTGAGACCCTTGCAAGCATCGTGATCAAAATCCAGGAAGGTTGGTGTAATGGAGAACATAGGATCGATCTTGCTTTGATCTTGCTCGGTGTCGGCGACTGGCAATGTGGTCTTTTCGAACTCCGTCAGAGTTTGTCGGAAGGGTCGCCGCTGCGGTCGCTGGATAGCTGAGAAGAGGTAGCGAGGAACGTCATCCGGTGCCATAGTTGGGTCCTTGAAGAACCGTCTATCGCAGATTAACTCCATGGCATAACGTCTGCGTAAGGAATGAAAATCTTCAGCAACCAGATCGTTAAATGGGATTTCCTGGTTCAGCGCTTGAATGTGACGTATGGTGCAGAAAGCGCAATCCCCAGATCCCTCGGTGGCTTGAACTAGAGGGTTTATGATTTGGAACCATGGTTGGCTCCAATCTTGGCGTAGAGATGGGCGTGCAGCCCAGATTAACTTAAGCAGCTGGAAGGGTATACACCTTGCTTCTCCTGCTACTTCACCGGAGAAGTTTATTGTACCGGCTGGTAGCTCGGCGCCACAGAAATTATACACCTTGGCATCCCGAGCCTCGGTATCCACGATCATAAAAAGCCAGTGGTCCGAAACTTGGAAAGGCATGGTCAGATAACGTGCCCGACGTGCTAAACCAGCACGTAGCCGCTCGATTGACTTTGCTCTTATGTCTTTGTATAAAAGGCCAATAGATAGAGTAGGCGAGGCGTTAAAGACCGGCTGTTGCCGCTTATAACTTTTTTATATTTCTATACAATTGGCGAGGAGGATACGGAAGATTGCCATAGGCATCGTGGACCGAGGGCGGAGGATGTTGCGGAAGTCTTCAGTGTCATCTTACGCCTAGTTTTGGTATTATGATAAAGTATGTCTTCCCCCACCTTTGCATCGTCCACTATAGTGTTCAGTATAAAAATGTCCTGAGCATCTAAAGTGGAGATGGCCGCCATATCTAGGTCATGCATTTTGTGCGGCAGAGGTGGTGGTGGGGGAAGATCTTGTGGAGGGGGAGAAGCATGTTGTTCTAAGGCCTGGTCATGGCCTGGTAGATCGTCCTCCGAGTCGGAGGCAGAATCGAGGTCTTCATCGGTGTCTAAACTTACTCGTTCTGCCTCGCCCTCGTCATAGGGAGAATGTGTGGAGAGAGGTGGGGCAGTTGTTTTTGGTGGGCTGGTGTTGGTTCCTAGTATACAATGGTGGAACTCAGCGTAAGTTGCGTCTTTAGAAGCTTCCCCGATGGACCCCAACGCGGAATAATCAAAGAATTGGTCCCCGTATGACATGTTGACATTGTCATTGTGTGGGGACTTAGTGTCGTGGTGGCCTTTGTCGGAACCTCAGTGAGAAGGTTCTGCTGCATTTCCACGGTCCTCTCTGTCATCATGTTTATCACTAGAGGAGGTGTTATCTTTATTTGAATCAGCAGATGAGTCAGAGTCGTCTTCTTCGTCATCATCGCCATCCTTGTCGTCCGCAGCCTTGTCTGCTTGCTTTTTACTTGCGGACGTTTTGCACCGCCGATGGGTGGCTTGTAGCTCATCGAAAGCCACTTGCAGATGCTCGTGCGTTTCGAGCAGTGCATCATGGGATTCTTTGAGGTCGGTATATCTGCCCTCAGCGGAGAGGAGACGTGTTGTAAGATTCGTAACTTGAGCACGTAACTGCTGGATTTCATCATTATTGGACTCCTCTTGGCGATGTTATAGCTGTGAGAGTGTGTTGTTGATGGTGTTCAGGCACGTACTCAGAACTTCTTTTTGTAGTTGGAGTTCGCGGAGAGTCTCTGGCAGAGGTTGAGTCTGTGTGGAGATCTCATCGACTTGTTTCGCCGTTGCTTCCTGCTGACGCTTCGCTCCAAGGACCAGGCCTGGCAAGGTGTTGTAGTGGTTGTTGATGTGTTCAACTTGCTTAGCCACCTCATCTTGTCATTGCTGGAAGCCTTAGAGGATGGTGGGCAAGGCTCGGTGTTGTTCGTCGACCGTGGCCACCTGTCGTGATAAACCATGCATACAAGAAAAAATAGAATTTAATATATTAGAAGGATCGGTGAGGAGGTTTCGGACAGCGTCGAATTGACGGCCGAATTCCTCACTGATATTGGCAAAAGGGACCCCAGGAGAGGAAGGGTGGGATGGCTGGGGTCTGCGTGGGATGGTGTTAGTGTCTTGCGGAAGAGACACTGATGATGCCTCGAGCTGCTTAGTGACTGTGGATGTAGTCACCAGCGGTGTCGGGGTGGTGGCGGATGTGAAAAGTGGTGGAATTTGTGGTGAAAGCAGTGGCAGAGATAGTGATGGGGTGGAAACTATGGCGGTGAAAGGGAAGGTGGTAAAGTCGGGCATAGGGGTGGAGAAAGGGAAACCCAAAGAAAATAGGGGTGATGAAGTGGATGTGAATGGTTGCGTGGATGGGATGGGGAAGAAAGGAGTGGTAGATGTTGGAATGGTGGAGGGTGGAGTGGTGGCAGCGGTTAGCTGCTCATGTAGACTCTAAATGAAAGAGTCGATTGAGGAGGAGGTTAAGATTTCTTCATGGAGGATCTTGGCCTCAGGATTTGGCTTAGACGTTGGTGTCCCCGACAGCTGTTGGGCCTGCAACTTCTTTCTGGAAGGTCGTTTGACAGGTATTTTAGTTGGTCGAGTTGTCGGGGCTGTGATGCTCAGCTCTGTTTGTCCCGCTGTAGCTTTCTTTTTGGTTGTTTTAACCGAAGCTAGTATTTGTGAAATCTCCTCGTCTGAGAAGAGGAGTTGTTTGGTGTCATAATGTGCTAGCTCTGGAAGCGGTATAAGTGTTCTGGAAGACTTAACCATCGGGCAGAAGACGTAGTGTAATTTCCCATCCTTTTCCTTGATGATGAAGGAGTTCTTCAGAGTTTTTTCATTGGTAAGGATGTCACCCTTTAGTTGCGTGCAGCGAGGTAGGGGTTTGTCCATCTTAAGATATTTGATAATAGATGTGACATGCCCTCCCATGCAGATCTCTTTCCCTAGGCTGGAGGTAGATAGTTTCTGGATCAGTTGTCGTCTGATATTGATCGGCCTCTCGTTAAGAATAGACCAGAGAACGAAAAGATCTGAAATTGTAACGTTTCCCCCTTATGTCCTGGGGAAAAGTGCGCCAGCGAGAATTTTGTGCAGGGTGCGCATAAAGCCAGAGTGTATATTTGACGCTTTGCACGTCTTCGCGTCATAGGTGGGGATCCCAGTTAGATTTTTCCAGAATTTGTGTCTGTTGAACTCTGAATGTTCGGTCCCCACCTCCATGGCTTTCCGCAGCTGGTCCTGGTTGTCGATGAAGATTGTGTTGAGTATATATTCCGTCAGGACAACCTTGTTGCCGAAGATCTGGGTGACAAGCCTTCTGTCGCCTCCGTCTCGTGACCTTTCCATGGTGTCGACGGGCTCCTTGGTTAGAAAAGTGAAAAACTCTGTAGTGGGTTCAGAGTAGGATACTTCAGGTACTAGGCACAACCTGGCGAGGTTGGCTTTTTCTAGCATGTTGAAGATGCGGTCGTATATCCCCATGTTAAGAAGAATGCTGGAGCAAACATACTTGGTGGGTTTTAGTGTTTTGTCAGTGGAGAGGTTGGTTTGGATGAAGAGGTTTTCTGGTGGTGGTGTAGTGGTGGTGATGGGAATGGAGGTGGGGGTGGTGGTAGGGATGGTGGTGGTGGTGACAGGGATGGTGGTTGTAGGTGTTGCAAAGGGTTGATCCAAGGCAGAGGCAGGTCGAACTTGTTTCCTTGCCCGTTTCTTGGAGGGTTGCCCAGATGCAGTCTCCAAGACCTTGTGTTTACCCTTTTTCTCTTTGGCTGGGGATTCCTCCTCAGGATGTGGCTCGTATTCAGAGCCTTCATCATCATCAGAAGAGACCTCCTCCACTTCTTCATCGGTTGCCTCTGTTAGACAGTTGCTGAGGCGGTCAATGTCAACCAGAACCTCCATCATTTTGATATTTGGAGGGGCCTTTCCAGTTCTGTTGAAGGCATCTCCGATCTTCTGGAGTCAGGCTAGCTCTTCCATCATTTGCTCCCTTGTCAAAGAAGGAGCAGCTGTAGATCTGATGGCCTTCTGTGTTGGTGATGCCATATCTACAAAATGAGAAATCATTTGTTAGAACAAGAATGTTTAGGGACAAATTAGATTTTATTTGTATTTATGTGGTTTTATGTATTTTTGTGGGAATTAACTGAATGTGGAGGACCAAAGGGTTTCAAGACCGTTTGGTCCCAAACGGTTTCAAGACCGTTTGGTCCCAAACGGTTTCAAGACCGTTTGGTCCCAAACGGTTTCAAGACTGCTTGGTCCCAAACGGTTTCAAGACTGCTTGGTCCCAAACGGTTTCAAGACCACTTGGTCCCAAACGGTTTCAAGAACCGTTTGAAAAAAGAAGCGTCGTGCAGCCACCGGTGAAGGCGAAGATGAAGGCGAAACGGCACAGAGGCGGCGAACGTGCCGGTGGCGACGGCGATGGTAAAGATTATGATAAAGACGACGGTGAAACCGGCGACGAAAATGGTGGCGATGAAAACGGTGGTGAAGACGGAGACAGCATACAGGGTCGTTGGCGAAGACGATGGTGGTAATGGCAGAAGAGAAGAAGGTCGCAGACAATGATAATGGTGGAAACTTGCGGATGGTCGGCTGCTCTGCCGCGGTTGATGGACTACCTTGCAGTTGGTGGTGATTTCGACGGCGAGGAAGCGAAGGTCGGTGGACGGAGGTGCGATCGCGCAGGAGCAGAGGAAACAAAGGCAATTGAATAGTTCTCACACGAGAGAGTTCGAAAGTCGAAGAGAGAAAGACGAAGGTGTAGGGTTTATATTTATAGGAAACGGGGGGTTGACCTGTCAAAAACCCTAAGTCAAACGATGTAGTGACCGTTTGGACTCCAAATGGTTTCGAAGACCGTTTGGTTCCAAACGGTTTGGAGACCGTTTGGTTCCATACGGTTTGAAGACCGTTTGGTCCCAAACGGTTTCAGGACCGTTTGGTCCCAAACGGTTTCAGGACCGTTTGGTTCCAAACGGTTTCAAGACCGTTTAGTTCCAAATGGTTTCAAGATCGTTTGGTAGGGTTAAGGTCGAACGAAAAATTATATATTTTTTTATGCTTGTTTTGGTTATGTGAATTTTTTTGTATATTATCATTTTGCTATTTTTATGTTTGTTTTGATTGAAAATGTTTTTGTATTTTCATAAGATAAACCTAAGGTAAAAAGATCGGAAAATAGAGAAAGAAGTGAAATCTTGGGTTGCCTCCCAAGTAGCGCCTGGGTTTTACGTCGTTGGCCCGACGAAGCTGTAATAGAGTTATGATGTTGGTGTAGCATCTTTGATTTCGATGGTTTGTCTTGGCATTTTGTCTGTCGGAGAGTAGTATCTTTTCAAACGATGACCGTTGACCATCCTTTCTCCTCCGTTGGTGTCTATAATAATGGCAGCTCCAGTTGGGTAGATATGTTTTATAGTGAAGGGCCTGGACCATTTTGTTCTGAGTTTTCCGGGAAATAACTTGAGCTTGGAGTTAAAAAGGAGCACTTTGTCACCAATAGCGATATCTTTTCTCTTGAGATGACCATCATGCCACATTTTTGTTTGCTCTTTATAAATTCTGGCACTGTGATAGGAAGTCATTCTAAGCTCTTCTAACTCCTACAACTGGAGTTGTCTATTCTCTCCCGTGCTTTTAAGGTCGAAATTTAATTGTTTGATTGCCCACCATCCTTTATGTTCTAGCTCTACTGGCAGATGACAGGACTTCCCATACACCAAACAGAACGGGGTTGTTCCGATTGGTATTTTATATGCAGTTCGGTATGCCCAAAGGGCATCGGGAAGTTTGGTGGACCAATCGGTGCGGTTTCTATTCACCATTTTTTCAAGAATCGCCTTCAATTGTCTATTGGATACTTTAACATGCCCACTTGTTTGTGGGTGGTAAGGCGTTGCTACTTTGTGATTTACTCCATACTTTTTCAAAATAGCTTTAAAACTTCGTTCCAAAAAATGGGTCCCGCCATCTGATACAACTGTTCTAGGGATTCCAAATCTTGGGAAAATGATATCTTTGAACCACTTGATAACTGGCTTTGAATCACTGGATACAGTGGGAACAGCTTCGACCCATTTTGAGACGTAATCTACTGTGACCAAGATATAAGAGAAGCCATAGGAGGAAGGGAAAGGACCCATGTAGTCTACCCCCCACACATCAAAGAGTTCGATTTCTTGCCACATTGTGAGGGGCATCTCGTCTCGTTTTGATATATTACCAGTGAATTGGCATTTGTTACAGGCTTTCACAAAGTCAGAGGAATCTTTTGCTAAAGTAGGCCAGAAGAAGCCAGATTGTAAAACCTTTAAAGCAGTTTTCTTGGCACTCATGTGCCCCCCCCCCGTAGGTCCTGAATGGCAATGCTCAAGGACAAGGGTGGTTTCTTCTTCTGGGAGGCAACGACGGAAAAGTCCGTCGACACAGAGGTGGAACAAGTAGGGTTCGTCCCAGTAATAATGTTTTATGTCGTGAAGGAACTTCTTTTTGTCCTGGTAGGAGGCAGATGGGTGGATGATCCCTGTGGCAAGATAATTGACGATATCAGCATACCAAGGAAAACCATGAATGGCCTTCATAAGCTGATCATCAGGAAGAGAATCCCGGATAGGGATTTTATCTTCCTCTTTGACCTCGATCCGGCTGAGGTGGTCGACCACAACGTTCTCCATGCCACTCTTATCTTTGATCTCCAGATCGAATTCCTGAAGCATTAGCACCCAGCGGATAAGTCGGGGTTTGGCATCTTGCTTCTGGATCAGGTATCTAATGGTCGAATGATCGGTATAGACAATGACTTTAGAACCAATCAGATAAGAACGGAATTTTTCAAATGCGTAGATGATAGCCAGAAACTCTTTCTCCGTGGTGGTGTAGTTTTTTTGTGCTTCATCTAGCATTTTTGATGCGTAATAGATAACATAGGGTTTCTTATCAATCCGCTGTCCTAAAACAGCCCCTATGGCAGAATCACTTGTGTCGCACATGATTTCGAAGGGCTGCGACCAATCTGGGGCTCTTAGAATAGGTGAGGAAATTAAGGCTTTCTTAAGGGTGGAGAAACTTTGCATGCAATCTTGATTGAAAATGAATTCAGCATCTTTAGTCAAGAGTTGGGTCATGGGTTTAGCTATCTTTGAGAAATCTTTGATGAATCTTCTAAAAAATCATGCATGACCCAAGAAAGCTCGAACTCCTCTTATATCCTTTGGAGGTGACAATTTTGAGATAACATCGATTTTTGCTTTGTCCACCTCGATTCCTCTGTCACTTACCCTGTGTCCGAGGACGACACCTTCAGTTACCATAAAATGGCATTTCTCCCAATTCAAGATCAGGTTCGTTTCCTCGCAGCATCGTAAAACTTGACCAAGATTGATTAAACAGTTATCGAAGGAATCTCCGTAAATTGAGAAATCATTCATAAACACCTCCATGATCGATTCAGTTAGACCAGCAAAGATAGCAGACATACAGCGTTGAAAAGTGGTGGGTGCATTACATAACCCGAATGGCATTCTCCTAAAAGTGTATGTCCCAAAAGGACAAGTGAACGTGGTTTTTTCTTGGTCTTCTGGGTGTATGGGTATTTGATAGAACCCGGAATAACCATCAAGGTAACAAAAATACTTTTGATGAGCTAGGCGCTCCAAGACTTCATCGAGGAAGGACAGGGGGTAGTGATCTTTCCTCGTGGCTTTGTTCAGCTTCCTATAATCAATACACATTCTCCACCCTGTTACAGTCCTAGTGGGTACCAATTCATTTTTGCCGTTCAGCACGACGGTAGTACCTCCCTTCTTTGGAACTACCTAAACAGGGATGACCCACTGGGAGTCAGAGATGGGGTAGATAATGCCAGGTTTAAGTAATTTAAGAACCTCCAGGCGAACCACCTCTTTAAGATTAGGATTCAGCTTTCTTTGATGTTCTCAAGAGGCCTTGAATTCGTCAACCATAGGAAGTATATGCATACACAAGGCTGGATTTATGCCCGTTAGGTCAGTTATCTTATATCCTATGACCTTTTTATGCTTCCTCAGCTCGTTTAGAAGCTTTTCCTCTTGATCTCTTATCAGGGTGGAGCTGATGATAACTGGGCATAGTTTTTCTTCATCTAAGAAAACATGTTTGAGCCCTATAGGTAAAGACTTCAATTCAGGGGCTTTTGGTGACTCAGCTGCTTCTATAACAGTAACGGCCTTAAGTTCTTCAAAAGTGGCCTTTGGCACTTCTTCAGCCTTTTCTAGATGTTGGAGGCACTGTTGAACTAATTCATTCGCTGAGAATTCAACCTCTGGATTGATTAGAACATTTTCAAGTTCGTCAACTGGCTCGGAGATTTCCAACTGTGACATTTGTTGAATAGCATCAAGGAGGAAAACCTCCTTTTGGATGTTGGGACCTTTCATACTATTAAGGACTTGGAATTGAATTGGTTCTTTTCCGAGCCTAAGAATGATGGTACCAGCTTCAACGTCAATGAGCGCTCTGGAAGTAGCGAGAAATGGTCTGCCAAAAATGATTGGATACCTCAGGTCTTCTTTAATGTCCATGACAACGAAGTCGCATGGTACATAAGCATCCTTGCCTATCCTTACCGGGATATCTTCAATGATCCCCAAAGGTGCGGTTATAGTGGAATCAGCCAATTGGATGGTCATTGTTGTAGGCAGCAATTCAGTGAAACCAAGACGTTTGCACATTGAGTAAGGCATAATAGATATGCTGGCCCCAAGGTCAGCTAATCCCTTTTTAGAATATGCGTTGCCAATGCAACATTGGATTCCGAAGGAGCCTGGGTCCTTCTTCTTTTTGGGCATCTTGTTTAAGATGATGTCCGAAGTGGTCTGAGAAAGCTTAACAGTTTCCTGTTCCTCAGTGATGTATTTTCTTGATAATAAGGTCTTGAGGTATTTCGCCCAGGCTGGCACCTCGGAAAGAGCATCAAGGAGCGGGATATCAATGTATAGTTTCTTCATTGCCTCTTTGAACTTTTGAAACCTGGTGTCCATCTTTGTTTCTCGTAATCTTCCTGGGTACGGGATTCTTGGTTTATATTGCAAAACCTCAGGTTCTTTGAACACTTTATCTTTGCCCTTTGTGTCCTCAGAGGGCTTCTGCATTCCTTGTTGCGGGTTCTCATTCGTCATGAAAGCAGGGGTATCATCACTATCCAGGGTGATCTTGGTAGTCTCATGAAGAATGCGTCCAGATCTGGTGGTGATGGCATTCAACTGCTCATGTCTGTTTTGTACGTGCTTAGGATTTGATTCAGGCTGCCCAGCAAACGTACCTGCTGGGGGATTCAATTGTGCAGCGATCTGAGCAAGTTGAGCTTCAACTGCTTTTTGCTGAGCCTGTTGGTTAGCTAGCATAGTTTGCTGCGATTGTAACATCTGCCTAATCAAGGATATTTCATCTTCCGGTTGGGCAGGAGCATTTTTCGGAGGAATTGATTGTTGGGCTTGTTGAGATTGTTGGGGTGGTGACGCCAGCTGAGGTTGCTGAGTATGCAGCTGTGGATGGAGGGGGGATGAGTGTACTGATAATAAGCTGATTGGTTCCTGGGGTAGTTAGCCCTAGGAAAGTTACTCCTGGAATTCCCTTGGTTTTGGTTGAAGTTGTTTGGGAGTCCAGGTGTTAGCCTACTAGTAGATCCCCCATGTGTTTGATGATGAGGATTGGCAGTCCCAGCAGGGTTTCCATATTGAAACCCTGGATGATTCCTTGGCTGATTAGGGTTGTAGTAGACTTGCCCAGGGATAGAGTGGATAGAGTTCACTTGTTCCGGTAGTTGCTCTTCCGACTGATCAATGATAGGTTCATAAGGTTGTGGTGGTGGATGCAGATCCATCATCACATTATATAGCATACCGCAGGAAAGAGTCGGATGGTCAGAAGCATGACAAGCCTCACAGGATCCCGTGACGGCTTTGACTTGTTGAACTAGCGGAGTTTTCTTCTTATCGGTCTCTCTGAGAGAAGTCTTGAGAGCTTGCTGTTTATGAACTATGGTTTTCAGGACTTCAGCTATTTCCTTCATCTCAATTGATTCTTCAGCTTTGTAGACCTTGAGGACACCTTTACCGGCTGATCGTCCCCAGTTAGACTGGTTTTCAGCTCCGAGAGTAATGATTTTCCAAGCGTCCTCATAATTCTTTCTCATGAAATTTCCTCCAGATGAGGAGTCCAAAAACTATTTAATATCATCACTCACTCCCCGATAGAAGGTTTCTATCAGTTGGTTCTGGGAGATTCCATGATGGGGACACTTCCGCAAAAGTTCTTTAAACCTTTCCCATGCTTCAGCAAGAGTTTCTCCTGGTAGTTGAGAGAAGTGATTGATCTTCCCTCTGATCTCATAAGTCAGTGAGGGGGGAAAGAACTTCTCTAAGAACTTTTCCTCTAGGGGAGCCCAGGTGGTTATTATAGGTTCCCTGTCAAGTGAGTTGTACCAACTCAGAGCTCTCCCAGACAGAGTAAAGTGAAACAAATGAAGCATTATTGCATCGAAAGCGACTCCGGCTTGCGGAACCAGGTGGCACAGTGCCTTAAACCTTTTCAGATGATCCATGCAATCGTCTCCAGAACCTCTGGAGAAAGAGATGCCTTGCATGATCTGGATCCACTGGGTCCGAATCTCGAAGTTTGGGATATTAATAATCGGAGGTCGGACCTGGTGGTTATCCTCATAGTTCTTTGGGACAGCATAGTCCCTCATTTGCTTGTTCCTTAACTCCAACTGAGCAGCTTGGGTTGCTGCCTCAGTTTCAGCTCTGATGCGAGCCTGTTCTTCCGCACGAATCTCTGCTTGAATTTGGGCATGAGTATCAGCTATGAGTTGTGCCCTTTGAGTGGCGATGGCGGTGTTGACCCTCTCCATCACCAAAGTAGCATGGCGTTGATCTTCATCCATATGCCTAGCTCTTTGGCGATTGAGTCGAATGCGGTGGTGGAAGCTTCTCTCTACCTCAGAGTCAAACTCTGGATCAGGGGAGAATCTGAGGTTATGCGTAGGTTGCATACACATTTTCTACCTGAGTAGAGAGAAGAAAACACCTTTTAGATAATGGTAAAGATATAATGAATTCAAGTAGATATGGATTAATGGTTAAAAGAAAGTGTAAAATCCTAACCAACTAACAAGGTACTAAATGGAATTAGAACGTTCCGTTGTCCCCGGCAACGGTGCCAATTTTTGATGAAGCTTCCACTCACGTGGAATTGCGTGCACCACTAAAAATCCTAAAGATGGTAAGTCTTTAAGTTTAGCATTGCTTATACTAGATAGAGAACTCCACCCACGTATGCTAAGATACGTGGAAGTCTTATCATAGTATAGTTAAGGGTCGAATCCTCGAGACAACGGTCTTGTTGTTGCCAACAAGATGGAAAACGTAATAATTTCACTTAATCTCTTTAGTAGTTGGTATTTAGATGAAAGGTTGATTTGGTTGTTATAAGCTAAGTGCAAGTAAAGTAAAGAAAGCAAGTAAATCCAAGGAGTTAAACTATAATAAAAGTCACCAGGGTGTGATCGGTTTTTCACCGCCACTACACATGGATCAACACATACAAAACAAAACATAACCTGCAAAAAGAGCCTAGTCAGTTAGTATCTTTGTAGACTTAGCTTCCTTTCGGAGAACTAACTACGAGAAGTGCGGGAATGTTGCAACGCCAGCCATTCCCGAGTAAATGGTCACATTACTTTGCATCATTCCCTTCGCGAAGTGTGTTCCTCGACATACCAAGGTTGCACTTCCATATGTCAACTGATTCCATTTCATAGTATGAAAGTGCAACGGATGATAGTGAGTTTACTCCACTTCTTGAGATACACTTCTAGATACCGAAACAAATGCATGGTGGATACATGCACCAAGAACCAACATACAAACGAGTTTCGAATCTAATAGTCCAAATGTAGACAATTCATACTAAAAGATAACGGATAACACAAGTTGGAGATCAAGCAACATGCATTCATTAATCACTTGATGTCGAACTAAAAAGATAAGAACTCTACATTACAAGTTATGGATTACATTTGCATGATATGAAAACATGGGTAGCGGGGCTACTCCCCGCACCCTAGTGAGAGGGACTACTCGCTCATGACTAGGGAAAAGAAGGAGGCAAGAAGAGAGAGAGAGCATCATCCCCATGAAGGAGATTGGAAGGTCAACCCCTTTGAGAGAGAGCAACGATCCACCAATCTTCAAAGGTTGCGCGATGATGAGATCTCCCCTTCCCACCTTCTTTGGTGAAGAAGGAGAAAGCAGCTTCAGATGGAGTATGGGTCTCAGACCGGCAGCCCCAGGGTGGAGGATGGAAGTAGCAAGAGTTCTGGAATGATTGAGGCAGCCTTTGGGCGTCTGAAAACTTAATGCCTGGTGAAGGACCCTCGGGGTCTTATTTATAGGCCTTAAGTGAAGTCCAAACGGTTTGGAGACCGTTTGGACCTCAAGACCGTTTGGATCTCAAGACCGTTTGGACCTTGAGACCGTTTCGGCCTCAATACCGTTCGGACCTCAAGACCGTTTGGACCTCAAGCGGTCTCGGGACCGTTTGGACCTCAAGTGGTCTTAGGACCGTTTGACTTCATGCGGTCTTGGGACCGTTTGAACTCCATGCAGTCTCAGGACCGTTTGGCTTCATGTGGTCTTTGGGACCGTTTGAACTCCATGCAGTCTCGGGACCGTTTGGCTTCATGCGGTCTCGGGACCGTTTGGCTTCATGCGGTCTCGGGACCGTTTGGCTTCATGCGGTCTTGGGACCGTTTGAACTCCATGCGGTCTCGGGACCGTTTGGCTTCATGCGGTCTTGGGACCGTTTGAACTCCATGCGGTCTTGGGACCGTTTGGCTTCATGCGGTCTTGGGACCGTTTGGCTTCATGCGGTCTTGGGACCGTTTGAACTCCATGCGGTCTCGGGACCATTTGGCTTCATGCGGTCTTGGGACCGTTTGAACTCCATGCGGTCTCGGGACCGTTTGTCTTCATGCGGTCTTGGGACCATTTTAGTCTTTTATGATTTTTTTGTGTCTTTTTCTACAGATATAAAGGGGAAAAGTTAGTCTGATGGTATATTTACAATAAGAGGGAATTTTTAGGTATTATATCTAATTCTAATTAGGAAATAGTGTGGAAAACTAGAGAAAAGACTAGGATAATCATCCAAAATTGGAGGTTAACAAGTAATCAGAATCTTAAATTTATAACTTGACACACAAGACCCCGCAAATATTAGATGGGGTTTGAAGTAGTAGATTGAGGTCAAACCACAAGGACAAGTAATAGTTAATGTTAAGAATGTAAAACCTTGACTCAGATACACCAAATAAAAGGGGTAGATTAAGATGATGTTCCTTATGGAATGATGTTATTCCAAACGAACAAAACAAGTAAAAGAAAGGTGAAGCAAGCAAAATAAGAGAACAAAAACAAGAAATCATGTGGTAACCAATATGAAAGGAAATCTGGATCGGGTTTCACCTACTAAGATCTCTCACCAACATGTGATACTCTCACCCTTTGTATAACCTTATCAAGATTACAAGTAATCACCATTAATGTCTATTCATTCCTCTCACAAGCTTAGGATAGATCTCAATTATAAGGTTGTCTCTCTCTCTCTCAAGATGGAAAACAAACAATCATGATAACAACCATATGACCATTAGCTTGAGCATTCCAAAATTTTCATGCATTCATGTTACTCTAAAACACTTAGATAAGATTTGTGCTACACTTTTGAGACACTAACAATCAAACATCACAAGATGGTACCTAATCATACAAGTGAAGCATTAAGTCCAAGCGACTGGAGATAATCATTTCTAAGAGTATATATATTCAAAAGGATGTAAGTATATACATGTTGGGAGAGCCTTAATGGCTACTCCCAACCAAGCTATGAGTTTAGCCACTCATGTTTATGAGTAGCATTATAGATCTACACAAATGAAGATACATTAAGAATAATAATGAAGTGACACAGATGAATAGATCTAGAAGGGAAGAAAGGGGATATGCCAACAATGATCCCAAACAACCACAGTTAGTGCACTTTGTCTTCATATCTGAATTCGGGATGGGTGATAGTGAACGGTTGGTCCTCCTTGCAAAGGACAAGTCTGGTATGATGGTGGCAACTTAGATCTTCTCTCTACTCCCACTATCATCTTTGGAGATCCAAGATCAATGGAGAGGATGATGCGTGAGTGTAGAGTGTGTAAGTACTTTGTCATCCCCTTAATATCACGACCCTCTTCATGGACAAAGTGCAGGTATATTTATAGACTTTGCTAACCGACTTAAGTATTCCATTTTCCATAGAGGGTGTAGATATTGTAATGATTGTTGAAGGTGATTGGCATTTGCAATCACTAAGGTGGGGAATTTCATCGATTGCAAAGAGTCTGAGCTTGGTGAGCGTAGAGGAACCACGAGGTGTGTTGATCACAGAGGAGCTGGCATTTATCAATCACTGAGGATGTGCCCTTCTTCGACCGTAGGGAGTTGGGGCTCAGTGACCATTGACATGGTGTGAGACTCATTGGTCATTGGGGTGTTTAGTCAAGAAACTAACATTGATCACCAAACTGTGGTGACTCTCATTGATCATTGAGAATCACAACTTTGGTGACTTCCTTCTTTAGATTCCATCGATCGTTGGGTGCTATAATTTATTCAAAGTATGGGGAGAGTGGTGAGTCATGGGAAGTTTTTCCAGAATGATAACAACTATATAGATGAAACGTGATAAAAGTGACGCTATAAGAATATAATGAGTACACAAATATCCACAAAATTGGTTGTTATCAACTCCCACAAACTTAGAATCTAGCATGTCCTTAGGATAATAAATAGAATCAAAGCATCAAATGATGAAATTAGATTTTTTTTTATTTTGACAGACACGCTACTACAAATGTATGCCATCCTTATATCAAAACCCTTGTATCTATCTTGGTTCGCCTATTGAGGTCCAATTCCATCTCCTTATTTTTAAAGTTAAATAACTTTTTGCACCTGCCACTGACTTTGGTTGCAAAGGACTCTCCTTCACAATAGCCTCCTGGCCTTGGTTCCTAGACGTACTCATAAACACTTCCTGCTAGGGATAGTTTTCACACTTTACCTTTATTTAGATGGCCTGATGTAATGTCAGGTGGTTGTGTGAGGTCCCCTTTGAAATGAAGGTGTATAAAAGTTGTCTTCCAGACTCCGCTATTGGGCACAAAATATATGCATTCTCGGGTGCAGTGATACATTAGCAGGGTGAACTCCTTCAGCATCTTTCTAGGCACAACTCTCATGATTTTATCCCTCTTGGATTTTATTTTCCTCACATGCTTGGGGAAATTGGATTTGTAAGTAAGGGCTTTGGGTTGTCAAGCCTCTTTTAATCCCAATGCGAGGATTTTTTTTAGAACTAGAAGGAGTAGTTGTTTCCCCATCTTGCTGGAGGTGTATACTTTCCAACATGTACTGCAAGGCTAGGGTGATTGGTCAGGAGTGTGGTAGATTGACTTTTCCTTATTTCTAGGGATTTCATAGGTTCAGAGGTGTTTTCTCTCTTTCTACAATATTTTGTTGTAATAATGGAATAACAAGTGCTTTGTTGTGTCATTTTCTTTTACCACTCTCGATATGATTATGCTATAAAGTAGAAGAAGGAGAAATAAGTCTAAAGCTGGGAGAATTGAGTAAATACTTGAAAATGGATCCCAAAAGTTGTGCATGTTGCGAACGATCTATTTATGAAAGAAAATGCAAAAAAATTAAAATTTTCCTCCAAAAAATCCCTCCAAATTATGAGGGGGGCTATGTTTACAATTTAAATTGAAAGGATTGAATCTTCATAGATGAAGAAGGGTAGTGAAAGAAAGAACCTATCTTTCCCGTTTATAACCCCCCCCCCAAATTATCATGCACTCTGTCCTAGAGTGTCAAAGATAAAGTTTAGGAATAAATGGGCCAGGTTCATCCTTCATGTGGATGTTCAATAACAACCCATTCGGATTATACCAACATGTCAACATATCCCTCTTGTAGTGTGTGATAGCATTTATGTTTCCATCTTTCTATTTTGGCATCCTTCAGGGCCAAAGTTGGCATCCACGATAAGTAGTGAAAACCATAGTCATTTGATTCAATGAGTTGTTGTGGGATCTTGTGGAAGAACTATGTCTTTTTGAAGTCTTTTTTTCCAACAAACTTATACCCCTTGCCAAACTTGTGGACCATATCTATTATTTCTTCCACACATGTGTTTGCTTTCTCCTCTATTTGGGGTCTTCTATGTAATCATGTTCGTATATATGTTTAATGCAAAGGCTGAATCAAAGTTGTTGTACAAGACCGTGGCCTTTGTCTTGACATTTACCACCATAAGTTTTCAATGATTATCATGGAGGATGGGTAGGAATATAAACTCAGGGTGGGAATTCATCGGTTGAAGTTTTAGAGGTTCCTTTTCTCCTTACATCTTGTTTTTTAATGTGCCATCCATGAGTAAGTAATAGGCCATGTGTATGTTCGGCATATTGTCTCCCAGCAGTGACTGGTATGCAGACATCATACTTACATCTAAGTATCCTCATGTATTTAGAGTTTCTCTGAGGTCAATTTTAAGTACGCATATGCCTTCTCTTTTGAAGATAACATCCTACTATTGACATCCTCTTTTATTCTATCCATGATGAGTAACAGGGACTCCCAGGATAGATCTTCGCAAGCCCACCTGTTGAAGTTTTGAAATGTTAGTTTTAATATTCCATCTGGCTCATTTAGTCTTACCTCCTTTGGCTCTTTGTCATTAATTCACCCCTCTTCTAGCTGCTCAAGTTATGTTTGATGTGTTGGATCTGTTGTTTCTGGGAGTGGAGGTGTTGATGTGCTCCTCTCAGCTAGAGGTGCTTAATGTTCTTCTTTTTCCCATTCTCCCTCCTCTTTGGTGGTTGTGGTTTGTTGTGTAGTATCTTCTGGAATTTCCTTTCTTATGCATTTTTATCTTCTTTCCACCCATCGTTTCATCTAGTTACTTTCTCAAGTTTAGATAGATCTTTCCAAAGTATCTTTAATTTTTCTCGCCACGATGTCTTGTTAGGAAAAGGTACCCACGTATGGAGTTTGCGGGTACATAATAATGAGGCATCATCGGATCAGTGAAAAAGCAGTGGTCATATATCACCTCCATCGCATCATTTCCATGAAGTCTATGGAAGTCTTCATTAAAGAGATCCTCAAAGGGTATTCCTTCATTGACTCCTTCAATCAGACATAGCACTATGAAAGTGCAGTCCCCTAATCCTACTTCTTCCTGTGGGACCTTTGTGGTGATATTGAAGTTTTTTCAGGATGAGCAATGACGTGAACTTGCTCCTTGTATAGTGCATTGAATACGAATAGGTACCTTCAAGATGTTGTGTGCCTCCTTGTTTTTTAAAATTGGGGACGTGTTGGGTATCTTAGCATCACATCAATTGTAGACAGTGGTGTGACATTTGCATAGATTTGTGACAATTAACACCCAATTCTTAATTGTCCATATGGGAAATGTGACAAATTGGGTTTCTTCCATGGTGACGTCATCTTGTAGTTCATTCATAGATTTTGAGTCATATCTTTCATAGTTGACATTCTAGATTTATTCTGCCATTAAACATTGACTGCACCTTATTAGGATGGAAAAATTCTTCTATTAGCATTGCATAGAGCACCTTGAATAGGCATTTGTGCACCTGTTCTCTTTTGAACAACATCCCTTTGAAGTGTTACCTAGTTAGCATCCTCCCCTTGTTGTTGTAAAGTACATTTGCTCTTTATAGATTGTCATCTAATATATCTACCAACACACGAATAGCTCAATAGGTAATACGGGATATCGACGTCATTCTCGTTAATTTGCATGGTAGTGGGGGTTCATGGATTCACTTTGTTCTACTTCTTGTGGTGGTCTTTGTTGTCTTGTGGGTGCCCCTTTGAAGAAAGAGTTGATACTGCCTTCATCTTCATCATACGTTCCTTCTCCTACCCTTATTGTCTTGTTGTCAAGTGCTAGAATCTTTGGATAGGGTGGTGGTTTGTTGTTGTTTTTACGGCATCAGCCGGTGGTGTTGATTCATTTGTTGTCTCAAGCATGGCTTCACCGAGTTTTGCAAGAGTGGTTGTCACCTTGTTGTCATACACGACATAGTTGTTCTTGCTGTGTACTGGCTCTTGGAGGTAGACGTCACAAATATCCATGTTGATATTCATCTCATCCAGACATCAGTTGAGCGTTGCAACTTCGCAAGATGTTGACTTCTCAGTGCTTGTGTCCTCCTTCCTAATGGTGCCTCCAGTAGGTTGGAATCTATAATAGGTTTGTCTTATGTTGGAGAAGAGTTGAGGTCAAACTCTTGCATCGCAGCTTCAGTTCATGCTATAGTGGATTGCTCGTGGTGGTGATCTATTGTCGCTTAACCTAGCTCTTGATCCTTGAGTATTTTTTGTGTGTTGGCAACCTCTTCATCATTAGAGGGGCTTGAAGATTCCTTTGATGGTGAAGGTTTAGCAATTGACCTTGATATCCTTTTGTTCTGCCATTTCTCTATCTTCAAGTGTTCGTCGTCTATTTTCTTTTGCTACTCCTCTATTTCTTTAAGACATGCTTTGTGATGTTGGCGCACTGCTTCCATTTCTTTTCTCATTGTGTCTCTCTCCTTCCTTAGTTCTGCCATCTCCACAGCCATTGTCTCCATGGCATTCATCATTGTTGCTTGGTTGGTGATGACGTCCTGCATGAATTGGGAAAGCATTGTAGTTTTGTCATCTATGTGTTGTACATGCGTTGTTAGTTCAAGCAGGTTGGAAGCCATATGCATTGTATTTGAATATGAACTAAGAATTTGCGCACACATGTCGTCTAAGTGATGTCATAATTATTTTTTGAAAGTTGGTGGTCACTGATGTTGTTCTCCTAGAGGTGTTGTTGGTTTTGTAGTTGGTGCTTTAAATGTTGTTGTTTGTGTATTCCTTATTTCTTCGTGAGGTTGAGTTGATTGCTCCTGTTGCACTGGTGGTGTAGGTTCATCCTGAGCCTTTTTATGTTGATCATATGCCCTTTAAACTAGTATCTCAAGCACTTTATCAGTTGATATAGGTGGTGGGGTTGGTTGCATGGGACTCTCAGAATGGCATTTACTCTTCCTCTGGCTAGATTTCATGTGTATCTATACGGGCTCCCAGTCGATTACCCGTCCCTTCCATGGGTACTTCTGATATTGTACTTATTACTAGAGAGGGAGGGGGTAGCATAGAATCCTATAGCATCATGAGGGGAAACTTGTTCTATCAATGGTGGTTTCTCTGCAACTTCTTCCTCTTCTGGTCGTGCTTAGGTGCTAGGGCTTTTGACTTGGCCTTATGGGGTATTATTGCTAGTTTCTTCCTTTTTCCCAACCTTGTTTCCCCAATTTATGGCACTTATTGTTCATCTTGTGGGATTCTAGCAGGTGATTGTAGGTCTGTAGTTCTCATGATAGCACTAGAGTGCATTTTTTTTACCTCCTCTATGCTGGGACACAGTTTATTAGCATTGTAATGTGCCATTTGTGGGAGGGGGAGCAGTTGTTTGGAGTTAGCCTGCTTGTAGAAGAACTTCCTGCCTTTATGCAATAGTATTCCAGTCGTTATTAGGTATTTGATGTCAATATTCGTGTACCCCTTGGTCAACACATATCATCTTATCTTGTCTAGGTCCAGAAAATAGGTTGTAATAAGCGTACTCCCATGCAGTAATCCTTCATCTTATGTTTGGTGTCTTGATCAGTTGTTGTGGATAGTTCATCAATAAGAATTCTTCCAAAGTTGATTGGTATTTTCTATATCATAGACCATATCAGAAAGAGGTCCCCTCTTGACATGCTCCTTATTTTTTATCGAGGGAACATTGTGTTAGCAAGGATTTTCTACATGACCATGATGAAACAAGAGGGTATCTGAGTTGCCTTTGATTTTCTAGGACTGTGTTTGTGTTCCCTATCAGTCTTTCCCACATCTTGTGGGTACTGAATCCAATAGTATCTTTATCACTTTTTTCCGTTTGGTAGTATTTGTCTTTCTTGTTTGTGTTAGTAAATAGCATATTCATAATGTTTTCTATTATATATCGATCCTTGCCTCCCATTGTTTCTTGTAGTTTGTATTCCCCTCCTAATACATCACTTTCCTTGTCTTTGACGGGGACTTTTATAAGCGAGGACATGGATTTTTTTTTGAATTCTATGCAAGAATTCTGGGCTGACATGCATAGGACACTCAAATTCACCCCCATCAACAATTTCTCAAGTCGTTTGTAGAGTCCCAACTTTCCAAAGTCATCTTGGTTCATGTACCTCGTTGGCTTTAATTGCTTTGTTATTTTGAGCAATTCGTACATTGCTTGATGTTCCTTATCCCTTAGTTTGAACATCATCCCATGCCCCTCAACTGTTGACTCTTGAATTTTGCCTGCATCAGTGGATTATGGCCCCTTGCTTGCTCTATTGTCTTCAGGAATGAACACAATATCCATCCCTCTGGTCTGTGGCCTTGCTTTCATAACCACTTTCTTCTTCTAAGTTGTTGTTGTATCCATATCTGACTTCACTTGCTTCCGCTTCCCTTTCTGCCTTGTTTCTTCTTCATATGGCAGGTACTCCAATGTGTTGGTGGCTTGAGTTCATCTTCAAGTTTAGGGGATTTGTACCCCAACAATAACTTGTGGCACTCCTTTTGCAGCAACATTAGTATCTTCATCTCCTCAAGTATGTTGGGATACATCTCTAGGAACTTATCAATTTCTTGGATGGCTTCTTCTACCTCCTTTAGTGAGGTGATTTGTCAGTGCATGGAATCAAAAGTGGTTGACAAAATTCTCTAAGTTGTGTAGAGTTCTATTCATTAGTAGAAGGAGACTAGTTCCCCAATCCAAGAAATCATGGAATGGGGGAAGGGTTCATGCAAGTTATTAGTAATTTCAAAATATTCCAAAAACTAACATGACAAATTTCAAAAATGTAGTTAGCATATTCCAAGCGGTCGTTGAAAACACACTACGTACTCACCATATGTGACTGCAGAGATAGGTGATTATGTCTTAGCAGTCGGTGAGGAAAAGAGGATATCGGTAACTAAACAAAGCATGTGTTGAAAGGACATCAGCGGTCACTGACAACTCAACAATCATTGGTCACTAAGGAAGAGAAGATTTCAGTGACAAAATTAGAAGCATCGATTGAAGAAATACTTGTCAATTGGAGAAAGAAAGAAGGAAAGAAGTGGTTATGAAAGTCCATCAGTTGGTAGTATCATAACATCCTCAGTGATTATTGAGGAGTTGAAAACCATGGTGATCGCAGACATCTTCTTCTTCTACTATTTTGGGAACTCGAAGCGTCGAAAGTGATTGTGGGTGGATCTGCGATTGTAGGCACGGTGAAGGGTCGGGTTAGAAACCCTAAACACTCATGTGAGAAACAAAATGGTGATGGAAGCATCCGTGTGAGAGGTGAACATGGAGGTGGACAAAGTAACGGGTGAAGATGTTGTGGGGGAGGGGTGAGTAGGGGTTACCTTCTGTCAGATAAAAGGGGATGGAAAGAAGCAAGAGCTTAGTAGTATTTACTAGCATCATCAGGCGGTCATGATCAGCATTGGTAGCAACAGTAGTAGGTTCATCATTGGCTAGGGTTCATTTCTTTCAGTGTCGTCTTCTCTGATCACTTTGCAATCCACTAGGGCTTCACCACAGACGTCAAAGGTGTTAAGGAGTGAGAGAGCAAAGGAGAGGGGGTTTTATACCTTCAGGGTAAAACCTAGCGGTTTCAATGTGATGTCCTTCAGCAGTCGCAGAGGATTTTAATACTATGTGGTCACTAAGATCAAAAATTAAAGTGCAATCCTCGATGGTCGCTAATGTGGGAAATTGTAAATGGTCACTCAAGACTAAAAATCCCAGCAGTCGTTGAAACTTAAGTCTTATACGGTCGCTGAGATGTTCCTTTATTTTCTATGACCGCTTAGAGTTCCCAATCTTTAACGATCGAAAAAAACATTATATATTGGAATTTTTTTAGTTTACACCTACAAAGAGACTAAACAATCTAACATCTAATACTTAGGAAATAAATAGTTAATTATAGAAGGGAGCATGTATAGGAAATCTAAACTAAGTGTTATACACTAAAATTTACTAAACAAAGTAGGGATTCCTTGAAAGTTAAAACAAGGGTTGCAACAAAATAAACAAGTAGTTTTGATGATAGGAAACACTATTAAGGTTAAAGATAAGGATGAAAATAGAAGTAGTGTCCAAAAAATAGAAGGGAAAGACTTTCAAAAATAAAGAAATTATGAAAACCATGTGGGATGCCTCCCAAGAAAGGGGCCAGACCACCTGGACCTAAGTTTAATGGGGAATAATTTGGTATTGGAATTGAACAAAAGGACCTCGTCCCCTTCATAGACGTCCTTGCTTTTTTAGGTGGGTGTCGTGTCACACCTTGGTCCTTTGTTTGTAGATACGGGCATTTTCATATGCATGTAGCCTCATCTCTTCTAGCTCTTGCAACTACAAAAATCTCTTTCACCTGCTCCCTTAGGGTCCGTATTCAGAATCTTGATAGCCCAAAAGACTTTATGATCTAGCTCCACATGTATATGACATGACTTTATAAATACGATTGTAGGGTGTAGTCCCTATTGGAGTCTTGTAGGCAGTTTGGTAGGCCCATAAAGCATCATCAAAATCCATAGACCAATCTTTCTAGGTTTAGGTGATCGTCTTTTCAAGGATTTTCTTAACCTGTTGATTAGACACTTCTACTTGTCCTGATGTTTGCAGGTGATATGGTGTCACCACCTTATGCCTGTCTCCATATTTCTTCAACAGAGCTTCAAATTGTATGTCCTCAAAGTGGGATCCCTCGTCACTTATGATGGTGTGTGGGACCCTAAACCCTAGAAAAATAGTTTTCTCGAACAACTTTATCATCGTATTGGAATCACAGGTTTGGGTAGCGACAGCCTCTACCCATTTTGAGACATAGTCTACAGAAACCATAATGTGTTGATTTCCTCTTGAAGATAGAAATGGTCCTATGTAATCAATTCCCCATACATCAAAAAAATTTACCTCTATCCAATCGGACATTGGCATCTCATTCCTCCTTGAAATTTTTTCATGTTCTTTTGCATTCGTCACATGCCTTAACATACATTTGAGCATCTTTGAACATGGTGGGTCAATCTTGAATGGAGGACTATTTCTATTGTCCTATCTCCTCCCAGATGTCCTCCATAAGACAAAGAATGACATTCTCACAAAATTTGAGTTGCTTATTCTTCTTCTGGTATGCATCTCCTATATAGACCATCAGCAGATCTCTTAATAGAAGCAGGTCATCCCAATATTAGTTCTTCAGATCTAAAAATAGATTTTTATTCTTATTATAAGTGATGTTGGGAGGTAATTGTCGAAATGATAAATAGTTACATATATCATCAAACCATGGAAGGTTGGGTTCAATGGACTTGGTCATCATTAGAGCCTTGTCAGCATAGTTGTCGTTAACTATAAATGGATTTTATTTAGTAATCACTATCCTCAGTTAGTGGTCAGAAATCAATTTTTACATCCCCTTTTTATCTATAATTTCATGATCAAATTCTTGCAGAACCAAAGCCTACCTTAACACTTTGGGCTTGGCATCTTTATTCTACATCAAGTACTTGATTGCTCCATGATCTGTATACACTTTCACCCCTGACCCTATCAAATAGGATTTGAATTTGCCAAAGGCAAATACTATCGCTAGCACTTCCTTCTAAGTGATTGTGTAGTTTATATGGGCATCATCTAGCGTCTTGCTAACGTAGCATATCATGTGGTGTTTCTTGTTCTTCCTTTACCCCAAAATAAATGTGATGCCATAATCGCTAGCATCACACTTCATTTCAAATGGCAACCCCCAATCTAGAGCTTACAAGATTGGAGCTGTTGTCAGAGAATCCTTTAGAGTGCTAAAGTCTTGAAGGCACTTTTCAGTGAAATCAAACTCAATGTCCTTTACTAGAAGGTTTGATAGAGGTTTTGCAATTTTCAAAAGATCTTTAACAAACCTACTATAGTATTTGGTGTGTCCCAGAAAAACTTCTTACTCATGTCACCAATTTGGGAGGTGGAAGCTTTAATATTGCCTTAGTATTGTTGAGGTTGACTTAAATTCCTTTCTCATATACTTTCTATCCTAAAACAACACCTTCTCGTTCCATGAGTTGACACTTTTCCCAGTTATTGTTTTTGTTCACACCTCTGAAGGACTCTGGATAAGTTCTCTAGACATATGTCAAAATTAGCTCCATATACAGAGAAGTCATCTATAAACACTTCCAATATGTCTTCCAGGAATTTTGAGAACATAGATATCATGCATCTCTAGAAGGTGGCAGGTGCATTACATAGACTGAACGACATTCTCCAAAAAGCATTAGTGTCATAGATACAAGTGAAGGTGGTCTTTTCCTGATCATCAGGGTGAATCAGCACTTGATAGAATCCTGAATATTCATCCAAGAAATAAAAATACAAGTGATGTGCCAATCTTTTGAGAACTTGATCAATAAAGTGTAAGGTAAAATGGTCTTTCATCGTGGCAGTGTTCAATTTCTTGTAGTCAATGCACATACACCAACCTGTGACGGTCTGCATTTCCAATTCATCTCCATTCTCTCCCTTAACAACTGTCATTCTGCTTTTCTTGGGTACAATGTGGATCGGGCTAACCCAATAACTATCACTGACAGGGTATATAATTATTGCATCATGTAGTTTTATGACATCTTTCTTGACCTTCTCCTTGAGCATTTGGTTTAGCTTCCATTGTGGTTGAACTAATGGCGTAGTTGCATCCTCCAGATTTATCCTATGCATACACCGAGTTGGGCTTAGGCCCTTGATATCTTCAACAGAGTATCCTAACACTTTTCTATGCAGCCTGAGCTCATTTATCAACTTATCTTCCTAGTCTTTTGTCAACGTGGAATTTATAATAATGGGATTTCTTTCCTCATCATCAAGAAATTCATACTGAAATCCCTGTACTTCTTCACAATATTGGGTGTATCTATCCATGAAGTAGACCGACTCGAATAGAGAGGGTCCCCTCATAGCATCTTGGACATGAGAATTAATATGGTCATTTCCTACACCAAGAGTCATTATTCTTTCTACGACATTGATTAGTGCCCTCCATGTGGCAAGAAAAGGTCTTCTAAAAATCATAGGACATGTAGTGTTACACCCACATCCCACGATTACCGCCAATCATGAGATTAGGGCAGAGGTTTGAGGATTATACTTAATATAAAGTTCACTCCCAACTTTTTATTTTATTTCAAATTCTTTGTTTTCTCCCATTCAATCACTTAAACAAACTTTATAAGAGAATTAGACTTTGATTACTCTAATATGATCTCAACATATTATACACATCCATACAATCATTTTGTTTCTCACACTTCCATGTACATACAACATGATAACCATATATATACTCTATTATTAAGGAAACAAAGTTACACATTATCATTTACACTTCTCTCACAACTATTTACAACAATCAAGAGTGACAGGGACTGATTGAACTTAACTAATCTCATACTTAACTCATGTGGTATATCTACTCTGATGCACTGACATCTTCAGTCCACAAGTTATCCCTAAAATTTTGAGTAGAGGGGTGATCCTACTTGCTCATTTAATGATTACTTTATAGAAACAGTTTAAAGCACTTATATGATTACAGATATATTGTCAAGCAACTAATATCAATTATAACAGTAGTAAGCTTAGAGAGTCTAATCATCCACAATCATAAATATGTTAGGATACTCTAGATATCTACAAGAGTGAATCAATATATGAACATGCTTGATTGATCATAAAGAGAAATAACAATTCAAAACATACAAAAAATAATTGAATAACTCGCACACTTATTTAACCTCTCATTCATCTTATTATGCCCTAAACTCACATGAGGTGTACCACAACATGTGAAAGAATCACAGCAAGATACGATATCACTGTACAAAGCTTAGAAGCATGCCCAGGTTCCTAAGTCTATATCTTGAGTAGGACCTCATCTGCAGTGAGCCTCGGCACGTATGCCTCTCAGTGGCTAATGGGAGCAGTCAGATATCTCAGACTCCACCTCTCAACCTGGGTACTCATGTGGTGAGTCAAAGCCCTCAGGCTTATTGTGCATCAGCGGACCTAATAACCACTAATCACTACAACATGCAACACAGGTACCACCGTCATCCCCAGTTGGTGTTGGGTACCACACAATTGTAAGGAGTCTGCCCTACTGGCCAATACCCCCACACCCTATTGGTGCACTTCGGCTTACCTCGATTTGGACTACCTCCAGTCAGGAAACTATTTCCTCCCCACAGCACAGGCCTCATCTTATGAGGATTCTATAGTGTTCAAGGCATCTAAATGTATAGTTTTCTCTTTAAATTCACAATTCAATCATTAGAAGAACATATGTTAGTTTAGCTTTATAAATCGTTCATTTCATAAACCATCTGATAACATTTACCACAACTGAACTATTAAACATAACCACATCTCATACTGAGAAACATTGATATCACAATACTTGATTCACTGAACACCCTATCCTTAGGGTTTCATTTACCTTATTCACTTATCACATATCTTGCATAAGGATTTCATCTGTCATAAGCATTCACTGAATAAAGATTGCTTTCAACAAGTCATATACAATCAGTATATGTATGAAATCTTGAAATTGAGATAAATTAGGGTTTCCATGACATTCATTGAGATATCATAAGTCAAGAATAACATTAAATAAATAAATTCTATGATGTCAAGAAAAGCACTTCAAATGGATTTCACAATATCTATTTGCAAATTTCCAACTTTCCACTCATCTAGCTAGGGTTTCACCCTCTTTACTGAGATATCAAGCAAACACTATTCACATCACATGAAATCCAAGATAGTATCTGACATATATGTACTAAGAATTCAGCTAAACAATCATTCATAATCAATGAGATTTAGATAGAAAAATTTCTCTATCTACTTATACAACAATTTCCTTCATAGCTGAAAAACCTAAATTTCAATTTACTCTTATAACCTCTGCAAATACTTAGGGAATTCTCATTAAGATGGATTGTATCCATTTATAATATAATTTTATCATCTAAAATTCATCAAAATAGAGGAAGAATCCATTTCATATCATTTTTCAAAAGCTAGATCAAAAAGGCAATGTAGGGTTTGTACTCGCATACTAAGCAATTGAAGATTGTTGATGATTTAACTCATTTTCGTGCAATCTACTATTTAAAGGAAGTACCCACTCACCCTAAGGTGTGGAAACACCTTTAAACTGCAGCCCATCTCTAAAAATCTCAAACTCATATCAAAACCCTAGAAAATCACCAGATTCTTCTTCCTTTCAACTCAGAAACATTGATTATCATATCTCAGATAGAGAAACCCTAGATCAGCAATTCCACCTCTTTCTTCTCTCAAACCCTAACTCTCCCTATCTCTCTAGGATTTCATATCTCTGGAATGAATCACAAATTATGAGAATTCCTAGTGTGTTAGGTTGACCATATAGAGCGATAGATCTGCTTGGGTCAATTGCACATTGACCCTCACTATACTTTCTCTTATTTCAATAGATTTTTCTGTTATAAAAAAGTTATTATAATTCATTTATTTTAGAGGTCAAAAATCCTACAAAAAATATGAAAATTTATCATGATGTCTGAAATGTAATTTGAGACTTCCACCATAAATTTTAGATATTTTAAAAATACCAAAAAATAATTAAAAATAAAAACACTACACTACTAAGCAGCACTCTGTCAGCAAATTGGTCGAAGTATAATTAGACTGAGAACTACATTCAAAGAACATAAAAATATTCTAATTTTTTTCTCCAACATGCATGATTGAGTTATACATATCATATCCAAAATTCAATTAAATAAAAAAATACTTAGAAAATATGAAAAATCATTTACCACACTACTATCCTGATCAAATTCCATATTCATGTACTATCAAAACCCTAATTTTTTTGTTGATTAGGGTTTACATTTCTCAAACCTAATTCTTCAAACTAAAATCATAATTAGAGTTTATTCTTGGGTTTGAAACATCAAAATTGATCTACTATCATTAATCAAGTCTAAACGATGCTCAATCTTATCAAGCATGTAATCATTCAGGTAAACCCTAGTTTACCAATTAAGCACAAATGTGGTTATAACATGTGGGGTCATCTACAATGTCAATCAGGAGAATATCACAAAGTATAAAGAAACACCCTACATGAATAGGAACATCTTCCACAACCTTAATGGGTTTTGTGAAATAATTATCTGCCAGTTGAATTATCATTCCCATCTTTACTGTATCGGTGAGTCCAAGCCTTTGAGTCAAGGTGAGAGGCATCATATTGATTCTTGCTCTCAGATCTTTGAGTCCCTTTCTTTCCACATTATCTCAAACATTGAAAGGGATAGTGAATGCACCAGGATACTTCTTCTTTGTTGGCATCTTGGCTTGAACAAAGGCACTGGCCATCTTGGCCAATTTCACCCTCTTGATGTGATGGCCTCTTATTCTTTTTGTGATGATATCCTTAAAGAACTTATCATAGGTTGGAATTTCTTCGACGGCATCCAAGAAAGGGACATCTACGTGCACTTTTTTCATAGATTCCATAAACTCCTTGTACCTCTTGAAAAACCACTAGAGGGGGGGTGAATAGGGTTTTAAACTAATTTAACAATTATTTAACTCAAACAATCACAAATGAGAAACCAAGAAGGAGACAAAGGGTTTAGAGTGGTTCCAACCTTAGCAAATACTAAGGTTGACAGTCCACTACCTGGTTGCTTACCCAACTGGGATTTTGAAAGTATTAATTTTATTACCTTCTCAAGGAATTACACAAAATACAATACTTTCTTACACCCCTTTGAACAGCCTTCACTTGAAGTAGATGCACCAACTCGAGGTAGCCTTCTTGAAGTAACTCCAAGCTCCCCCTTGAAGTAGCCTTCCTCTTAGAAGTAACCTCCCGTTGCACCAGCCTTCTTGAAGTAGTTCAAAGTCTCCTTCTTCACCAAGAAGATCACGACCCTCTCCAATCCGCAGCCTCCAACCTAGGAGTAGCAAGGAGAGTACAAGCAATGAAAGTGAACAAGAAAGGAAAGTGGAAATTACAACTTATCCTTTGAAGCACAAGGCTTTATTTGCCTAGATCAAGCGTGTAGATCTCCTAGCCAATGTATATGGAATTGTGATTGTTGTGGATAGGAGATGCTAGCCTATAGGACACGAAATTTGAGCCAAGAGAAAAGTAGCCAATTAAAAATATGCTCAATTGCTCACAAACAGGTTGCTTAATGCAAGTGTATGCTCAAAGATTGCTCAAGTGTAAAAACAAGTGAGTTTAGGTGTCCTAAGGCATGTCCTGTTTATAGGAATGTCCTACAAGTACTTAAGGACGTTCTAGACACTTTCTAGGGGGTTCTAAGTTCTTAACTAGCCATTAGGTACAAGTTTGTTGCTTTAACAACGGCTAGTTAATTAATTCTGCAGTTGCTGTCAGAGTCCATCTCGGTCGAGAAATTGTCGACCAAGATGCCTTCTCGGTCGAAGTTTTGTCGACCGACAGGCTCTCTGGATCAAGTATTTGCAACGTTCATCTTCAACTGCTAACCACCTTGTCAGTTGTGTCTAACGGCTACCTGGGTCTTTCTCGGTCGAGAAGTTTGTCGACCGAGAGTGTCTCGATCGAGGATTTTGTCGACCGAGATAGACCCTGTTTCAATTTAGAGTACTAAGTGTGTATGTGAGTGTGCATATGTGACACTATTGAAGGGGATGAACTATCTAAGTATAGTGATTGGCTAGGGAAGATCTAACGCTTGATTTACATGAAGTCTAAGTACTTTTACATTATATATTTGTACAAGTTTACAATTGATTACATTTTATGAAATTTATAAGCATTAAAACATATAGATTCCCTAGTGATTTGTCATCCACCTTATTGCCTGCAACACTCAAGTAGCACGTTAGATAAACAAAAATTAAATGTTTGTCATAAATAAAATAAAGGGATTTATCATAATGTCCAATTTAGCTAACAATCTCCCCCTTTTTGAAGATGACAAACATTTCCAAAATATAAATTAAGGAAATATAAAACATGTGAGGTTCATACCTGAAGATTATCTTTGTGAATTTCTTCTCTTGTTTATAAAATGTGTGCTTATTATTCCCCATGAATGATAGAACATGAAATCCAATTCTTTAGGGAATATAGCAACTTTCAATGTAAAGCCAAGAGTTTATGAAACTCATTGATTGAGTTTTTGCACAATTACTAAGTTTTAATATTTATGTTTATTTCTCCCCCTTTGTCATTTCAAAAAGATATCCGTTAAAAACAAGAAAACTCCCCCTTAATTAGATGTCCCAACAAATCCAATGAAAAAGATGTCCATTTAAGAACCAAAAACGATGCAAACAAGAATATTTTTAAGAAGCACTAATATCAAAGAAAACATCTTCTAAAGGAGTGATGAGCACTTGCTTTCTTATTTTGTTGAATTGGTCTTGTGAAAGTGGTTTTGTAAAAATATCAGCCAATTGATCTTCCGTATCAACATGATGAAGGGAAACATGATTCTTAGAGATATGATCCCTTAAAAAATGATGGCGGATTTCAATATGTTTAGCTCGGCTGTGTAAAATAGGATTGTGTGCTAAGTTTATAGCGCTTGTGTTATCACAAAAATAGGCGTAGATGAAAGAGTAAAACCATAATCATTTAACACTTGTTGCATATAAAGTACTTGAGCACAACAAGGCCCGGCTGCCATATATTCAGCTTCAGTTGTAGAGAGGGCGACCGTGTTTTGTTTCTTGCTAAACCAAGATACTAAAGCTCTTCCTAACAAGAAACAACCACCACTAGTGCTCTTACGGTCAAGTCGACAACCAGCATAATCAGCATCAGTATAAGCTTTAAAATCCAAGGATTGTCCTTTTGGGTACCATAAGCCAAAACATGTGGTGCCGGCTAAGTATCGAAGAATTCATTTAACTGCTTGAAAATGAGAATGCATGGGTTGTGATTGAAATCGAGTACAAAGACCAACAGAAAACATGATGTCCGGTCTAGAAGCGATTAAGTAAAGCAAACTACCAATCATGGCTCTATATAAGGAATCATCAATAGGTTCCCCATTTTCATCCTTATCAATTTTAATAGAGGTAGCCATAGGAGTAGTAGCATGTTTGCACTGATCCATCCCAAAACATTTTAAGAGTTCTTTAGTATACTTTTCTTGACTTATAAAAATCCCGGCAGGCGTTTGTTTAATTTGGAAACCAAGAAAGAAAGTTAGTTCACCCATGAGGCTCATTTCAAATTCTTTTTGCATAATGTCACTTAATTGTGTGCATAACGATTCATTTGAAGCTCCAAAAATAATATCATCAACATATATTTGAACAACTAGAAAATCAGATGTATATGTTTTGAAGAATAAAGTAGAATCTGAATTTCCAATAGAGAAACCATTATCAAAAAGATATGTCTTGAGCCTTTCATACCAGTTCCTAGGTGCTTGTTTTAAACCATAAAGTGCTTTCTTAAGTTTATAAACATAGTCACCTTATTCCGGTATTTCAAAACCAGGTGGTTGGGCAACATATACTTCTTCTTGAATGATTCTGTTTAGAAATGCACTTTTTACATCCATTTGGTAGAGTTTGATGTTTTTATGTGCAGTAATAGCTAGTAACATTCTAATAGCTTCAAGTCTTGCTACTGGTGCATACGTTTCATCAAAGTCTATTCCTTCTTGTTGATTATATCCTTGTACTACTAACCGAGCTTTATTCCTTATTACTTCTCCTGCCTCATTTAACTTATTCCTAAAAACCCATTTAGTTCCAATGATGGTTTTATCTTGTGGTTTAGGAACTAAATCCCATACATCATTTTTTGTGAATTGGTTTAATTCTTCTTGCATTGCTATTATCCAATAGTCATCTTTAAGAGCTTCAGATATCTTCTTAGGTTCAATAATAGAAACAAAGGCCATGTTTGCAACATCCTTAAAGGAAGACCGATTTTTGACTTTATCATTTGGATTTCCAATAATTAATTCTTGAGGATGATCTTTAATAAGTCTAGGTATAGGTTGTGTTTCAGCTTGGTTATTGTTTGTAGTATCTTTCTCACTATCATTTGGCATGTTTAAGTTCTCGAATTGATGAGTGAGATCAACTATTTCAGGATTTCCTGATTTTGATTCTTCATGAAAAGATACATGAATAGATTCCTCAACTTTTCTAGAAATAGTGTTGTAGACTCTAAATGCTTTGCTAGAGGTAGAATATCCCAGAAAGAATGCTTTATGTGATTTAGAATCAAACTTATCTCTATCCTCTTTGTTATTTAAGATATAGCATGTGGATCCAAAGGTATAAAAATAGTGAACTCTAGGTTTCTTAGAATGTATTATTTCATATGGTGTTTTCTTCAAATGAGAGTGAACAGTTACTCTATTTAACACATAGCATGCGGTGTTTACAGCTTCAGCCCAAAAGGTTTTAGGTGTGTTATGTTCGAGCATCATAGTTCTAGCCATTTTTTGTAATGATCGATTTTTCCTTTCAACTATACCATTTTGTTGTGGAGTGCGTGGAGTAGAAAAATTGTGAGTGTACCCTTGAGATGTGCAAAATTCTTCAAATACATGATTTTCAAATTCTCCACCATGATCACTTCTAATGGTACATATTTTGTTTTGTAATAGATTTTCAATCTTGGAAAAAAAAATTTATAAAAACATGAATAGTGTCATCTTTGGTTGCAAGAAAATGTACCCATGTATATCTACTATAATCATCGACAATAACAAAACAATATCTTTTGCCACCAATAGATTGTGTCCTCATTGGTCCAAATAAATCCATATGAATTAATTCTAAGGATCTACTAGTGCTAAGTACATGTTTAGGTTTAAAAGAGGTTTTTGTTTGCTTTCCCAAAGTACATGGTTCACAATTTTCAACTTGATCAAAAGATAAAGTAGGCAAACCATGAACAAGATCATATTTCACTAGCTTTTTGATAACATGTGTACTAGCATGTCCTAACTTTTTATGCCATAGTTGTAAAGTATTTTCATTTGCAAGTAAGCATTTTCCTACTACATATTTCATAGAGTTAGGTCTAAGAATATAAAGGTTTCCAACTCTTTTTCCTTCATAAACAGCATTTGTAGTGTTTTCTATTAATAATTTGCAGCAGTTTTTGTTAAATAGAACATCATATCCACTGTCACATAATTGACTCATACTTATTAAATTATGATGCAAACCGTCAACGAGTAAAGCATTCTTGATTTCAAGGTTTGTACCAATATTACCTATTCCAACGATTTTACCTTTACCATTATCTCCAAAGGTGATTGTTTGGGTTATCACATACACCCGACCTTATACGGAATTTCATCCTCAAAATTTGATTAAGCTTAACTCAAGATGGTATCGAGGTGTCAAACTTCATATAGTCACCTCTTCTAGGTTCTAAGACTATCATAATGGTTGTTGTTTTGTTTCTGTAGATTTTAATTTGTTACAGGCATCTGGTCGGTCGACAAAAGTTCGACCGATTATATTTTTGGTGGACAATACTTCGACCGACTAAGTTTCTGTTTCAGTACAGCAGTTCAGAAAATTACCATAATGCATGAAACCTTTTATTAAGTTGAGATAAGACAATATGATTTGCAGAATTGAGCATTTGATCATATCTCAACTGAATTGCATTTGACTCTACTAAGTTTGGAGTTTTGGAACCCAAACTAAGTCGGAATCCTTGGTCTTATAAGGGCATGAAAATGAATAATGTCCAAGATGTAGACAAAAATGACAAGTAATAGAATCAACTTCATTTCTCTTTCTAGGAATTGTGTTCTTAGGTACAAACATAGTCTGAGTCTTGGATTCTTTAGTTCTTTTGGGTTGGTTTTTCTTTGGAGCATATTCCAAACCTCTTCTTCCATTGAAACTAGAGGAAATTTTCAGAATGTTATTAAGGATCTCTTTTCCTCTTAAGTCATTTAGATTTCTTTGTAGCTTTGCAATGTCATCCATCTTTTTGTGTAAATATTTTCTTGCTTGATCTAAATCAGATAATAGGGAGTCTCTTTCTTTTACAACATTGTCATAGTCTAGATGGTTACATAGAATTGATTGAGTCTGAAAATCATTTAGTTTAGCTAACAATTCAGTCTTTTCTTGAGAGAGAAGATCAACATTTGTTTCTAGAGTAAGTAACTTTCTAGTGCAGTCATTTAAAGATGTTTTTAAAGACAGATTCTGAAGATCAATGTTGTTCTTTTCAGAAGAGAGATCATTTAATCTAGCATATAACTCATCATTTGTTTTGGTAACCTTCTTTAGTTTCTTCTTGCAATCAACATACTTATCATGAGTTTCTTGCAGACTAGCAATTAATTCTTCTTTAGGAAGATCAAGAAGGCTTACCTCTTGAGAGTCCTCATCATCTTCTCTTGCCATTAGACATTCCACCTTTTCTTCTCCACTTTCACTCTCACTTGACTCGTCCCATGCAGCTTTATAAGCTTTTTCTCCCTTCTTCTTGTGTGAGCTTTTCTTTCCTTTCTTTGCTTTAGGGCATTCATTTTTGAGATGTCCTTTCTTTCCACACTCAAAGCACCTAGGAGGAGAAGAAGAAGAACTAGATATTTTGTTAGATTTAAATCTTTTATATTTCTTACCATTGACAATCAAGGCTTCTTCTCCTTCTTCTTCACTTGACTCCTCACTTTCTGGTGTGATGATCTTTGAAGCTTTTAGAGCCACATCCTTCTTTTTTCCTTGTTGAAGTTCACGCTCTCTTCTTTCTTCCTCTTCTAGGGTTGCTTCATGAGCTTCTAGATTACCAATGAGTTGCTCCATTCTCAGTCGAGTGAGGTCATTAGCTTCTTCAATGGCTGTCACCTTGGGCTTGTATTTAGGAGGAAGTGATCTAAGGATATTTGACACCTGATCTTCTTCAAGAACAACTTTTCCTAAGGCATTCAAACCATTTACAATAGAAGAGAATTTTGCATACATTTCACTAATAGTTTCATTCAGATCCATACGGAAGTGTTCAAACTTTTGTTTAAGCATGCTAATCTTAGAATTCTTAACTTGAACAGTCCCTTCATAAGTTATGGAAAGTCTATGCCAAATCTCATAGGCTGTATCACAATTTGATATCCTATTAAATTCTCCTACTAAAATTGAACAATATAAAATACTTACAGCCTTTGCATTCATTTGAGCCGATTTTACCGTATTGGTGTCCCATGCTGCATATTCCACTTGAGGAAGCTCATAAGGGGTAGATACCATTCTCCATAGATCCCAGTTAATGCCTTGGAAGTAAAATTGCATCCTTCTCTTCCAGTAGGTGTAGTTTGTTCGATCAAACATAGGAGGCCTAGCCACAAGTGTTCCCTCAAGGTTGAGGTTGTTGAGTACCCCGTCACCCATTCTTCAAGACTTGGTTAGGGTTCCTTGAAGCCTGCTCTGATACCAATTGAAAAACCACTAGAGGGGGGGTGAATAGGGTTTTAAACTAATTTAACAATTATTTAACTCAAACAACCACAATGAGAAACCAAGAAGGAGACAAAGGGTTTAGAGTGGTTCCAACCTTAGTAAATACTAAGGTTGTTAGTCCACTACCTGGTTGCTTACCCAACGGGGATTTTGAAAGTATTAATTTTATTACCTTCTCAAGGAATTACACAAAATACAATACTTTCTTACACCCCTTTGAACAGCCTTCACTTGAAGTAGATGCACCAACTCGAGGTAGCCTTCTTGAAGTAACTCCAAGCTCCCCCTTGAAGTAGCCTTCCTCTTAGAAGTAACCTCCCGTTGCATCAGCCTTCTTGAAGTAGTTCAAAGTCTCCTTCTTCACTAAGAAGATCATTACTCTCTCCAATCTGCAGCCTCCAACCTAGGAGTAGCAAGGAGAGTACAAGCAATGAAAGTGAACAAGAAAGAAAAGTGGAAATTACAACTTATCCTTTGAAGCACAAGGCTTGATTTGCCTAGATCAAGCGTGTAGATCTTGTAGCCAATGTATATGGAATTGTGATTGTTGTGGATAGGAGATGCTAGCCTATAGGACACGAAATTTGAGCCAAGATAAAAGTAGCCAATTGCAAATATGCTCAATTGCTCACAAACAGGTTGCTTAATGCAAGTGTATGCTCAAAGATTGCTCAAGTGTAAAAACAAGTGAGTTTAGGTGTCCTAAGGCATGTCCTATTTATAGGAATGTCCTACAAGTACTTAAGGACGTTCTAGACACTTTCTAGGGGGTTCTAAGTGCTTAACTAGCCGTTAGGTACAAGTTTGTTGCTTTAACAACGGCTAGTTAATTAATTCTGCAATTACTGTCAGAGTCCATCTCGGTCGAGAAATTGTCGATCGAGATGCCTTCTCAGTCAAAGTTTTGTCGACCGACAGGCTCTCTGGATCAAGTATTTGCAACGTTCATCTCCAACTACTAACCACCTTGTCAGCTGTGTCTAACGGCTACCTGGGTCTTTCTCGGTCGAGAAGTTTGTCGACCGAGAATGTCTCGATCGAGGATTTTGTCGACCGAGATAGACCCTATTTCAATGTTTCAATTTAGAGTACTAAGTGTGTATGTGAGTGTGCATATGTGACACTGTTGAAGGGGATGAACTATCTAAGTATAGTGATTGGCTAGGGAAGATCTAACGCTTGATTTACATGATGTCTAAGTACTTGTACATTATATATTTGTACAAGTTTACAATTGATTACATTTCATGAAATTTATAAGCATTAAAGCATATAGATTCCCTAGTTCTTTGTCATCCACCTTATTGCCTGCAACACTCAAGTAGCACGTTAGATAAACAAAAATGAAATGTTTGTCATAATTAAAATAAAGGGATTTATCATAATGTCCAATTTAGCTAACACATCTTTTTAAGATGGGGTTTGATTAACTTGTACGAAAAGGGAACCCTTGGATAATATGGGTTTTTATTGGCAAAAACTTCTTCTGCTGAGTCTGGTCCTTGACACGCATAAAATGTGTGTGTGAAACCCAAGTACACATGTCATGTAATATAGGCCAAAAGAGGCCCGATTTTTGCAACTCAAAAAATAGTACACCGAAAACTACTACTAATTAAGAACCAATCAGCTAGATCTAATGAAACAATGATGGGTTGATTAATGAACTAATTGCAAGAATTAAAACTAAATTAATCGGTTTGTGAAGAAGATTAAAATGGATTCCCTAGAACTATGATTTCACCACGACACATATCATAAATGAACTCTCTTAATCTATAATTAATCACCCTTATTCTAAATTAAAGACGTGTAACCAACATTACCCTCTCTCGCAGCATAATGCACTACTTAGACTAAGCCAAGCCCCATTCTCATAGTTGTTTAGGAACTTAATCTAAGTGAATAGTATAATATCTTTGGGTTATTCTTTCATAATATATGATTTTTCTAACGGCTAATCCCTCTCTCAAAGCAATTAGCAGTCTGATATTTTGGTTATGTTGATCAGACATAAACAAAGCATTAACCCTATCAATTCAAGTTTAGAATAAAAGAAACTATATTATAAACTCATCAAATTCAATTACAATAATGTGGCGGACTACTCCCAGGTCCTAGGGAAAAGATGAATTAGTCAGAAAAAATCACATGTCGTATAACAATAAATTTAAAATATGCTAAACATTTATTTTGGGATACTGTAAAATGAAGACAAGTTTGAAGAAGGTATCTAGAGAAAATGGAGAATATTTGATGTTGTTTCCGTCATCAAAATGCCTCCAAGGTCTGTCAGGTAGGGTTCTTTCACTTTTCTCCCTACTTTTGCCTTTCTTGTCATCCCCTTATTACAGCTCTCACATATGTGATTCTAATGGTGCCTTTTATAGCTATCGTACATGTTGAGGTTGATAGAAAACCTGGAAAAAAATCCATAACAATATGTGTTAGATTTAACACATGCAATCTAGGGTGTCAGAGTATGTATCAGTACTATCGACTTGGAAGTTGATACCTCTGACTTTTTACAATAAAAATCATGTTTCTTTTTTATCTGGAATAATAATATTTTTTGTACTTTGATTCCATGTCGGTACCACTAAGTTGCATGTCAGTAGTACTGACTTTAATCTAGTGAATAATAATTATCTGTAATAAATAAGCAATTAATTAAATCAAATAATTATTATAATAATTAAATATGTAAAATACATGCAAAAAAATATAAAAACTAATGCACACATTATTTACACTAATTTGGAGAAATATGTATGAAAATATGTTTGATTAGGTGCAAATGACAAAGAAAGAAATTGAATTAAATATCCAAATAGTGACAATTTGTGCACACATCACATCTCTAACCCTGAATATTGGTCATCCTCGAGCAACACTACTCTTGTATTTGTTTGAAAGAGTCAACATTAAGATAAGTACCTATGAATTACTCTTCCTAACAGCCCTCCACATGCCAATCCCAAATCAGCCCTAGCCGACCACTGATCAATAATGTTCATAATAGATGTCCACAACAAGATCAATGAAAGCATTATCAATATGAAGCATTTGATATCATGGCCAGTAGGAAACGTGCTTGATGCACCATGTGATCTCCCTATCTACATTGCTCTGATCTATCTAAATAAAGAACTTGGAAGCAGATCCCCAAATAAACATGGATGAGGGGAATAATCATACCAATTGCTTATCATGCAGAGCAATGGGTGGAAAAGATGGGAGGCTATGATATTAGGATTTACAAGAATTATCCAAATTATTTATGCAAGAATTAAAAATATGATGCACTTATATGATGGATAAAATGTGAATGTATGCCTTCTAATTCCTATTTTTTATTTTGTTGGAATGATTCAAGCAATGGATGTCTCATTCTAACGATGAGGATAGGTGGAAAGGTATTTACAAAAAAAATCCACAATCCCCTTCTTTATTTCTTAGAGAGAATATGGTATTTAACTTAAAAAAAACCTTTCCTCCTTTTCTACTCTTTTTTTCTTTTTCAATAACTCATTTTTTCCTTTTATTTAAGCAAGATAAATACTTCATGCTTAGGCTTTTCAACCTTTTTTTTGGAGTAGGAGGAAGGATGTGCTTTTTTTACTCTCTTACGGATGAAGATAATACGGAAGATAAAAAACAAGTGGCGCCGTATGAAATATGCAATGTAAATGCCAGTATATGCAATTTTGTTATGCAAACTATAAATGCTCAAATGAGACTATATGAATTTTTTTTTCTTTTCTTATGCAAAAGAAGATGAACTAACTAGATGCTTCTTATCATGCCATGCTATGCAAATAAGAGGAAAATAACTTGGATTAAACTTGACCATCCTATGGTGGTGAATGAAGATGAATAGAAGGTGGATGAGATTGCATGACTAAGAGATAGTGTCTTTCCCAATATGTCTCTCTCCTATCAACTTGAATAGGGTTACCTTAGAGTTTACTTATACAATTCATATTAAATACATGTTATTGTTTGTTGGTTTCGACTCAAACATCATCGTCATAACACAAGCCATAGGGTTGAGTTATACTTTAAATTCATTTAGTATGTCTTCAAGCTGACTAACCCAAACAGTTCCTCAAGTTATATACTCGTAAACATAGCAAATTTAGCTTAAAGAGCTAAGAATAAGAGCACATTCTGATTTCATAATTTTTCATAATTAATACCACATTATCAACAAATGGATAATCCTAAATAAAAAAATTCAATTTCATCCACAATTACACTAGATGAGAGTGGACCCTAAAAACAAAATAGAAAATCTAACTTTTTTTAAAACAAAAAAACATATAGATATATGATAAAAAGAAAAGATGCAAGAGCTAAAGTTAGAAGCATTGTTCTATTCCTCCCCCAAGCTTGAATATGACATTGTCCCCAATGTCAAAAGCAAAGTGAAAAAATGGAATGGTTATAATGATATGTGAAGTGAGATCTGGGATAAAAGATGGGTGGGTGGGATCCACATGAAGACATGACCTACAATAAGCACTCGAGCTCGGTGAAGTGTGTGCTATCACCCCTAAGCTCATGCTTGAGGAGTGTAGGTGATAGCAAAAATACACACCTCCTCAAACTCTCCTTCCCATAGTTTGCAAATTGATAAAGCATCATGTCTCGGTGCCATCGACTATGAAGTCAGTGGTACCGAGCTAAAGTTAGAAATTTCTTGTAACTCGCCAATAAATTGTCAGTGGTCTGACCATGTAGGCGGTGCCACCGAGTCTATAAACTCATTTTCTATAACAAAAAGTGATTGACTCGGTGCCAACGGCATGTCACTGGTATGTGTGTTCTTGCACACTGAATACACATATCAAGGCACCCATTTTACTTACATCAAAACTAGATATCAACAATCTACAAATAGGAATGTAAAATTAGAATTTAAAATTTAGAATAAAAAAATAAACCTAATTAGTGGGTTGCCTCCCAGAAGTGCCCTTATTTAACATCCTACGTTGGACACATGTCAATCAACAATAGTCAGGTGGTTGTAGAGGAGGGTGAATCTCTCTCCGCCTCTTCTTTCTAAACATCTAGGTAACAATGATAAAAACAAATAATAGTCAGAAGACCAGAGTATATGGTTGGAATTCTAATTCAAAAGTAAATTATTATAGTAATGATCATGAACATGAATTGTAATCAAGTCTTGGTGGGAGCACATGTAGAAATAGGTAGCCATGAGGGGAAAGGTATATTGCTCCTTAATTTATCCATCCCCAATGGATCACTCATATCTACATATAATGGAGGGGTTATATGGACGGTGAATCCATGTGCCTCCTCCTATTCAAATAATCCAATCTCCCACATTCACTGATATCCACACAAAAAAATTCAAAATTATCATATGGATATATATCCCATATAGATCGTCCATAAGGAAATGATGAAATGAATCTTATAGTGAAGGAATTATATGATGGGTAATGGGAAATTCCTCCACCTTCTCACTCTCAGTATCCTCTTCCTCACTCTCTTCCTCCTCTCTAAAATCTATATCAAATAAAGCACATTGTGGATCCTCCTCTCCTTCACTCATATCCCAAATACATGCATCAGATTGTCTTCCACCTTACTTGCATCATTCACCAAATTCTCCTCATCGGATCCCCAAACATATTCAAGATCGATCCTAGGAGTTGAAGGTGTGGGTGTGGGCTCAATGGAAGGACTTGGTAGAGGTGATTATAAAATTTCTTCCATAATGTTCTCCTCATTCTCTAATTCCTTATCTTCAACCTCAACTTCTTCCTTTTTCTCTACTCTACCCCAACCTCCATTAGAAATAGGACTTTGGCGATTTAAACAGATTGAAGCATAATCTTAATATGCTCATGATGAATTTCCATGAATTTTTTCCCATGATGTGATGAAGGTGAACTCGGACATCTATAACATACATGTGTATTTCCACACTCTCGACAAATAAGAGCCATGCGTCTCTTTTCTTTAGAACTTTTTTTCAAAAGAAATCAGAATAACTATAAATAAATATCTATATGAAATATGAAAAATGAAGCAATTTAATAGAGAAGTTTTATGTAGTGAAAAAAAATAGTAAATTTAAATAAATACAATAGTCTAGAGTGGCAGATCTTAGCACCTGTAGTGTTGGTGATGTCGACTCCCCAGCAACGGCGCTAAAAACTTGATACGCATAAAATGTGTGTGTGAAATGCAAGTGCATGTGTCGTAAAATATAGGCCAAAAGAGGCCCAAGTTGTCAAACTCAGGAAATCGTACACTAGAAACTACTACTAGTTGAGAACCAATTAGCTAGACCTAATAAAACAATGATGGGTTGATTAATGAACTAATTACAAGAATCAAAACTAAAATTAATTGGTTTGTGAATAGGATTAAAATGGATTCCCTTAAAACTATGGTTTCACCACGGCACATATAATAACTAAATTCTCTTGATCTATAATTAATCACCCTTATTCTGAACTAAAGACTTGTAGACAACATTACCCGCTCTTGCAAGATAATGCACTACTTGGACTAAGCTGAACCCCACTCTCATAGCAGTTTAGGAACTTAATTTAAGAAAATAGTATAATCTCTCTAGGTTATTCTTTCATAGTCGTAAGCCTTCTCTCAATGTATGGTATGAGATAAGTGAATCTTTGATTTTTCTAACTCATAATCTCTCTCTTGAAGCAATTAGCAGTGTGATATTTTGGTTATGTTGATCAGACATAAACAAAGCATGAAGGATACCATAGTCAAGTTCAGAATAAAAGAAACTATGTTATAAACTCAGTGAATTCAATTACAATAATGTCTCAAGATACTCTTGGTTCCTAGGGAAAAGATGAATTAGCCGAAAAAGCCACACATAGTATCACAATAAATCAAAAATATGCTAAACATTGATTTTGAGATAATATAAAATGTAGACAAGGTTGAAGAAGGGAACTAGAGAAGATGGAGAATATTTGACGTCATTTTCATCATCGAAACGCTTCCAAGGTCCACCAGGTATGGTTCCTCACCTTTCTCTCTCCTTTCACCTTTTGTGTCATACTCCAATGATAGATCTCACAATTACAGTTCTAATGGTGTCTTTTATAGCTATCGTACATGTTTAGGTTGAGAGAAAACCTAAATATTTTTTCCATAACAATATGTGTTGGATTTAACACATGAAATCCAGGTTGCCATAGTATGTTTTGATACTACCGCCTTGGAAGTCAGTACCACCAACTTTTTACAACAAAAGTCATGTTTCTTTTTTATCTGGAACAATAATACTTTTTATACTTTGATTCCATGTCGGTACCACCGAGTTGCATATTGGTAGCGTCGATTTGCTCCAATAAATAATAACTATCTAAAATAAAATAAATAATGGATGAAATCAAATGATTACTATAATAACTAAAATATTTAAAATACATGTAAAATACATGCAACAATATAAGAACTGATGTACACATGAATTACACTAATATGGTGAAATATGTATGAAAATATATTAGATTAAGCACAAATGACAAAGAAAGAAACCAAATTAGATGTCCAAATAGTGACAATTTATGCACACATCAACCCCCTTTCTTTTGCATCTTTATTCCCCTTGCCTTCTCTTTAGGCTTGTTCTTATTGGTAGACTCTTCCTCTTCATGCAATTCTTTCATCGTAATTGGTTTAGTTTGGGTATTTAGACCGACGTCGTTTTCTCTATCATCCTCCCCTTGCTAGTTTTCTAGTACTTTTCCGGAGTGGAGGGTGACCATCTTTGTAGTCTTTGTATTAAAGGGGAACTTTCCTTGAGGATTCTTTATAGGTTCTGACAGTTGTGCCAACTGTTAGTCAATTCATCTTTGATGTTTCTGCATATCATGCATTTGGATCTGCATTGAGGTTAATACATCGGAGTTGGTGATAGCGCTTTGGGTCAGGTGGTCATTCACCAAGACTTGCCTTTTTGTAAAATCAAACAGTTGAGTAATCATGCATGGCTGGTTGCTTCTTTTAGGTTGACCTTGATCTTGATTTTTCCGATATGTGTTCTTGTATTGGCCTTGACCTTGCCCTTGGTTTTGGTGTTTATTTCTATTTTGTCAATAATTGGTGGTTCTAGTGGATTTGGTCCTTCCCCTCTCTCAAATCTTGGTAGTGTTTAAAACGGACCGCTTACTTGATGGGAGTTTTTTGCGTCATCCTTGTTTTCATAGTTGAAACCAAGGTGATCAGGCCTTTAAAATTAACATAGGAGACATTCTATGTCTCTTCTTACTTTCCTCCTTAGGTTGAGTATAGATGCAATTATCGATTCCATGGACTCCCTTGCCACACGTAACACATTTCATGACTTTCTCTACAAATTTCTTGCCTTTTCTTCCAGAGTCCTTTAGTTACTTGACATCTGTAGCAATCTTTTGAATCTTGGTAGTGATAGTTTCTATAGCCTTTGATTCAACAGAAGGTCCTTCGGATGTCACCGTACTTGTTGGACCTCTGTCTCCTCTGTCGAAATCCATTCCTGCCTGTAGAGCAGCCATGTTATCAATAATCTTCATAGTCTTCTTTGGGTTTTTCCCTAGGAAATCACTTCCTGCAGTGGCGTTCAGCGAAGTTCTCTCAGAAAAAGTAATATCATTATAGAAAGTTGTGACTAGGTGGCCTTTGTCATAATTTTGATGTGGGCAGTCCCTCTGGCACTCTTGGAATCATTTCCATGCCTCATACAAGTTTTCTCTGGGCTTCTGCATGAATCTGTTTATCTTTTTCCTATTTCTGAGGGTCTTCTCCATTGGGTATAGCTTGGTGACAAAGGCATCATCCAAGGGTCCCCAACCATTAATCTTCTTGTCAGGTAAAGAAAGGTACCATGATAGATCATTATCTGTTAAGGAGAAGTTGAAATCCTTATAGTATATCACTTCATGTGGAACTTTTCTCATTTTGATATTATCATAGATGTTTTTGTAGGAACCAAGGTTATGGTAGGGGTTATCATCTCTGGAATTTCCTCCAAAAGACTTGTTTTGAATCATGTCAATGACAACTGGCTTCAGTTCGAAGTTGGGTGCATCAAATATTAGAATGACAATGGGGCATCTTGACTCATTTGCCCTTACAGCGGTTAGGTCTTAGAGGGAAGAGCCTTCTTCATCATCATCTCCTTCATTGTTTTGGTTATTATCTTTGTGCTCAAGATGGTTCCTCCGGTCTCTTCTTACTCGATGGTGATAGTTTTCATCATGATGTCATTCCTCGCACTCCTCAACTTCATGTTGTTCCTCACGTTCATCTTTTTCATGAGGTTGATCGTGATGTATCGATATGCACTCTTGGTCAGTCCCATCAGAGTTACCATCCTCGTGTTTAGATTCAATTTTTGGCGGGGGTCAGATGTTCTCCATCCTCACATTTTGGTTAGATCCAGCATGTTCTCCTCTACAAGGCATCATGATGTTGTGAAAGGATGGTAGGGTGATGCTCAAAATATACTCTTCTCCAAGCTACCTTAACAGTTCATACAGTCTAGTTAGAAAATTGTATGTGTATAACAAAGTACTCAAGACAATGAGATACAGTAGATAAAAGCAATATAGTCAAGTACATTGCTAGACTAGAGGCACTAGTGTATAGTGAGTAGGTTTGAGTTCTTAACATTTCCATTTGCCTTGTCCCCAACAACAACATCAAAAAGTTGACCAGCCTAAATCACACGTCTTAAAAGGATCGGATCTAGAGTAGTCGGACTCTTAAATTTATAACCCGACACTCACACCCCAACAACTATTATATGGGATCTAAAGTAGTAGATTGGGGTCGAACCACATGGGCAAGTAACAGTGATTGCTAAGAACGTAAAACTTTTACTCAGATACACCAAACAGAAGGGATAGATTAATATGATGTTCCTTACATAATGATAACAAAACAAATAAAAGAATGATTAAGCAAGCAAAATAAGTGAGAAAAAACAAGCAAGCGTGTGGTAACAAAATCGGATTTCACCTACTAAGATCTCTCACCAACATGTGATGCTCACACCCTTGTATACCCTTTATAGGATTACAAGCAATCGCCATTAATATCTATTCCCTCCTTTCTCAAGCTTAGGATAGATCTAGATTATAAGGTTGTCTCTCTCTCAATATGGCAAACAAACAGTCACGATTATGATCATATGACCATTAGCTTAACCATTCTAATGTTTTCATGCTATCATGCAACTTCAAAACACATAGATATGATTGGTGCTAATCAAACAAGTGAAACATTAAGGCCAAGTGAATGGATATAACCCTTTCTAAGAGTATATATATTCAAAATGATGTAGGTATATACATGTTGGGAGAGCCTTATAAGTGGTTGCTCCCAACCCAAGCTATGAGTTTAGCCACACATGCTAGCGAGTAGCATTACAAATTTACACAAATGAAGAGACATTAAGAATAACAACGAAGTGCGTACACATAGATGAATAGACTTAGAAGGGAAGAAAGGGGATACACCAGCAATGATCCCAAACAACCACAGTTGGTGCACTTTGTCATCAAATCTAAATCCGATGTGGGTGATAGCGAGCAGCCGGTCCTCCTTGCAAAGGATGAGTTAGGGATGATGGCAGCAATGTAGATCTTTTGTCTCCTTCAACTCTTGTCTTCAGAGATCCAACATCAAGGGCGAGGATGTTAGGTGAGTGTAGAGTGTGGCAACACTTCATCGTCCCTTAATATCGTGACCCTCTTCATGGATGAAGTGTAGGTCTATTTATAGGCTTGCTGACAAACTTAAGTATTTCATCAGTCACAAAGGGTGCAGATACTGTAACGACCGTTGATTGTGATCGGCAACTGTGATCGCTAAGGTGGGGAGTTTCATTTGTCAAAAAGAGCTTGAGTTTGGTGACCATAGAGGAATCGTGAGGTGTGTTGGTCGTAGAGGAATTGGCGTTCATCAATCACTCAGGATGGGCCCTTCTTTGACCGTAGGGGAGTTGGGGGTCAGCAACCATTGACATGATGCAAGACTCATCGATCGCTGGGGGGTTCAGTCAAGGAATGAACATTGACCGTCAAACTTTGGTGACTCTCATCAGTCGTTGAGAATCACAACTATGATGACTTCCTTCTTTAGATTTCATCGACTGATAGGTGCTACAAACTATTCAAAGTATGGGAAGAGTGGTGAGTCTTGGGAAGTTCTGTCTGAACAATAAAAACTATATAGATGAAATTTGGTAAAGGTGACGCTATAAGAATAAAATGAGCATACAAATATCCATAAAATTGGATGTTATCATTTACCCAAGTTGAAGTCTCTCCCCCATATAAAACAATTATGTTATCTCTATGATACCATGTAACAAATAAAATTGTGTGTAATATACCTTTTGAAAAGTGGCACGTTACTTTGTTGCTTTACCCAATTCTATCACCCTTCTTTGTGCATATATTTCAAGTGTTGAACTAAACACTTTTTATAATTATATCTCTTACTCCTTCAATATGTTATAAAATATTTATTCTTAATATAGATAACATCAATTAGTATTCTAGGAAATAAATTTTATACATTTTGCCCCAAAGTCCCTCTCCTATCAACTTACATTAACAATTTAATATCGATTTCTATCATGAATTATGCAACTTATCCACCATAATTAGATGTAGAGATATTTTGTGATTAAAGGCCTTGTATACTATCAAGATTTGAGAAATATAACAAGATAATAATAATTTCAAAAAACATATGAGATATTTATGTATCCATTTAAATGCATGTAATGTTGTTGACGTATTCAATTCCAAAACACAAATTTATATAAATCTAGCCAATGAACACAAGAATGAAAGATATCATGACCACACGTACACAGGTAATCACTCTATTCAAATTTTCTTTCAAAGTTTAATCAGTTATCACTCTCTAAATTCAAAAAGATCCATATATCTAAATAGAGAAATATCCAAATAGCATCCACTAGTACATGGTATTTCAAACATTCTCAACTACATAGTATATAAAGATCTAAAGTTCAATCAAATCCCAACAATTACAACTTTATATAAACTTTAGAAGACAATGTCGATGTTTTGGTCTACATAAAAATAGAAATTTTGTTATAATATGACATATATTATTGACATAAGATAAAAAGAAGAAGATGGAAGTACAGGTGAAGAGTGGGGTAACAAGGGAAAGAAAAGGAATGACAAACCATCACGTAGATATGATTTTAATCAAGTAGAGAGAGAAAAATGGATGACATTGCAAAGGAAATTTGAATAAACAACACATCATTATTTCTTTCCCCTCTTTTCTTCCCCCACCTTAGAATAAATAACTATATGCATAGATCTTTCCTCTTATTTCTTTTTCATTTATATTCCTCACATTCCCTACTCAAATAACTTTTTGTGATCACAACTCCACAAATAGTTTTTTCTTCTTTTTTCGTGAAGTTTCTAGCATACCAACCATAGCATGAAGACCTTCATAAATTTTTATTACCCTCTACATTATACCTTATATCCTCTATATTAGAAATTAGACTCATACAAAAAATTATGTCTCTTTTGGTATACACCATTCATTAGGCATGATCATACAAAGAGTCTTTGTGCTTCATCAATAAGATGAATATATTTTTATTTTCTTATAATTAGTATTCTTTCTATGTATTAATAATATCAAACATGTTGCAGCGTCAAGTAACGATACAGAATGACTATGTTAATTTTTTGGTTGTATAATTTAAAAAGAGACACGATCAAATCATATATAAATAATGACTTCAGACATCTAAAAAATACACTACTTTAGTAAAAGGATTTACATTATGTCATTGACTACACATTTTGTTTATTTTATACATCACTAATTTTGTGTGTGGGAGGCAATGAAAATTATATTGGTCAATTTTTCCAAATATGTATTAACATTTTCTATTTATAGTCAAAAATTTCTAGTACACATAGTAACTCAGCCCCCCTAGCATAGATTCTTTGATCCGCCACTAGACATCCATGTCCGATGACGATTGTGTCCCGACATGGTTTGTTTTGTATAAAATTTAATAAATAATATGAAAATAAGCTCACAATATTTTTTTTTCGTTTTGGCAACTCCATATAGGAGATCTTACAGTCGTGGTCAAGTCGTCGTTTTCTTGTAGCTTTAGGTATGGGCGTTGGTGTGGTAGGTGCATGCGCTTACTCATTCTTCTGGTGATAACCAAATTTATTTATTTAGTTACGAATACTTTAATGTTGTTAATAAAGATGTGGGACAAGCTAAGTCGAATATTTCATACTGAGCACAATGTTCAATGAAGAACTCCATCAGCTCTCTCTACATGAATAAAAAATTAACTTTTGGCAATGACTTAGAAGACTTCACTGAGTAACCATGTCATAAATGATAACTATTTTACAACTTAAGGTTTGCTTGCTAGGGTATAGTCGGATGACAGTATTAATCGATGACTTAGAAGACTTCACTGAGTAACCACGTCATAAATGATAACTACTTTACAAGTGAAGGTTTGCTTGCTAGGGTGTAGTCGGACGACAGTATTAATTTTGTATATATTTTTACATTGCAAATTCAAGCATCCATACAAGACTACACCTAAAAAATCTAGCCTAAAAACTTGAAGAATGTGATTTTGTCACCATAAAGGAAGTCATATATGGTTAGAAGTACCAAATCAATTCAAATATCAACATATTCACATTAATCAAACGGGCACCACCTTTTTGTAATCACACGACAAGGGAGTGTAAACCTGGTTTGGACCGGGAGTTGCTCAATCCACCGAAAGATTTATTTAAAGCTACGTTATTACTACGAAAATGTTAACGTGATGTGCCCTCTTTTCTTAACGCGTGCTTGAGTGGGGGGTTCGTTTAGCCGATCCATGTTGGGTGTTTGTTTGTCATGTGACTTGTGCAAAAAGTAGACAGCAGAAAGAAAAGAAAAAAATTAATTTACGTATAACTTTCAATTAGTAATGATTTTTAGATAAAATAAAAATCATTAAATTATTTATGAACAATACAATCCAACAAAGCTAGTGTTGGAATTTTTTAAGAAAAAAGTAATAGAAAATATTAAAACGAGTGTTTTATATATTACTAGTAAATAAAATTGGAGACAAAAAATTATTTTCCTTGTACTTTCATCCGCAATAAAATATTTGCAAACTAAAAACTACTAGATTTAATATAAAAAATATATTCTAACAAGATTAATTTTGATATACTTCTGAGAAATAAATGATTAGGTGTGTTATGCTAAGATTTGTGTGCCCAAAGAATCGGACACAATAGCAACATAATTAGACGCATTAGTATCGTGACTTACTACTAATATTGACCATATTATATGTTCATCCGCTATTATGTGTACACGAAGATTTAGACGCATTACCACCACGACATTCACTTTACTACAAATAATGAGCGCATATTGTTAAGATTTGTGCAAGCTTGCTAGTATGCACATACCCTAAGATGATGATCATGGTGGTGGTGGTGGTGCACTGACAAATAGGTGCATTACAATACTAATTGGGCGCAATCAAGTTCAAACTAGGCAGTATAACACCACTTTTAGGCGCTTTAGCACATATCCTAAGATGATGATCATGGTGGTGGTGGTGGTGCAATGACAAATAGGTGCATTACAATACTAATTGGGCGCAATCAAGTTCAAACTAGGCAGTTTAACACCACTTTTAGGCGCTTTAACACATATCCTAAGATGATGATCATGGTGGTGGTGGTGGTGGTGCACTGACAAATAGGTGCATTACAATACTATTGGGCGCGATCAAGTTCGAACTAGGCAAATTAACACAACTTTTAGGCGCTTTAAACCAATTTTTGGGTGCTTTAACACAAGTTTTAGGCATTTTAATCTCATTTTTAGGCACTTTAACACCACTTTTAGGTGCCTTCTCTCCGTTTTTGGACGCTTGAACACCACTTTTTACGCGCTTTAACACAAAAATATACTAGCAACTCTAAAAGTTATGGATGTTTTAACACAATACTTTTGGGCATTTTAACACCACTCTTCAGTGTTTTAAAATCAATTTTTTTATACATTGACCTATAAATTAGGCGCATAATAATAAACTAGGCCAACTACAAAAATACATGTATGTTCAATAATACCAAATTAGGCGCACTACATCAAACAATAGCCAATGTAACATCATTTTTGAACACTTTTAACATATAAATTAGGCGCATACAATAAATTTAGCTCAATTACGACAATACATGTGTGTCACTTATATAAAATTAGGCGCACTACATCAAACAATAGGCGTTATAACCCCATTTTTGGTGCATTGACCTATAAATTTGGCGCATAACAATAAATGACTCAATTATGACAAAAATGAGCACATTACACTAATAGTAGGCACATTACCACCAAATATTATGTGCACTGCTACTCATAATTAGCGTATTACAACATTATTGGACGCTTTATTATTAAAAAATTATACTATACAATGAATGTATGGATTACAATAAAAGTAGGTGCATTCCAACAATATTAAGGGCATCGCCACTCGTATTGGCACATTATCCGATTAATGAACTCATCATTATAAAAATTAGACTATAAAATGGATGTATAAGTTACACTAAAAGTAAACCCATTATCACCAATATTAAGATCATTACTATTCATATTGCACACATTATTTGATACATATTATTTTTCTAAAAATCATATCAACATTAGCGGTGTTGAAATGTATTATTTATAAAGATTTTACCGATGCTTATTTCGTCTAATGATAAATTGTAAACTGAAAGTTTTGAACAAAATAATTTTCTCTTTTATATTTGTACTCTCTCCTAAAAGGAAAGTAGGAACTAATAGTGAGTGAGGTGAATGGAAAAAGAAAGAAGGAAAAAAAATAGTAGAAGTAATAGGTGGGCAGAGTCTACAAGTGGCTGGGAAGGTAGTTTTGGGCGCATCAAAAGAGCGTCAAAAATTAAACCCTTATTACTGTTGTGCAGCTACTAATTGTTAGGGCGGTGGCCGTAAAGTCGTCAACTGCCAACCTAGCAAATAGATGAAGAGAAATGATACATAGAACAGAAGTTGGCCCACAAATTGGACCCATTTTGTCATTATATATGAATAACAACAAAGTTAGAAGAAGAAAGTAGTATTTTCCTCCATTTTTGTTGTTATGCATACATAATGACAAAAAGGGTTCCATTTTTGGTTCAATTTCTGATACATATATAGCAAACCTCATAGATGAATGTAAGGATGTTAGATCCACCGGACCCACCAGCAGCCACACTGGTGCGTCGGAAAAGCACGCACAGCAGCGTGTGCGGATGTCTGCGGAACACGACTGTCCACACCAAGTATCGGCTTATCAAGATGAAGACGACGCTGCTGCTCTACAAGGGCCATGCACCGACAGTGAAGAGAACAGGAATCCCCAATCACCCGAAGAAATGGGAAGATATGTATCATGGGAAAATAGACAGAGCACCCAATTAAGATTTTGTAGTCGCGTATGGATGGTGAATGGAAGGAATGAAGTAAAATCTGTTCCAACCATTTGTGAAATGTGATGGAACATCATACTGAGACTTCTTGAACAACTAAACAAGAAATAGAATTGTGCACACTAGATGCCTCAAACTGCATCACAAAAAGAACTCTCAATAACAGACCGTGTATAGCTTGAAATCGTCAAATACTTAGTATATTGGAATCAATCAGAAAGCGTGAGGAGGAATGACAACATAAGTTGAAGTCCTTTAAAGAATAAGAAGACATGACAAGTAATATTTTACTTTTTGCTATTCTATATTACCACCATTTAAGGTAACAGGAACCAACTAGCATGTACAATTATAAATTCCTCCACCTTAGACTCTGAAGGCAGAACCTCCGAATTGTATTATAGCGTTGGGGTATAGTTACACTGCATCAAAAAACTCACTAGAGCTGGTATAGACCATTGTATGTAGGATGAAACAGCGATCCACCTCAACCAGCCAGAGCATGCACACAGCACCTTCCCACAGCCAGGGGAATCCCCCTTCCAGGTCTTACTATGGACAGTGATTCCATGTCACTACCACCAGGGCGGTGGCGGAAGAATTGCTGGAAGGAACGTCACACCCTTGAAAGTAGCAAACTTTTCCCAAACCAAAAGTTACGGAGGAACCAGTCTCGCATAAAAATAAAGAAGTAATCATCGTCTATATAGTTGCATTGCTGTACATTTACACGCTTCAATACCATGAGGACACAGAAATCCAGAAACAGGGACACCAGCATCCACATTCCACAAGAACGTCCAGTTTGAGTAAATGTGAGACCACAAGAAACAGACATTTTAGTGTTAGTTGCATTCACTAAATGAAAGGGCCTTGAAGAGAAATATCTTCAAATCCAATCAGGTGCATATGGCGAATCCGATCAGACTAGCAGAATGGCCACCTTACTGAACCTCCACAAGGGGCTGCGTGAGCTTCGACATGGGCAGTCATCAGGTTATTCTTGTGTGGCAGTCAATAATGACCAGGATCACCAACTTCACTGCCTTCGCTGATCATGATTTTGGAGCAGGTGGAGGGGGTAAGACTTCATTCACTAATTCCACCACAGCAGCAAGCCTGTCATCACTAATACGAGCGGTGCCAGAGCACTCTATAACCTGTGCACATGAATAAGAGCAGTGACCAAGACGTACAGCTGACTGAGAAACGTGAGCAACATATTACTAAGAGACTATAACAGAGTATGACTGACATACTGGATACAATTGTGGAAGTGACTCGGGCCTCAAATTTATGATATTGAGTTTCTCGGCATCTGCTAAGCCAAAATTTTCAGATCTTTTTAGAAAAGCATTGATGTTTTCTCTGGTTTGGTTGCAGGCAACACTTTGAACTAAATAATCGTAGACCTGCATAGAAAGATATGACGGTTCAAAAAGCAAAACTAGTAGACATTCAGTAGAAAACAAAACCCCTATTACGAAAGAGGTTTTATATTCTCTAAAAACATATTATCAATCAGTATCATCTTAGCCTCATCCTAAATTTGGTGGGCCTGTTGCATGGATTCTTTTTTTTTTTGTTCAGTTGTGTTATGGTCGTATTCTCACTAAGAGATAAAGATTGTAAATCTCTCCTTACAAACCCTCTCCAATTTAAGTTAGGCATCTCTCCCTCTTTTAACCATGCTCGACTCTATCATGCGTCAAAAACCTCCCCATGATGCCAGAGGGGTGTGTGGAGAGTGAACCCTCTGGTACACGCTTTCCAATGGTTCCGGGTCTATGCTCCTGTGGTGTGCTACCAACAGGGGTTTTTAGAGGGGTTAGACTATCGTTTTGTAATAAAAATAATTGAAACCTTGCATTCCGATGCAGCAACAGAACCGAGACATCCCATTGGGTCTGAAGTTGCATTTCTGGAACGTAAAAAGGCCAAAACCTTAAAGTTGGTAGGCGTCCCAGCATTTGCCTTCAATCTGGAAAAGAAGACAACTTTGTGATTCGATCAGTTGCCCAGCAGAAACAAAGATGGTAGCATAAATTTTGGGCATAAGAAACAGACAATAAAATGAAACTACTTCACTTTCGTCATCAATAAGCTTCACTCCCATCCATGTTCTGAAAACAAAAAATAGATTCTTCTTTCCATCAGCTCTGTCATGAATCATATTCTCATTAAGCTGAAAATTATTCTAAATCACTCCTTGTAAACTCTTCCTAAGGGCGAAATTACTGTGTTTTTATTTTGCTTTCAACGCATACATGTATAGATTTCATATCTTCTCCATGTAACAAGTCGAATAGCACGAGGACTAAGTGAGGATCTAGTAGGCATATTAAATAGTTAATATTAGAGATTACTCGAGCTCGTTCAGCTTATTAAAGACACTATGGGATAAGGGAAGTTCTGTTTCTTGTTGTTTTGCCAAAGGCTTCTTGAATGTTTTACCATCACCTTTTCTTCTTCACCGAGTTAAGCTATAAATTGTATCAAAGCATCTACACCTCAAATTTTTATCCTATCCATACTTCGCATATTATTGTTACTTCATGGTCACAAAATCCCGCTCTTTGACCGAAAATTTCTCCCTAGATGTATGTGAAAGTGGAATAACTCTGAACTCCGAATTTAAAAAAATCCATGCCGTTCCCAAAATGATACATATAATTATTCAACATTTTAGTGATTTTTATGTTTTCATGCATCATTGCAGTCGGTGATCATTTTTCACTACGCCGCTATATTTTTACAATACATTAGCCCCATATCAGACACCATTGGGACTTGCATGACCTCGTCTAACGATGCTTGTAATAAAATTCTAAGTCCTACTCAAGTGAAGTTTTTTTTATTTAATGAGTAGCATCAAAGTGAATGATTTATTACACTCATTTCTATGGGCTTCTAATCCTATGTGTAATTCGTCATTAATACTATTAAACATCATTAATACTATTAAATGAAGGGGAAATTTTTTCAATAATACGTAATGTCCAATTATTTTCACAAACATGCCATGACGATTAGGAAGTAGTACTACGTTTACTAATTAACTCAACGGATCTATCATGACACCTCAAAATTTGAACTTGCCACCATCATCTTATAATTGTTTTGAACCACACCTACGCGATGAAGAACGGACTAGCTTAATATGAATAGTTAATGATGTTGTTCCCAAATATCAAATAAATACTTCATGAGTTCTTTTTTTAATTAAAAGTCAATTCAATTGTATTCATCCCACCATAGTTTAAAATTTCCACGAAATTGTCAAAATTTCCACAACTATTTCCATACCGATGGCCATTGGACATCAAAATGCACTGTCGAAACGCATTGTCCATCAAAAAATTTCTTTCTTTGTAATGTACTATGGATTGCCTAGAGCATATATATTTTTTGCACAGTTTTGTGTCTTTTACATTGTGCTTGCAAACTATAATGACTTAAAATCATTTGATTAATTTCACCACTGAAAAATGACATCAAAATTCTCCATCAAAATCCCCATCGAAACAGTTCATGGTCCTTCACTCACACATGAGGTGACCACCACCCCCACATATCCAATATGAAATATTATTGCATATTTGAGTAGATCTACACTGGTAGATAATTCTGGTAAAATTTCGTAAATTAATTTGTTGATTTTTCCGTCAAAACGTTAGGAACGTATTTGTCAAAATTTCCATCGAAATTTCAGTAAATTTCTGTTTTTGTGGCCAGTGAAACAGCATCAAAATCGGACATTTTCTTCCTTGCATCCCGCACCCAAGCAGGCCATCACAAGGACAAAAACAACTCCACACCGAGCCATACACCAACACCCCTGAACCATGAGATTCCACTAAAGATCCACAAAACCGAACTAAAGAAAAGAAGGTAAAACCTCATGTGTAAGAATCATTCCAGAAAAACCCTAACATATTCATCGGAAAAGGAAACAAAGCCAGAACACTATACCAACCACCCATTCAGCCCACCTGAACCACACGTGGCCCAACCAAGAAAACATCCTGCCACTCTACCAGCAAGATCAGAGCACGCCCTTGTATCAAGAAACCCTCACCAAAGAACAGGCCAACCAAGCTCCAAAGAACCGGAGACACAGCAGACAAAGAACGACCCAACACTTCTGGTTAAAGCATACCATGGACCAACCGCCCAACACCAACAACAAGTACAAAAAAAACCATCACATAGCAGCATCTGTCCACACAACCAGCCAAGCAACACCTAGCAAACCTCAAAAGCTAAAGCGTTTCTTTCCATAGCCACCGTGGTCATTCAAAAACCTGTCAAGGAAATCACCAAACTCACGTCCGTTGTCACCAAAACTACTTTGATCGTCTCCATCTGACAGCAAGCCCTCCTTCCTTGAATTCCCTGGAACGTATTTGTCTAAATTTCCATCGAAATTTCAGTAAATTTCTGTTTCTGTGGCCAGCAAAACAGCATCGAAATCGGACATTTTCTTCCTTGCATCCCGCACCCAAACAGGCCATCACAAGGACAAAAACAACTCCACATCGAGCCATACACCAACACCCCTCAACCATGAGTCCACTCAAGATCCAAAAAACCGAACTAAAGAAAAGAAGGTAAAACCTCATGTGTAAGAATCATTCCAGAAAAACCCTAACATATTCATCAGAAAAGGGAACAAAGCCAGAACACTATACCAACCACCCATTCAGCCCACCTGAACCATATGTGGCCCAACCAAGAAAACATCCTGCCACTCTGCCGGCAAGATCAGAGCACGCCCTTGTGTCAAGAAACCCTCACCAAAGAACAGGCCAACCAAGCTCCAAAGAATCAGAGACACAGCAGACAAAGAACGACCCAATACTTCTGGTTAAAGCATACCATGGACCAACTGCCCAACACCAACAACAAGCACAACAAAAGAACCATCACACAGCAGCATCTTTCCACACAACCAGCCAAGCAACACCCAGCAAATAGCACACCCCCAAGAAGGCAACACACCTCAAAAGCTAAAGCGTTTCTTTCCATAGCCACCGTGGTTATTCAAAAACCTGTCAAGGAAATCACCAAACTCACGTCCGTTGTCACCAAATCTACTTTGATCGTCTCCATCTGATAGCAAGCCCTCCTTCCTTGAATTCCATGTACTTCTGAAAAAGTGTGTCCCTACCAAAATCTGTATGAGCATCTACTACGAGAGCGGCAACTCGGATACCTTTGCAGTGAGCTAGGAGGAATAGTAAATCCAAGGAAATCTGTGAGTATTCTATGAGCATGCCTCCTGCCATCATGTCCCAACACCCGACGACCACCTAGAGGGTGTGGCAAGGGGAGTTGCCCGTTGTGATGAACAGCAACACTCAAGGAACTGCGAGCCACTTCAGTAACAGGGGGTTGGAAACTGGACTTCGAGGGTGAGCACAACAGCAGACGCAGGATCTCCAACGGAAGCTGTAAGGAGAGCCCACATTCTGTAAGAGTGGGGTTAGTCACACCCGCATAGAACTCTGCCACCTTGGCAAGCGAGTTCGTAAAGCCAAGTTTGCAAAAACAAACATCAACTCATGATGGGATGTCATCCGCATGCGCCTCCATAAACACAAGAAGACCCCTATAATCTTTTGTTGTCCCTATCCTATCCGAGATGGAACGGACATCACCAAAACAAGCCATGATTTCTGCGATACGACCTTCATCCCTACAGACCACATGAATTGTCCAGCCACAACCACATCTTCTCTTTCTTCCCATATCAACAAGAAGTGCTTGTTTGACTAAGATCTCCTCATCATGAACCCTTGGTGGCACACCTTCGAGTAGTTTAGAGAAATAAGTCCTTAGAGGGAAAGAAGGCCAAGGTCTAACAAACCCAAAAAAATCATTTGAATACCAGACAGAATGGCCAATGGCTAGCAAGCCTCTCGACATACAACTCCTAGAGGATGTCAGATCTCCACTCAAGGATGAAGTCACCTTCCGCAGTATGGTGATGGCCTACATCTTGACTTAAAAACATTATCGTTGAGCTTCACCATTCTGGTGATGGGGACCTAAGCCTCTTAGAGTGGCGTTGTTGCAACTAGATCAAACACGTACTAGCCAAGTACCCAGGACGATTATAGTAGCATATCTTAGGAGCCTTACACATTACGCTCGCCAATGTCATCTCTATAGGCAACGGTAGCATGAGCCTTTAGGGACGAGGTAGAAAGATCTCATGCTATGTCTATTATTTGTATCTTTTGATCTAGGGAGAGGAACTGTTGATTGAGCATGGTCCTGTAGAGGTTTATCATCCATCATAACATGATTCGCATGAGATTGATCCAAAGTAGCCTCTGTAGCGTCTACTTGCTCGTCCACAGCTCCCAATTATGTTGTCACCGTTAGTGCTCTATACATACCCATCAGGTACATGTACCAAAGCTCTGATCTGAGGTGGTCTCGAGGGGGCCACACCTTTGTGTTCTGAGGACCCTTGGAGGCATCGCACAAACCAGGCGAAAGTTGTTGACTGAGAGGCAGACCGAGTGAAAGTTAATGGTCGCTTCCGGTTTACCTATCCTCGAAAACATCTTTGCACGACGTAGAGGTCATTACTGGTTGCTGAAACAAAGCTTCATCCTGGTCTAACATGTTGGTTAGAGTCTCCAGGAAGCTTCTAGTTCAATCAAGGCAGAGGAACGGGCAAGTCTTCTCGCTGCAAACCATGTGGCGGGCAGAAGGAACTCGGTCTCCATCTGCCCTTAACATCACCTACACAACACACACAATATTCATCAACTTTTTTTATTATTTAGGAATTTTCCACACCCGAGCCGAGGTCGACTCGAAAAAGTTCATGGGTCTTGGGTCGGCAGTTCAACTACTGGGTTGACCGGTTGATCTAGTGACGTCAGCATGAGATCATATATAGAGAGAGTCAGGCTAGAATACACTCGAATGTACAGATCACACGGATACACTCAAGCGTGTTTACATATCAAGACTATTTTTTGCAAGATGTAAACCATTGATCTTCATTGTCATACTATAATTAGGCTACATACAAACTTTGAGCCCATTTGGATGAGTGTAAGTCACTCATCCGAGGGCAACAAAATCGATGCATAAAACTAATTTGAAATGCATAATTTTTGCAGTCTTTATAACATCACCTATAAATGTCCAAATGTGCTCAATTTTTTAATGAGTTATCCACAAGATGACTAAGAAGATCAACGAATTAGATTTTTGAAAAAAATATTGCATCATGAAAAACTACTTGAGTGTATTCTGCTCCGAATACACTCGAGTGTATTCTAGCATGACTCTCTCTCCCTCTCTCTCTCTCTATATATATATATAGAGAGAGAGAGAGAGGGAGAGAGAGTCAGGCTAGTGTACACTCGAGTGTACCGGAGGCACCATACACCTCAGTTGTTTTTAAAGATGTAGTAACTTTTTGAAAATTCTAAACCATTAATCTTCTTAAATATATTAAGAACATACTATATAATAAATTTTTAGCTCATTTGGATACTCATAGGTCGTGCATATAAAGAAGGCAAGAATCATGCATTTCAAATTAGTTTTGTGTGTTGATTTTGTTGTCCTTGGATGAGTGACTTACATTCTTCCAAATGAGATCAAATTTTGTATTTGACCTATTATTATTGTAACCATGCAGATCAATGGATTGGATTTTGGAAAGACAAGGTCTAGATAGGCAAACACCATTGAGGTGTACAGCGTAATCTGTACACTCAAGTGTATTCTAGCCTGACTCTATAGAGAGAGAGGAGATTTATATATAGACATAAATGTGTATATGTATATATTTTATATATATAATAATATAAAGCAATTGAATTGCAAAATTATCATAATAAGTAAAACAATGATGCATATCAATGATTATTGTATTAGAGTTATCAAGATAGCCTTAGCACGTGAATGATTTTGTTTGACAAGATAGCAGTAGCACGTGAATGAATTTATTCTAAGAGGTTACAAAGACATGGTAGAGGGGAGTTCACAATTTGCAGTAGCGTCACCATACAACAAACCAATGGATTCAACAACCACCTATTAACCTGCTGCAATATATAGCCTCCAGAGTCCAAATGAAGCTCCGATTATGCAAATCAAAGCCACCAATCCTTTCCCTCACGTTGATTAAATATACAGTTGCCCTTATCCTAACACAGGACAAAGGTAATTTGGCAAAGGGAAAGATTTGAAGCTGAAAAAAGAGGGACTTTCTCAGTGAGATGAGAAGAGAACGGGGAAAGAAGATAGAAAGGAAGACGAGAGATGGGGAGAAATGATAAGAGGGGAGGAAAGTTACCTAGATATGAAGTGACCAACTTGGAGTGAAGCGACACAGTGGCTCCTAACAACAGTTGCAACAACCGAAGTAGGTGGGGGAGCCTGGTTGGCAGCAACTTGTGAGGATATGGTTGTTGATGACTCCCAAGGCATGGTTCGCATTTGCGGCTCCTGATCTGGAGCTCAAGTCTTCCAACCTTATTACATGGGTCGGGGTTGGGTCAGGGAAAGGGTACAAGTGTCAGGGATAAGTTAGGAGTTACGTGGGATTTTTTCCTCTCTTTCTGCTTTAATTTTGGGGAGGATCTAAAACCAGTCTGGTATCTAAACCAGTCAGGTTCAGAAAACTCGAAGTTGGTCACCGGTTCAACTAGCCAGGTGGCCAAGTCAACCTCCAAAAAGGCCGAAAATGAGTTTTAGCCTCACCTAAATTGACAAGCCTTCTGGGTTACAGTTCAACTGGTTAAGCCAGCTGGTACTGGTCTAGTTTCAAAACCATGGAATTTTCCTTGCAATGTCACATACGATTTCCAAAAATGTACTCAAATTACTATTCGTTTCACAAATCTTGTTCAAGTCTTACATATTATTCTCTAATTTCATGAATGGTTCTCTAGGAAGCACGGACACTTCCCGAAGGTTGTCGTGTCTGTGTCCGACACGTGTCCAAGATGAACGCAACTTGGACGTGCAGCAGACACACCTTTGGCGTGTGCACTTTGCATTTTTTTTATTACAATGATCGACACAGCTTGGACACGTCGTGCCAATCCACTTAAGCCTAAGTGTATGGCATAACCCCCGAGCCTTCTCCAAATGCCTGCCTCATGTATTCCATTATTCCTTGCCCTACTAACATCAGGTGGTTAAGGTCCAGCAGGTATGATCAAGCTATCAACGCCCTTCTATAGAAACTGTAGCAGCCATCGTCAGTGGTATCATCTCCGTCAAATGTTGTAGCATTCTAGGGTTACCACATCAACCATGAGGAGGAAAGCAGCTGGATTTATCAACTACTCTTCTAATTCTATGTAACTCTTCCTCTGCCTCTTTCCCCCTCTTCCTCCTCTTCCTGCTTCTTCTTGACCCACTTCTCCTTTTCCTACTTTAAAGATGCGGTAACTGCAACATGTTCCCTCTTTTTTCTGCTCCTCTGTCTGCGTATCACTCGTCTACTTTTCCTTCTCCCCCTCATGTACCTCTTCCCATTCCTCCCCCATCCTCTTTTCCCTGTATGGATGTAGCAGCAGGCGCAACATTGTTCCCCATCCCCTCCTCTATTTCATGTTGATCGTCCATGTCTCCAACCTTCTCTTGTCACTCCTTCCCCTACTCTTCTTTTTCATCCTCTAGGCAAAAGTAGCAAATACTATCCTCCCTAGGCCTCCTCATTTTCTTGCTTCTCTACACATCCATCTCCCCTTTCTTCTATTGCCCCTCCATCTTAAGTAGCTCCCCGATGCATTGTTCTTCCTTTTCTTCCCTCTTAACCTCCAAGACACACTATCATTCTCCATCTCCTCCTCCATTACCATCATCGTTATCATTATCTAAACCTCAATCCCAACCATGCTGGGGTCAACTACTGGATCCTTCTTTTCCAATCAGCTCTGTTATGGATCATACTCTGATTGAGAAGTAAAGATTCAAAATCTCTCTTTATAAGCTCTTCCCGAGTTAATTTTGGTTTGCCTCTACTTCTTTTAATTGTGCTTGATTCAATAACCTTACTTCAAATAGGTGCATTTATCGAGCTACGTTGCGCATGTTTTTACCATTTTAGATGGCCTTCACGCAACTTATCCTCGATACTCACCATCCACCAAGAGTCATAATACTTGTAGTTGAGCTATCAAACATGTATTTCATCACGTCAATGAATTGGATAGGCAGACCTTTTTTATGAAAAACCTCCAAAACACTTCCTTGGGTACTCGATCATAGGCCTTTTGCATATCAATAAACACCACATAAAGTGTTAGAGAATAAGAAGCTATTCATCTAGTCTTTTCTTGTTTGCTTTTTTATTGAGTCTATTATGTAAAAGTTATCTTCCTATATAATAAAGGCTAGCAAGCTACAACAAGGAATTGCTTTGGCCCAATACTTTCACATGGTATGAGAGCAAGTCCTTTGTTGTAACCCCATCTGACGACCTCACCCTCCTTCTCCCTCTCTCTTTGTCTCCTCTCCGCTGCGCTCGTCACCACCCGACATCGGCGTCGCCGGCTTCAATTCTCATCGGCCAGTCTCCACCAAAGCATGTGGTTGCTTGAAGGAGAGGAAGAGTCGCCCGTTCTATCCCGCAAAGAAGAAGAAAAACTCTCTTCCTATTTTCTTTCCTCTCCATGTAGTCCTCGTTCATGGATGAGTGCCTAAGTCATTAGGGATGGTTGATGTGTCAATTTTGCATCATCTATTGACACAAGTGACAGTGCTAATTCCCATCACCCCCCCGGTGCTTCTTTCTGGGGTTATCTTACTCCCGACCCGTATTCCTAGGGTTTTTACCTCTTTAGCGGAGCCAATTCCCATCCACACCTGCATCAATCACTGTTGCAATACAGAGTTTGTTCAGAAGACGCAAGTTACACGGCATGTTCCTGAGTGACACAGAGTGTTTACAACTATTGGAATTTACACCTCCGATGAACATAAGGTGTGTCCCCTTAATGACATGGTGTGTTTAAGGATATTTAGGTATATGCCTCCGACTGATACACAGCGTCACCTACTTACACGGAGCGTCGAGAAGATTCAAAAGATCGGTCTTCTACCTTCACCAACTGGCATGGCGTGTCAAGAGCTCAACACGCAGTGTTGAAGGGATTTAGAAAGTCTATCTTTTAGTCTTCGACAACGGACATGGCGTGCTAACTTCCGACATTGTGTTGGTTTTTTGACACAACCTGTTGATTTTTCGATGCATCATGTCAACGAAAGTCGATTTCAGGTCTGCAACCTCTTATACAGTGTGTCAGCAACTTACACTGCGTGTTGCCAGCAGTCTATCTCAACTACCACTGCTACAATCATTCTGATACATTCTCACTACGTGAGATGGAAGACCAGTGACTTCTTCTACAACGGTCTACAATGATCAGCCAACTAACATGGCGTGTCAAGAGCTCAACAAGCAGTGTCAAAAAGATTCAAAAAGTTGTCTTTTCGTCTTCGCCAACGGACACGGCGTGCTAACTTCTGACACGACTTGTTGGTTATTTGACACGACGCATTATTTTTTTGATACATCATGTCAACAAAAGTTTGTTTCACGTCAGCAACCTCTTACATGGCGTGTTACCAGTAGTCTATCTCAACTTCTACTGCTACAATCATTCTGATACAATCTCACTATGTGAGATGGAAGATCAGTGATTTCTTCTATAATAGCCTACAATGATCAGCCAGTATTTGTTAAGATCACCTGATGTAGGACGAGCATAGACTTTTTAATAGTTTTTATAATGTTTTATCAGTTCCCTTGTGTTTTAGGGGTTATCTGATATTTTCCTTATTTATCTTGTAAAGCTTGTGGTTTAGTCCCACATTGGCTAGTTGTCTAGTGAGTTGGGTTTAAACACATGTACATGGTCTTTGTAATGCTCTCAATAAGCAAACTAGATGAGTGAAATCTTTTCATGAGTAGTTATTCTTTTTTATTAGTTATTTTAGATTAGTTTAGATCTTGATAATTAATATTAGAATTTATTCATTAGGTTTTCCATTATTACCTCACAGAATTATTCTATACAGATGAATGCCATCTATACCGTTCTTGAATCGAGCAGGAAATGGCTATTACTATCTCCGAGGAGTATGATCAGCTTCTACCAGCCACTCAACAAGTTCCTCCGCCAATCTTATCTCAAATGTGGGTAACTAGGAACATCACTTATTGCTTCCCACCCATCTTCTACATGGCCGGTGGATTTGGAGGCCTCTCATCATATGATTGTTGCATGATCCATGTTACTTTCCTCTAATTTGTATATCCCACTCTCCCGTGACTTTAGCTTATGGATCGCTCAAACGAGTACAGGTTTGTGGATTGTACATGCGTCGTCATCTTTTACTCTACAATATGCACAATATGTACCAAACTATCCTATCAGTCTGATGTATTAGCTAAGTCGGTTGATCCCTTAAACTAGATGGTGATATTTGGGTCTTCCCTTTTCGTGTTACAGGATCCCGGGAGTTGGAAGACAATTGGTAGGGGGTCTAGGAAAGGTGATATCACTTCTTTAGGGGTGATCGCCTAGCTCGCCAAATCTCATCCACCGCATCTACCGTCCTCAGTCGCGCTCCCTTACAATAGCATTGTCGCTACGGACATCCCTCCTTGTAAAGTCTTCAGAAGCTTGTTCTCAGCTTGTCTTCAATAAAGCACATTGAAATTCAGTCTTGTCAACTAAACAAGCATCATCGTGTTTCTTTCCCTGGTCGTACTATAAGACGCTCTAAGCGTCCTTCATATCTTATCCATAGTGATGTTTGGGGTCATGTTAAATAACCGAGTTACAATGGCTTTCATTACTTTCTTTCTTTTATTCATGATTTCTCCCAAATGACTTCGCATACTTAAGTTTCGAGACAAAAAAATCGACCATCCAAACGTTTCATCAATTATTAGAAGTTCAATTTGATCCTCATATAAGAATTCTTCGTACTAATAATGCCTTAAGAGTATGTTCAAAAGGTTGTCTCTGGTTTCTAAGATTCCATTGGCATGATTCACCAAGCGACTTGTTCTCATACACTTCAACAAAATTGGAATTGCTTAGTGCAAATTCGTCATTTACTTGATGTAGCTCATACACTACTTTTTCAGATGTCTATGCCAAAGAAGTTCTGGTCTAATGCTCTTCTCACTACGTGCTTCTTGAGAAATCGTCAGCCATCTTCTGTCTTGCATGGGGCCACCCTCTTTTCTGTTTTACGACCAGACGATTCAGCTTTTCATATACCCCTTTGTGTCTTTGGTTGCATTGCGTTTGCTCGTGTGTTTGATCCACGTTCAGACAAGTTGTCTACTCGCACAGCCCACACTGTCTTTTTGGGATATTCTCCAACACAAAAGGGGTATAAATGTTATAGTCCTCGTCTTTGTCGTATGTTTGTGTCGTCCGATATTACTTTTCATAAGTCCACTCCGTTCTTTGTGACTCGGTCCAGCATGAGGGGGAGCACAACCATGGAAGTGACCTTACCTTTGAGAATGATAAGGGGGAGCACAACCATGAGTGACCTTACCTTTGAGAATGATAAAGTGAGAGAGCGAGAGCCACCACTCCATGCGTCGTGTGATGAGAGTGTGCTAGATACTACTACTATTATAACACCACCACCACCTACACCTATTCAACCTTTTACACTGGTTTACACCAGGCGAGCAGGGCATCACCTAGAAGATGTAGCGACATCAATCCATCAGACTGACTCATCATCGTTGGATACTCCTAACGTACCTGTTCATGCTGAGAGTTCTCTAGATACTTTTGTTTCAGACTTACACCTTCCATGTGTCGTGTGATGAGAGGGTGCTAGATACTACTACTATTATATCACCATCACCACCACCTACACCTACACCTATTCAATCTTTTCCATTGGCTTACGCCAGGCGAGCAAGGCATCACCCAAAAGATGTAGCGACATCAGTGCATCAGATTGACTCATTATCGTTAAATACTCCTGAGGTACATGTTCATGCTGAGAGTTCTCAAGATACTTCTGTTTCAGACTTACACCTTCCAATTGCAGCTTGTAAAGGTGTTCGGTCTTGCACAATACCGCATCCTATCTCTAGTTTTTGTTGATTATCCCATCTGTCACCAGCAGCACGCACATTTGCTCTTCAGCTAGATTCTATTGTTGTTCCTTGCTCATATGCAGAAGTAACCCAACATGATGGATGGGTCCAAGACATGAAGCTCTTTATGAGAACTCTACATGGGAATTAGTGGATCTTCCTCTTGGGAAGCCTATTGTAGGTTGTCTCTAGGTGTATTTAAACAAAACCCGGATGGATCTCTTTTGATCATTTGAAGGATCAATTGGCAGCCAAAAGGTACACTCAGACACATAAAGTGAACTTTTTCGAGACATTTTCTCTTGTTGCCCGACTAAATCACAATTGCTACTCATTATGATTGGGTTCTTCTCCATTTGAATGTTAAAAATGCATTTCTTTATGGTGATCTTCTTAAAGAGGTGGACATGGAGTAACCTCCTGGGTATGTTGCTCAGGGGGAGTGTCAGAAAGTGTGCAAATTGAAAAAAATCCTTAAATGGTCTGAAGCAATCACCATAGGCATGGCTTGATAAATTTAGTGTTGCACTTACAGCTTGGGTTCAGTCTGCCTTTTACTAATCATTCTTTAATTGTGTGCAAATCCTCTTGTGGCACTGTTATTCTAGATGTATATGTGGATGATATTGTAATCACAAGTGATGATCATACTGCATTTCACAACTCAAGTAGTGGCTACAAATGCAATTTCAGACAAAAGATTTGGACGGTCTTGGTTACTTTTTTGATATAGAGGTTCTACATTCCAAGAAAGGCACAAATATTTATCAAAGAAAATATGTTCTAGACCTTGCAAAGAAAGTGTAATGTACTAAAACCTAGACTCTTATCATATTCCATTATTAGAAGGTTAGTAAGCTTGGTTCCTTAGATTTAACCAAACAAAGATTGAGTTATACCTTTAAAGAATATTATTAATGCATATAATATGAATAACTCAATGGTAACTGTTACATAGTTAGGCTTGAAAATAAATATAATACATTAAGTGACATAAGGTTCTATAATCAACATCACATTTTTAATTATGTACTAACATGATAGTAAATTCATTAAATATGTCACAAATATTTTCTTTGCTAACTAATGGGCACATGATGACTAAAATATGTTTAATAAGAAATAAAATACGTTTCATACTCAAATTATAAATAATTATTGTATGCATGTGCATGTCTATAAATATGAATGATGTACCATTATCTATATAAATATTGAGTTAATGAACTTAATAGATCAAATAAATGAAATATGAAAATTCATGCATAATAATATAAGGAAATTCTTTTGGTAACAATGTGAAGATAATGGAACTCTAAATAATAAATAAAAATGGTAATAATATTATAATAATATAATATTATAATGGCGGAGATCCTAAATTCTAATTTTATTAGAACTCATAATAGGAATATTCAAAATCAAACCTAATGGTACAAATGTGTTCTTTGGGTACCAATTTCCTTAGGTGCCAAGTTTCACATTATTTAAACAATCCTAAACAGTGTGAGTGTGTGTGTGTGCGTGCGTGTTTGTTTATATATATATATATATATATATATATATATATATATATATATATATATATATATATATATATATATATATATATATATATATATATATATATACGTTTTTTCCCGGCTTTTTCTCGAATAGTTAACCAAATCTTTACCGTACGTTGACAAATTTTTATCTGAATTTTCCGCATAAGTCTCGAGTTCCAAATTTTTCAGCTTGACCGTACGTATCCTGAATACTGAATTTGTGACTATGGTTTTGGCGGGGCGCGGTTCCCCAATTAGGGGGTCCAGTTTCCCTTCAGCAGGCGGAAGTCGAGAAGAGGCAGCCCCTCGCAGGGGCTCAGGGGAAGAACCCCAAAAAAAAGTCAACAAAGATATTTCAGAGGAAAATCGAGCACAAGTCTCATAAAGGCTATTGAATAAAAGAAATAGATAGAAGAAAAATCAATCAAAATCTCCATTGTAGTTTGAAGAAGTGCATCGTCGATCATATAGTGTAGTTGGTAATACAAGCAACTTTCCAGAGAAATGGACCACAAACTATCGTAAGTATTAATAGGCAGAAAGATAACAGTTGTCGTGTGCATAAACATGAGGCAGCAACAGAACAATAGTAGGAAGAGAAGGGGGAACTACCACCTTCGAGTATGTGCAGGAGCCTGAAAAAGAACGATCTTTAGTATATATATATATCATAGATTAGTACTTGTCCGTCAAAACGATCTCCGTGAACTACCATATTGTCTTGCACGCTTGGCAGAGTCGGTCATAATCTATGTGCCTTCTGACCTCCAAAACATGCCTCGCTTCAGTTCAAGGTCATACCATCTGAAGTAGTGTCGTGGGATCAGGGGTATGATGCTAACAACAAGAGGATGAGGGAAATAAATTAGAAGTAGCAGAGATGATGAAGGGTGGCAGGGTCAGGGAGCATGCGTAGAGAAGGGACGAATCAGAAGATTATTGGCGGCAGGGTGATGAAAAATGGCAGGTAGAAGATTGGGTGGGCAGTGGATGGCTAGGTAGGGGTTTTGCGATTACAAAAGGGCGGCAGGGGTGCGATTGCGAGTATCAAGCAGATACGAGGAGTGTAGGGTTTGCGGCTAGGCAGTATCAGGGTAGCAGCTTGAGGTATTTGCGACAAGACCGATTTCTGAATGCTTTTTTACGAGAGTTATCGACATTCAGAAGGCTGAGGTTAGCGGTTGGTAGTGTGTATAGCGGGGGTTGGATGACTGGGTGAAATACCATCAACTGGTTAGCATGGGCTAAATCTATGCAAGGGAGGAGAGGCATCATGGTATCATCAAGTGTGGGCAGGGATTTGGGTTAGGGATGTGGCGACAGTAGCGATGAAGGTAGACGACGATGTAGGGATGTCCTAAAAATATACATGTGGCAGCAGGGCTAGCAGGTGGAGGTAGCGGATTCAGATCTGGACAAAACAACTAGAGAGATGTGTGGCCAAGCCAAGAAACGACGGTCAACCACTAGCGGAAAAAAATTGTTTTTCTCACCTCTAGGTTTTAGGCTGGATCATTGCTAGTATGGTACCATGTTGTAAAGTAAAAGAAGGTTGTGTGATACACTTGATAAAAGGAATCCCCTTCCTTTATATAGAACAGGGGGGAAGCGTACAAACTCTGAACTAAACCTTAATGAGGCAAGATACGTACAAACTCTGAACTAAACCTTAATGAGGCAAGATACACTTAGGCTCATATACAAATAGACTCCAATACTTAATTAACTAGATTAAACAGACTCTCCAATAGTCTCTCTAACAAGTTGCATCATCTCCAGATTTGGGCAAGCTCCTATAGATCTCCTTTTTTAGTTTAGTAGCCTTATGTACTTCATCATTCTACCATAAAGTCTTTTTCTATAGAGGGCCACACCCTTTGGACTCTCCCAAAACCTCTTTCACATATTTTTGATATGTAGGAGCTCATACTTTGCCACAGAGTTAACATCAGACTCCAAGTTCCAAGTTCTCTCCTTGATAAGTTTATCATAAAACGCCATTTCGTTTCTCCTTATAAGATTCTACCAGTTGATCCTTCTATCATAACTTCTGTTATGCTTACCTTTGTTGATCTTCATGTTCACATCCATACTGCCAATCTATGTTGGGTGGTGAGTTCTTCCCCAGGGATCACTTTATAATCCTTACATACATTTTAATCCAGCCTTCTAGTAAGGAAGTAATTAATGTGGCTACAATTAAGTGAACTCTTATAACTAATGATATCATGATCTCTTTTCTTGACATGTGTATTTGCCTAGATCATATCATAAGCAACTGCAAAATCTAAAAGCCTCTCTCCTCATTTATGCATCTCTCATATCCAGCATTGTTACTCCCCCACATGGCCATTTAAGTCATTTGACTCACTCCCAATAATAATCTTCTCCTATAACGGTATTCCTTGCATCAGTTCATCCATGTTATCCCAACAATCCTTCTTTGCCTCCTCACTAAGGCCAACTTGGGGGGCATAAGCACTAATAATATTAGAATTTTTCCCCCAGGACAACCTTGACAGTTATGATTATATCACTCATTTGTGTGATCTTGACGACATCATCCTTCAACATCCTATCAAAAATCTCTCCAACGCCATTTCTATCAGTGTGGCCGCATATGCGATGCGAGCCTTCAGTCGTAAAGCATATAGATAGGTGGTGTTGAATTTGAGTAGACTAAATAAGTGGCATGCGGTTCGCATATGCGGCCGCTTAGGCGCAATATTTCATTTGAGTAAGTTGAGCATATATAAAATGTAAATTGGACATCCCTTACCTGACCTTAACCCTGACCCGACTATTCAAATAGGCTCAGCCCCGACCCTCTCTCTCACTCTGGTGTGCAGTTGTTGTGCTAGGGCTGACGGAAGCGATGCAGTCACTGGCAAAAGCAGCGCCCGTAAACCTCGACGGCGGCCTCCTTCAACCTCAATGCAAGTAACGAGGTATCTGGTTTTGATGTTGTTTCGACAACATGGAAATCGAATTTTTTTTTAATTCTGACAAAAATTTCAATAGATGCAACCATGGTTATCAGAACCAAACCAGACCGGCCGGTTGAACCGGTTGAACCGGGAACCGGTCACTCTACCGAGTCGGCTCTCTCCCAAAGCCAGAAATGAAGTCTGACCGACATCAAACCGGTGAACCGACCGGTTGAACCGGCGAACCGATCTGGTTTTAGTCCAACTGGCCGGTTCTCTCACTTACAAGTTAATGTATTTTTACTTCTAGTTTTTGTTAATCAATTGTGAGGAGATGTGCTATTATTCATGTTTAATAACTTTTGCACTGATATTTTCCATGAGTATCAAAGACAGTTATATATATTTAAACTATTAGTGACGTCGTGCTGACGTCACCGGTTGAACCGGTCAGACCACTGGTTGAACTAGTGAACTGTAAGCCAGAGGCCTCACCGGTTCGCAGACCGGTTCAAGTCTGACAACCCTGGATGCAACCGTGCCCGTTTCGACGCCAAAATGAACGAATTAATTTATGAAATTTTACAGGTGTGATCTCTACACCTAAATGCATCATTTATGCAATAAAATTTTATTGGTGGTAGGTTGGGGTGGTCCTTTACGTGGGAGGTAGGGGAACTGTCATGTTTCTTGAGGATTTCGATGAAGGGTTTCGATGAGAAAATGTAGGAAGTCATGCAATTTTGCAAGTATGAGTTATATACATGCATTCAAGTTATGCAATTTTGCAAGTATGAGCTATATACATGCATGTACTTATTTGTGTTATAATATCAAATATTGGATATGTAGGGCATCCCCACACATTTTACTTGGGTTGATAGTTTGTTGTTGATATTGACTCAATAACCAATCATTTCATTGGTCCCAAGAGCACCGGTGCAATGTTTCCAAGCTAAATCATTATTTGTTGGTGTGGTTGGCTTACTAGCGCCCTCATTGTCTAATAAACCACCACTAGGATACATGTCGTCCACATTGCAGAAACTAAAAAACATACATTGCATAAGTATTTATTAATTTGAATAGCAAATATTAGGGAAATGTGATGCAATTATGATATACTATAAAGCCTCGTTTGGTTTACAAGATGATTACGACGGTATGCATCTTGGAGTAGGATGCGATGGTATATGTGTTGGACAGGATGTTTGGTATGTCATCCTATGTTTGGATATACATGGGAAAGGATTTCTCAACGATTTTTTTTCTTCAGAGTAGCTCTCACTCTGTTAGCTTCGTATTGTGTTTCTTCATCTCAAAGCACCTTTACGCTAGCAGTGATCTAGAATGTTGCCCGATCAGCAAAGAAAACCAAGAGCACGCAGCACGATACACCGGAAGCGAAAAAGAGCATGCCTTCAACAATATCTTCTTCCCAAGTTCATGTTTGATTCATTATTCACATATTTTCATAATTGTTTGATACTCTACGGTAGTTTATGCCTTTTGTCCAGATAATAGTTTACAGATAATTGACTCTTATAAAAATCTGTATGTTGTGGCTTTTCATTCTTACGAGTCTGACGAAGACGAGTCCCAATCTGTATTAATTTTTTACTTCTAATAGAACAAGCACCGTTCTCTCCTTGTAAAAGCTTTGTAACGGCAGCATGGTAACGACAACGGAGGGCCTTGAGCTCAAGCTAAGAGTCGGTGAATACAATGTGTCAAAGCAAATAGACAGAGGCATATTGTCCATTATAAAATAGAATGAAGACAAACTTAGGACAGAGTGAGAGCTGAGATACATCAAGAAATCTTACAGATCAGAAAAGAAGAGATTAGATACATCAAGAACAGTCGTGGATGGTGGTGCAGGCCGAATGATCGAAAAGGCTAGAAACGTAGATGGAAGTTGTATGGATGAAAGTCGATAACATAGTGCAGTCGCAAGAGTCGGGGTCGAGCGTCGGGGTCGCTCGGGTGCTTATGTCATGTGTATACCTGGGGTGGTTGCGGAATTCGGGAGTCCTGTCGTCTGGTTGGGACTTCTCTACTGTGGCGGTACCATCCTATTTTAGTTTTACAAAAACAAACATAGGATTGGAATTATTAGTGGGATTTAAATCCTATCCGGCTCAATATCCTGCAAACTAAAGGGGGCCTAAGTATATACTATGGACGAGTACTAAATGGTGTGTAAAAATATAAGATTGGATAGAACGGGATGGATACAAAACTGGACGCCCTCTCCTTTATATAAGAGAGGGGAGACGCCCTAATACTTAAGACACAACACAAGTAATCTAAACGGGCTGAGATACAAAAGCCCACTAACTAATTAACCTATTAACTAAATAGGCTAATATATACTCTTTAACACTCCCCCTCAAGCTGGATCATAGGTGAAACACATGTCCAAGGCTTTTTAACCACCGCGTTTCTGTCGCCTCCGGGCTCCCCGGACGAGCTGGTGAACTGAAACCCGCTGCGGCAACAGCAGTTAACAGGGAACGACCCCCTAGTTTCTGTAGAAAATACCGATAATTTAAATGATGGGGGCCGAACGGCCCCTAGATACATCAAGAACAGTGGTGGATGGCGGTGCAGGCCGAATGATCGAAAAGGCTAGAAACGTAGATGGAAGTTGTATGGATGAAAGTCGATAACATAGTGCAGTCACAAGAGTCGGGTTCTGGCGTCGGGGTCGCTCGGGTGCTTATGTCGTGTGTATACCTGGGGTGGTTGCGGAATTCGGGAGTCCTGTCTGGTTGGGACTTCTCTACTGTGGCGGTACCATCCTACTTTTAGTTTTACAAAAACAAACATAGGATTGGAATTATTAGTGGGATTTAAATCCTATCTGGCTCAATATCCTGCAAACCAAAGGGGGCCTAAGTATATACTATGGATGAGTACTAAATGGTGTGTAAAAATATAAGATTGGATAGAACGGGATGGATACAAGACTGGACACCCTCTCCTTTATATAAGAGAGGGGAGACGCCCTAATACTTAAGACACAACACAAGTAATCTAAACGGGCTGAGATACAAAAGCCCACTAACTAATTAACCTATTAACTAAATAGGCTAATATATACTCTTTAACACTCCCCCTCAAGCTGGATCATAGGTGAAACACATGTCCAAAGCTTGAAGGTTACAAGATTGGATAAAACGATAAAAGAAATGATAAATGAAAGATAAAAGATAAATATCACTCCCCATACAAAATTGATATTCCCCCTTAATTAATATTCCCGCTGAACCATGTGGTTACAATGCCTCTCTTCTTTGAAATTGTATTCTGCAGGCTGGAGATCCTCGAGCTTTGATGAAGGTCTTTTAGAGTGCATCTGGAATGAAGAACATCTAAAATGGGACCTGAATACTGCAGCAGTAATTGCCACTTGGAGCAGACGATCCTCAACACCATCACTACGTCATCTTCATTGGATTACGTACTTAATGCGGCACGAACGCAGATGCCCAATGTCGATGAAGCAGTAGCGGAATATTCAAATTGTCTGGGAAGACGTGTATAACGTGGCACGAACACGAACAAATGATATGTTGGTGATACGATGCAGGTTCCATAACTTTATCGCATGAATCTTAGGGGCTTGACAGGAAAGATATCATCCATCAAGGAAAGTCCCAAGTAGATCAGCAACATGTGATGACGAAATAGCAAATGTGGCTCGGAGAAGACGTGATGAAGCAGCTCGGTGAAAATAAACTGGATGAATCAACCTTGCAGTAGTAGATTGGCAAGCTTGCTGAGCTTCTGAAAATCTGAAGAAGCACCCTATGTCTCATGTGAATGCAGCTAAAGTACACCATCAACACCTGACGTACATAACGCGGTACAAACGCGGATAGCTCAGTCTGAGTGTTGACGTTGAATGAAGATCATTCATTGCTGTCTGGAAGTAGAGAGCGGATGTGCTGAACAATGCGAAGCTCCATATAGATAATCGCCTGGAAGATATATAGCCTGAATACATATATCATCCCTTCTCATACTCTCCCTCATACATATTCTCTCACTCTCTCTCTCTCTTCTCATCTCTTCCTCTCCTCTCTATCCCCCCCGCACACTGAATACGACGAGAGTGAGTGTTTGGTATGGAGAAATGGATATATGACCCCCCCCCCGCGCACTGTGGAAAGGGATACACACATGATATGGGTGGGTGGGAAGGAATCGGAAGATTTGAGAGGATTTTTTGATATGGACATGTGTAATATGTGGAGAATGAAATCGATAACCGGAGAGAATATGCTAAATGGATCAATGTAAGATCCAGGTAGAAAATTAAATAGATCTAATCCCAACCCGAACCGATTAGGCTGAAAATGGAATCTGATTACCAAAGATATGACCGATTAAGGATCTGAATAGGTATAATGAATATGGGGGGAATTGATAACTGGGAGTAGACATAGATGGGAGGTGATGGTGGAGTGATGAAGATAGCTGGGAAGGTGATGAAGAGCAGCAACTTGCGGGATGTAGCAAAAAAATGGCCGGATTATGTCACTCAATTGATGTAGCACTTGGTCGTAATGGAGGAAATGACAAATGGTTTCCTGCACAGCTCCAGAGATATTGTATGCCAAGAGGATGCATGCGGAGCCAAGGCGGAGCCTCTCGACGAGCGACGATGAAGGCTATTCGTCAGGAGATGGTCTGTGCAGAACTCGGTACTACCGAGTTGATGTCGATAGTACTAAGATCGTCTAGACGGTGGGTAGCAGGTTGGCGGCAGATGATTGTTGCTTGATGGCGATGATGGTTGTTGCTTCTGCGGTTGGCGACGCTTATGATGTTGCTGCTAGATGGTGATAATGGCGTCGATAGGCGGCGAAGGCATGGAGATGGCTGCTTGGAGGCGCTGGGAATATAGCGGCACTGCTGCTGTCTGTGGAATACGGGCAACAGAGGTGGAAGGTGGTGGGTAATAATGCAGTGATGGCAGTGGATATGTGATGGCCGGAAAGGAGATCATCGGCGGTAAGGTTTGGATTTGGAAAACATAGATCGCATGTCGGGAATTAGTGTCGACGTACTGATCTATGTGAAAGTGGAAGGAGAGCCATGGAGGCCGGAATTGCCTAGTGGGCAGCCGGCCAAACCATGGCAATGGCAGTTGTCGCCCGTAGGTGGGGGTTCTTTCCGTTGGTTGCTCTCTCAAAAAGACGAGCGGCGGCGGCTAGGGTTGCGTGCGCACCGGGAGGAGGGGTGGCGGCTAGGTTTCCCTAAGGAGCGAACACACTCTGTTCACATAGGAATTAATGTTAACGTCACGTACTGTTCACGCCGGAGTTACTATTCACGCGTGCATTGTTTTACTGCCGGAGTTACTGTTCACGTCGTTGTTATTGTTCACAACTCTGATACCATGTAAAAAATAAGATTGGATTGAATGGGATGGATACAAGATCGGACGCCCTCTCCTTTATATAGGAGAGGGGAGACGCCCTAATACTTAAGACACAAGTAATCTAAACTGACTGAGATACAAAAGCCCACTAACTAATTAACCTATTAACTAAATAGGCTAATATATACTCTTTAACATGGTGAAATAACCTCAATCCCCCTTTGCTCCTCTTCAAAAAAAACAAAGATTACAATTATTGAAATTTTCATCAAAATTTGGTGAAATTCATCAAAATTTGGCTAAATTCATCGAAATCATTGAAATTTGGTGAAATTTATCGAAATCAACACAGGCGCACATTTTGGTACCAGATCCCATTGAAATTCATTAGCGAAATTTTGCCAATTTCGCTGAAACCTCATTCCTTGCCTTAATGGCGACAACGACCCTTCTTCATCTTCTTGTTGTCACGACCCAGCTATTGCATCTATGGCTTTATGGTGTTCCCCTAGAGCTACAACTCTTGTTGTCTCGACGTCCTCCCCTCTCCTAAAGGTCAGCATATGGAGGAAAATATGTTAATGCTTCTCCTCGCGCTCCCTCCCCTCCCATCTTTCTCCTCCCTCTTTCATGACCTTTCTCCTTCTCCCCCATTCTCTTTTGACGTCAACATCCCAACATACTATAAACTTTTTTCTAGTTTTCCTTTGACAACCATTCTTCTTCTTCATACTCAACTCTTGAATCGTGTTCATTTTACATTTCATCTACTACCCCATTTACTACTTTTCCTATGGCATGGACGCCAACCCCATACCTTGTTTTCTTCTTCTAAATTTGTATTCACTGTTGTTATTTCTGATATTTATTCTGAATCCATTATATTAGTTTGATTTTGACTCTTTGTTTTTACTTCCGTCGTTCTTCACTATTTTCCCCTCTTCAAAGCCTAAATCAATGTTCCCTGCTACTAGTTCTATATAATACTAATTTGACTTCTTCAAATTAGTTTGATATTTAACTTTGTTTTTATTGTCTTCACTTCTATTTCTATTGTGAATCTACTTAGTACTCCTTAGTCATTGCTAGATAGAATTTTAGTATTGGAATAGATGCAGGGAATCTAGGGTTTATTCTTACTGTTCTATTCATTTATGCATTGTTGATATGTACTAATTAGTAAATGCAATGCTTGTATATATTGGATAGATGTAGGGTTTATTCTTACTTTCTTACTATTTTATTCATTCGGATTGTGCAGCTAGAATCTATAAAAAATATGATTACAATTATTTTCCAAAATTGAGAGAGAGAAAAAATCATGAATACTAAGAATTTCCATGGGTCAAATGGTCCACATCATACATGCAATATCTTCCAACTACACATTACTCCGCAAGTTGAAGTACTATTACTCGGTGTACTGTTTTTATGATATTACTTGAGATTTCACATTTATTTCGTGCACTAGCATTTGTTCATCTACCAGGGAATTTTGGTGCATCCAATTTTACCCTTTTATTAGTGGATACTTAGGTTATTTTTATTTTGTAGTGTTGTGTCTCTTATGTTATATATCATATAACATTATTTGTATTAATCGTCTTTCTTTGAACAATTGTAACACAGTAGCCTGATTGTGAAAGATAATCAAGAAGTTAGTTGAACGACTATAGATAAGCCTCCCTTCCTAAGAGTTCAATAGTTAGTGAAAAATCATGAATACTAAGGATTTCCATGGGTCAAATGGTCCACATCATACATGCAATATCTTCCAACTGCACATTACTCTACAAGTTGAAGTACTATTACTTGGTGTACTATTTTTATGATATTACTTGAGATTTCACATTTATTTCGTGAACTAGCATTCATTCCTCTACCATGGAATTTTGGTGCATCCAATTTTACCCTTTTATTAGTGGATACTTAGGTTATTTTTATTTTGTAGTGTTGTGTCTCTTATGTTTATACTTGTGAATATATCATATAACATTACTTGTATTAATCATCTTTCTTTGAACGATTGCAACACAGTAGCCTGATTGTGAAAGATAATCAAGAAGTTAGCTGAACGACTATAGACAAGCCTCCCTTCTAAAAGTTCAATAGTTTGTGAAAAATATGTCGATATAAACGAAGAGCCCAAATTATGTAGACAGTCTATCAAATATTAATAGTACTAGTTAGAGACATCTTATCAAAAAGAAGGATCCATCAAAGACTTCCATGAATACCTTCATTGTTCTAAAACCACCATGACTTCACCAAAACGAAGGTGAATTGGTCTCTTTGAGAGTTAAATTTGCAAGAAACGTAGGGTTAATGGCTTCATACATGGGCATCTAGAAACAGCTACGATCCCTCCAAGAAGGCTCATGCAAACACTTTCAGCTAGTGTATCCACCTTCTAGACTAAAGATCATTCATCCATGCATAATCGCAAAGTCGGTATTCAGGACACTCGACCGAGCTTAAAATTAGGAATATGGTAATTATGCACAAGATTCGGGCGAAAACATACAAATAACGATAAAGGTACGGTTCAAGATCCGGGAAACAATTAGGAAATAGAGAGGAAATACATACATAAATGCATACACACTCTCTCTCTCTCTCTCACACACATATATGTGTGTTTGTGAGAGAGAGAGAGAGTGTGTGTGTGTGTAAATATGTATTACATACATATATACACATATTACACAGACATATATACATATAAGTTTAAATATATATATACAAACATACACATAGACTCAAACTCAGAAAAAGTCTTAATAAGAATAATACGGGAGAATATGGGAAAATATGCAAAACACAAATAACACAAAAACAAAACGTAATATAGCCAGGGAGGTAGTAGCTTAGTGGAGAAGCGGGCTTCCCAAAGTAGGGACTCGGGCTTGAATCTTGATTGTGCGCCTCAGCGCTCCTTGGTCTTGTCACTCAGCCCGACCTTTGTGTGAGTTTAAACGCTCCCCCCGATGTGTGGGTAGTTAAGGGGGCTTACAATGTAGGGGGTGATAATTGCAACCCGCCTTCGGGGGTGGTCCTACGTCATCAAAAAACGTAATATTCATGAATTGGGGGTTATTCGGATGTCACATAAGACTAGTGAGAAAGTGAATGCGGCATTTTCAAAAAGTCAACAGTTATTATCGAATCGCACCCAGGCAGGTGATGGAGGTTAGAAGTTTATACCTAAGGAAGAGTGTGTGATGGTTGCCCTCAATTAATTGCTTTATTCAATTCACAATGAAAGGCCCTCTAAGAATTTTAAAGTCTAAATCCAACATACTTATAATAAATCAAGTAACAAGAAGACAGAATTAAAGATGAGACACTTCAAAAAGGTCGATGAAACTAATTACATGAAAGGTATCACAAATGTCAAGGATATTACGACTGTGGTGTATTCGAGTGAACTTCTTATGCCCTATGAACAAGATCATTTCCAACAAAAATCAAAACCAATAAATTGGAGTAGAATATGGTTTTCTTTATTTAATCTATGGCATGAAATTTGAATTCTTTGTATTTTTTTAGTACCTCATTTTCCCTGTTGGTGTTACTCGTACGCCTACTACTAAACAAATTCTAGCTTTACAAACACTTAGCATTAATGTTTCTTTTCTGGCAACAAGAAAGCAGTTATAGTTGGGTTTAGTTAGGAGTCATTCACCTCTCAGTTAAAGAATCATTCTTGTACTTTCAAGTAATATGAAATTCCTTTGAGAAGGGGGAGATATCAGGATACCATTGTTGCCAATCTTCTTATTTATCTTTGAGTAATAGGGAACTTGATATAGAGAATAGGCCAAATGATCAAATGTTAGAAGCTAAGGAATGGAAAATCTTGGCCATTTCATTTTTTGTTTTGGCAAGAGCCCAAACAGCTGTTGTTGTGATCATTAGATGCCCTTGGACTTGCAGCAATGAATATATTGTCGAGAAACAAAGAAAAATGTACAAACTAATAGATTGGAAATCGTACAGTAAACTGAGTAGGTAATAGATAAGTTATGTTCGAAATTACAAAATTTGTTAATAATGCCATTAAAAATAGGATACCATTGTTGCCAATCTTCTTATTTATCTTTGAGTAATAGGGAACTTGATGTAGAGAATAGGCCAAATGATCAAATGTTAGAAGCTTAGGAATGGAAAATCTTGGCCATTTCATTTTTTGTTTTGGCAAGAGCCCAAACAGCTGCTGTTGTGATCATTAGAGGCCCTTGGACTTGCAGCAATGAATATATTGTCGAGAAACAAAGAAAAATGTACAAACTAATAGACTGGAAATCGTACAGTAAACTGAGTAGGTAATAGATAAGTTATGTACGAAATTACAAATTTTTTTAATATGCCATAAAAAAATAGGAGTCAGACTTGCTAATGTGACTCACACTTGCATGAGCTATAAGAGATAGGGAACACAATTATCCATATATAATTCAAATATTTGCTTATTTCCATTAAGTTATGCAAATTGAAAATCTTTAACTGTATCAACATTTTCTGAAACTTTTCCTGGATTCTGGACATGTATTTTAAACATAACATGTACACCAAAGGCACATATCACTTGTCGTGCCATAAATTCTGCCCATTTTGGAACAACTTTCAATTTTCTGGGAAAACCATAACTATATCTCCAAGATATTGGTGTGAGATGATGTGCAAATATGTACAAAATCACATATGTACTCTGCAATTTGATACTTATCAGAATTCCACCATTTCTTTTTGTTTATAGCTGAATAAAATGAAGAATTAAAGCTACACAAAGACAAAAAGTGTCTACCTCATGCAGGCTTGAAAATTTGAAAGCATACAAATTATCCATAACCTTATTCACATCCACTGACTCTGTTTATGTCTTTCCACATAATGCGCAAGGGAAACAAGAAATGATATGTATTCAGCATACCGTACATTTTCATTTGGCGGAAAACTTGGAAGGCTTGGTTGAATCGATCACTTTTGATCCGTGTTATCTGGTACATAGAAGGGTGATCAGTTAGTAAACTAAATGAGCAGGAAAAGGCAGCTTCCTACTTCTAGAAACCAAATGAAAATCTGATTTTAAACAAAGATCAAGTTTAAAAACAACAGCTATGTTACATAATTTCAGGGATGACACTCACTGACAAGTAAAAGACATAGAAATTTCATGAGTGCATGCAAAATCCATACAAACTTACTACACATTTTGGTCTTACCATGGTGGTTAAGGTGTGTGCCTAGGCCCTAGGGGCTATAGGTACCCACTGGGGTGGGGTGTGCCCAGGTAAGCACCTTGGCCTTTTAGCGTGCTGGTCTTTCTTTGGGGGGTTTTTAATGTCGTTTTTGCATATTACTTATTTCCATAGTCTACGAAAAATTCGGAAAAATTCAGATAAAAATCGATAAAAATTTGGTCAATTACTCAGGAAAAAAGGATATATATATAGAGAGAGAGAGAGAGTCGGGCTAGAATACACTCGAGTGTACAGATTGCACGAATACACTCAAGTATGTTTGCATATGAAGACTATTTTTTGCAAAATGTAAACCATAGATTTTCACCGTCATACTATAACTAGGCTACATATAAATTTTGAGCCCATTTGGATGAGTGTAAGTCACTCATCCAATGACAACAAAATCGACGCGTGAGACTAGTTTGAAATGCATAATTTTTGTACTCTTTATAACATGACCTATAAATGTCCAAATGTGCTCAAATTTTGTGTATGAGCTATTCACAAGATGTTTAAGAAGATCAACGGGATTATATTTTTGAAAAAAAAATATTGCATCATAAAAAATTACTTGAGTATATTCTGGTCTAAATACACTCGAGTGTATTCTAGCCTGACTCCTTTTATAGTAGTGTGTGTGTATATATATATTAAAAGAGTGAATCTGTATTTTTAATTACAAGTATGCCACCGGACAATCAAGTTTCAGTATTTTTAACATGTTACATCCTCACGAGTTCTCTCTCTTCTCTCCATTTTTTGAGGATTTTTCTTGTATGTGAAACACTGATTTTCGGTTCTTGAACCAACCACTCCAAACTCTACAATTATATATACTCTCACTTTATCCTATGATCCTCACCTTCTCACACAACTCTAAAACTTTCGTACACACTTCCTTTCTTTTATACCTTCACCGTCATGTCATATGCCACAACTAAGTAAGGTCGGTGAAATGGTCATCCTGCAGAAATAGAAATAATGGCGTTGAAACTAGCGATAGATGAATATTTTTTGGCATGCTCTTTTACCAATACAAATCAGATATGACTGCAGAGAATTCATGAAAGCTCGGGTAACAAGTTCCTTTCTTTCACTTTTTTCCCCTTTCTTACTCTTGTTTGAGTTGTCACCAGATTTCTTGTTGGAACACAGACACTTTGTTGTTATATGTATGATTCTCCTCTTATTCAAAGCAGCACGCCAAATAATAGTTTTGAAGTATTTAGTTGACGTGATATGTTTTTGTTGTTAATATACTTCTGGGTTCATCTTATAATGTAGAAGAACGATTCTGATGGCATTGTTTTAATTTGTAACTGTGTCAAGATGCACTAACGAATGTTTCGTATGAAACCCTAATACTCAAAGACAGAACCTGACCTTATAAGATGAGTTGCGCGACAGTACAAGCACACTTTCTCAAGGTCACCCGAGACATTCAAATCTGTGTGGGGTGCCACCGGAGGATGAATACACTGACAAAAATATGGCAATATTAAAATTTCTTATGTCATGATCGACTTCCAAATTCTCATTAGTTTTCCTTTGTGTCAAACACAAACAGGAGCGCGAAGAAGTGGTGTCAAACCCAAACTACTCCAGTACTATATTCTTACAAGAATGTGACAGTTATATGTATAGTATGCCACTTGCAAGAGTTGACATGCACATACGTTATGCTCCACCAAACAACATCTGCAGACGTTGCCAGAAACAACCTCGCCCGCCGCCTCCACACCATGGATAAGAAACCACATGCTTTTAGCTTTTTTGTACAGAGCAATCAAGCACAACCACTGGTCACTTTCTGCAGTACAAGTGGTGGTTCCGAAGTGCAAAACTTCTTGAATTTGTTTGCCAATTAAGATGACATTTCTCTCAATGAAGACGAACCACGCAATCTGTGGCCGCTGGTGAGCCAACAATTTTAATGGTATTTAGAGTTTTATGTGACACTTTTTTCACATGTTTAACTATGTACTAATCGATGATATTTTTAGGTACTCATGCTTTTAGATAACCAGTGATTACAGTTCATGGGAAGTGTCAACAATTGGATATATATGCTCTTACTCCGTAGTTGCTTCTTTTTCCTCGCAACCTTCCTATTTCATTGACAAACAACTCGATCAGTGCTTGGCATATAATGTATATCTATTCATATGGTGTATAACATGCTCTTCTTACGTGAAGTCTGTAGCTTTTCGTGGAGCAATCTGCTATATATATAACAATTAAATTTAATCGAGAAATCGTGTCTAAGTTAACTATTAGGTATATAGTATGGTGGTGGTTATGATTGTGATTTGTGATCATGTGGATGGATACTAACAAACTATTGACACTTAGAGTTTCAAACATTAATATGTGCACCATGCTAACAATCATAAATAGAAATAGAATTCGAACTCATTATTTTCAAAACAGGAATGAAAGATGGATATTGTTGATGCTATTTTTTTGGTAGTAATGGATCCAGAAAACTTGAGGTACCGAGTTTGTTCTTTGAGCATGAATGGTCTAATATTATTTTACAATGGTATGAGATCATTGACAGCCAATAATATAACCAACTTTATTTCATAAATTTTGTCAACAACATGAGCTTTCTTTATGTTTTTCCAAGTCAAACTTCATAACAAACATTAATAGTGGCAATTGTCATGACTCATGGTAGCTTGCTTTTCATGGAAACATCATGTAGAATTGGATTCCTACTTTAACAAATGCCATTAGAAAAATATTGGATAACAATTTCTACAAAAGTTCAAACTATGTCCCTCATTTATGTATAAAGGGTTAAAGAAAGTATATTGATAAATGATTGTAGTTAGAGCCATGTTATAGTTATGAAAAGAACTACTTGTCATTTTTTTTTAAATATAGAAATTGAAACTGCAAGCTTAAAAAAATCATATTGATTGTTTATTTATGTACGATAATGAGTTTTGATTTCCCCTTGTAACAAATATCTACTATATATACAAGTGATCTAAAATTAGAATAAGATGTATGCTGACATAAACAAAAAATTATTTAAATAAAAAACTAGAAATTTGTTTGACATGGTTAAACAGGAATTTTTATTGTCACTTAATGTACCCGACTGAGATTTTAGCTATACATTTACAACCCATGAGTAAAAATATTAAAGGACGTGACAATGTCGCAAGATTTAATAGTGAAGAAGCTACAAAACATAAACATTTTCTTACAATTATTGTCTCCAATAATTCTGTAAGCTATAAACTTATAATATAAATGATGATTGCCTACGTTTGGTTAAATTTCTCATAATTCAACAATGAAATACTTTATGGTGATGTTATTTTTTAATGTGATGAATGAGCGAGAATTTATTGGTATTAGAAGGAAACTTATTATTGTCCACATAAACAATTACATATAAAATAGATATAAAAATTAATTCAAAAAGATATGGATATAATTATTAATCTAAGACATTGATTCTTCAATTAGTTTATATTAACTCATTCTAATATCTGTACCAAGCCATGATTTAATACCCAAAATCATTACATCAATATTTAGGATCACGTAAACCAAACATGAAAATATATATTTCAAATTTTTGGAAAATTGCATTTCGTTTGAGGTATACCTAAACTATTTAATAAATAGTTGGTTTTTCTTTAATATATATACAATATGTCTCAGTATGATTCATTGTATCGAGGTGAGTTGACTGAAATCAGTATTGAATGCCGATAATTTATCCTTTCATCAAATGTGAATTAATGGTTAATAATGCACAATATTTCTCATAGTAAATGAGCATGTGTGTATGATGGATTTATAATATATATTTTACCTATTATATTCAAAAGTTGCAAAATATGCTTGTCATATATTGTTTTGACTAGGATAACAACGATGCTACGCTACTATTAAAACGTCTTAATAACAAAATCATAATACAATAATCAACACTTATTTTTTCCCGTAAACCAGTTTTTCAAGTGATTGTGTTTGAAAATTTAATATAATAAAAGCATGTACTTGTATCAACTACAATTTATTTGATAAATAAAACATACATTTTTCTTAAATAAACTATATAATAAAAAGCATACAAATATAACATGACACGTGCATGTGCATGTATCTGTTTGCTAGTGTGTCTATATATATATATATATACATATATATACATATATATATATACACACACACATATATATGTATATATAAATATATATATATATATATGTATAAATATAAGCATATACATATATATATATGTATATATACATATACATATATATATATATACATATATATACATAGTAACAAAAAGCGCCGAATATTCGTAAAATTCGGCAATTATTCGCGATTTTTTATGCCGCCGAATGTTACGCCTAAATAAAGCGGGGATTGCCAAATTTTCACGTTTTTTCGCATTTTTTACGAACTTTGGCGATTTTTCGCGATTTTTTTTATTTTTTTCTCAAATTTTCGGGTTTCAATGGGCAGGCCTGAACCGCTGCTGGGCCGGCTTCGGCCCATTACGGCTCCCAGCCTCCGACAACACCCCCACCCCCGACTTTGCCCTATCCATTCCCCCCCCCGACCCTCGACAGTTCCACGGCACGCGAACGCTGCACTTGGAGCCCACGACGTCGGCGATTCTTCAAGGCGGAGTTCACGGCGGCTTCATGGCGGCGCTTGTCAGCACCGGCGGCAGTTCTCCAGCGGCGGCGGCTCAGGTACTTCTTCGTTCTTCCTCTCTTCTTCCTCCCATGGGTTCCCTTCCCTTCCTCCGCCATCCCCCTATTTCTCTGTGGAAGCAGCAACGCGGCTGCCCAATATGTCGTGTGACTTGTGTCGTCACCTTCTCTCCCTCTTTTGTTTGATTCCCCCTTGCTGTTCCCCAATCTGTCGTGTGAGCCATTCCTTGATTCTCCCTTGCTGCTCCTAATTTTTCCCTTGATTCTCCCTCTTTTCTTTGATTCTCCCTTGCTGCTCCTAATTTTTCCCTTCCCATAGCTGCGTCATACTTGTATTCCCTCCCCGCTAACCCCATGTTTCCCCTCCTTAATCCCCTGTTGTTGCTCCTCAATCCCTACGATTCCTCCCTCCCCCATTGCTATGAGGTTGTGATGTGATGCGAAAATGTCTAATCCCCCTCTTTACTGCTGCACCATTCCTCTATTCCCCCACCTCTTCTTTCAATTTTCATATGTTGAATTCTCTACTATTATGATTCTCTACTCCCCCTGTTTATTTTCTTTTGCTCGATACAAGTACAAATACAAATTACTGACGGTCCATGTCTCCTCCCTCTTTCTATGTTCTAATTAACAGAGTTTTGAGCATCTAAACTCTCAAGATCGCAAGACCCAGGCCGGTCTTCTCCTATATTCCCAACTCCCAAGACATCAACTACTACTCTATAATCAGGTATTTCCGCTGTTCACTTGTTTTAATTGTATTGCTGAAAATTTTCCTACTTACTGATTTGATTGTCTATTTGCTTGCTTTTGTGATATGCTTGTAATTGTATTGGTAAAATTATCCTGTTTACTAATTTGATTAGCTATTTGCTATATGTTTTTATGTATTTGCATTTGCATTTGCTGTTTGTTGGCTTGTTGCTCATATTGTGTTATGTATGTTTCTTAATGAAATAGGAGAACAATGCCTAATGCAAAAGTTGCATTGTGGGAGTATGTTGAACCAGTAGATAACAAACTGAAATGCAAGTTTTGTCATGAATCTTTCTCTGCCTCCATTACATGTTTTAGATTCCATTTGGCAAGAGTTACTTGCAAGGACATTAAGCCATGTCCAACAGTCACTGATGCTGTTAGGGACATTGCAGTGAAGTCTGTAGCTGAGCTTCAAGCAAAATCCACTAGTAAACGTCAAAAGATTGTAGATTTTTTCTCTAGTGGCAGTATGTCTAGCTCTAACTCAGTAGTATGTCCTGCTCAATCTAGTAACACTGGTGTGATTGATATAGACAAATATGCTGCTAATGTCCCTGGCCAAAGAACTCTTCATTCACTAACAAGAAAAGAAGAGAAAAAGATTGCTGACAAAGCTATTATGAAATGCATAGTAGCAAACAACTTGCCTTTCCATATCTTGCAAACTCCTGAATTTCGTGAAGCTGTGTTGGCTATAGGTAAATCAATTATCAGTGCTATTGAGCCACTTGTGAGAGTGTTGAGGCTAACTGACGGTGATGGATCTACTATTGGTTATATCTATGAGGCATTGGACAGAGCTAAGGAATGTATTAAAGTAGTGTTCAATGGTGAAGTAGATTTGTATACACCTTACTGGAAAGTTATAGATGAAAGGTGGACAGATATGTTACATAATCCAATTCATGCTGATGCTGCTTATCTTAATCCCAAACTCCATTATGAAAAAAGAATCAGAATGGATTCAGAGATAAAGCAAGGGTTGAACACAATTATTCAGAGAATGCTTGATGTGTTTGAAAGGTCCAAGATTACACACGAGCTTCGTGATTACCACTCCGTGGATTCTGACGTTTTCAACCAACTTGCTATTGATTCACTTTCTCATACACATCCAAGTAATAAATATTTCACTATTTGATTTCATCAGTACTATTAATGTACTATTTATTTCTAATACACTTTTCTCTCAATAGGAATTTGGTGGGATATGTATGGTGGGGAATTCCCTACTTTACAGAAATTGGCTATTCGACTACTTAGTCAACCTTGTAGTGCTTCTGCATGTGAAAGAAATTGGAGTGCTTTTGATGCGGCCCATACTAAAAAAAGAAACCGGCTTGAACCTAAGAAATTGCATGACTTGGTCTATGTTAGAATGAATTTGCATCTAATGAAGACCACTGCTGCAAAAGAAAAGGCCGATTCAAAGCCCATAGAACTTGATAAGATCAATGCTTTTGATAATGATTTCACTTATGAATATGGAAGTGTTGAACACGAGGAAGTTGATGATGAAGAAGAGACTGAAGATGAAGACAATGGAGTTACAAATGAGACTATAGAGGACTTCACTGCAGGCCTTGACTCATAATATCTTCCTTCCATTCTTGAATAGGAAAAACTGATCTATTTTGGTCGTGTAATGAATTGATATACTCTTGCATCATTTTGTGGTTTACATTGTGTATTGTGTATGATCTCTAGAATTTGCAAACATTGATATTATGTGGTGGTTGTTGAAAATTTGGAATGCAAGTTACTTTCTTAATTCCTCCATCTTGAATTGTAAACGATTCTACTCTACAATTTGCATGTATGTATATCAATGTGTTTATATATATATATATATATATATATATATATATATATATATATATATATATATATATTGCCGATTTATTCCCGATTTATTTCAAATAGTTGACTGAACTTTGACCGAATTTTATCTATCTTTTCTCGATTTTTCCGGATTTTTTCCGAAATCCGATTTTTTCCGGCCAGCCGAAAAATTGCCGAATGCCGAATTTGTTACTATGTGTATTTATATATATGTATATATATATATGTATATATATGTATATATACATACATATATATATATATATGTATATATACATATATATACGTATATATATATATGTACGTATATATACATATATATATATATATATATATGTACGTATATATACATATATACGTATATATACATATATATATATGTACGTATATATACATATATACGTATATATATGTATATATACATATATACATATATATATGTATATACATATACATATATATATGTATGTATATATATATATATATATGTATATGTATATGTATATACATATAAATATATATATATATATATATGTATATATACATATATATGCATATATAAATATATATATGTATATGTATATGTATATACATATAAATATATATATGTATATATATATGTATATACATATATATATATGTTCATCTTTCCTCATGTTCCTCCTTCCTCCTGTTTCTACTAATTTCTCTAATTGCCCTGCTTTCTTCTTCCCTGTTAGACGTCTATTTCCCTTTTTACTATGTTGTTCTCGCCGACGAAACCCCGCTAGAGCCCGCAAGGCAGCACAAGCCGACAACGCTGCCTTTCCGACTGCTGTAGCATTGCTGGGCAGCACCACTGCCGAGGAGCAACTGTTGTTGCTGAAGGAGACACCTGCTGCGGCATAAGGAACTCCTGCTACAACCAAACCCCCAAGGCCACTCCTCTGGAGGGACACCTTGCGGCGACTGGATAGGCGTTGACTACGGCGTCCTTGTCCTACGCTGCTACTATGGCCACTCCAGGTATGTTCTAGCCCTCAATTTATTTTTGCTTCCACTCTATTACTTGCTGCTTCGACCTTCCACTTCTTCCCCTTCTTCCTCCTCCACTGTCCTCTCTTCCTCGCGATTTTTACTCTTTCTTCTGTTTCCAGCTTCCACATTCCATTCCTTCCTCCATCTTCCCCTCTTCCTCTCCGATTTCTTCCTGCTGCTGCAACAATGTGTTCTTCCTCCATTCTCTTTCCTATTTCTCTATCCTAGTCGGCTAACCCCTCCCTACTCCGTCTAGACCTTCACCTTTCTTCCACTAATCGTCCTTCCTGTTCTTTCGTCTTTATTGTCCTCCTACTTCCTATTTTTCTATTCCTCTTTCCTCCTGTTCCTCCTTCCTCCTGTTTCTACTGATTTCTCTAATTGCCCTGCTTTCTTCTTCCCTGTTAGACGTCTATTTCCCTTTCTACTATGTTGTTCTCGCCGACGAAACCCCGCTAGAGCCCGCAAGGCAGCACAAGCCGACAACGCTGCCTTTCCGACTGCTGTAGCATTGCTGGGCAGCACCACTGCCGAGGAGCAACTGTTGTTGCTGAAGGAGACACCTGCTGCGGCATAAGGAACTCATGCTACAACCAAACCCCCAAGGCCGCTCCTCTGGAGGGACACCTTGCGACGACTAGACAGGCGTTTACTACGGCGTCCTCGTCCTACGCTGCTACTGTGGCCACTCCAGGTATGTTCTAGCCCTCAATTTATTTTTGCTTCCAATCTATTGCTTGGTGCTTCGACCTTCCACTTCTTCCCCTTCTTCCTCCTCCACTGTCCTCTCTTCCTCGCGATTTTTACTCTTGCTTCTGTTTCCAGCTTCCACATTCCATTCCTTCCTCCATCTTCCCCTCTTCCTATCTGATTTCTTCCTGCTGCTGCGACAATGTGTTCTTCCTCCATTCTCTTTCCTATTTCTCTATCCTAGTCGGCTAACCCCTCCCTACTCCGTCCAGACCTTCACCTTTCTTCCACTAATCGTCCTTCCTATTCTTTCGTCTTTATTGTCCTCCTACTTCCTATTTTTCTGTTCCTCTTTCCTCCTGTTCCTCCTTCCTCCTGTTTCTACTGATTTCTCTAATTGCCCTGCTTTCTTCTTCCCTGTTAGACGTCTATTTCCCTTTCTACTATGTTGTTCTCGCCGACGAAACCCCGTTAGAGCCCGCAAGGCAGCACAAGCCGACAATGCTGCCTTTCCGACTGCTGTAGCATTGCTGGGCAGCACCACAGCCGAGGAGCAACTGTTGTTGCTGAAGGAGACACCTGCTGCGGCATAAGGAACTCTTGCTACAACCAAACCCCCAAGGCCGCTCCTCTGGAGGGACACCTTGCGGAAACTCGACAGGCGTTGACTACGGCGTCCTCGTCCTACGCTGCTACTGTGGCCACTCCAGGTATGTTCTAGCCCTCAATTTATTTTTGCTTCCACTCTATTGCTTGCTGCTTTGACCTTCCACTTCTTCCCATTCTTCCTCCTCCACTATCCTCTCTTCCTCCCGATTTTCTCTTGCTTCTGTTTCCAGATTCCACATTCCATTCCTTCCTCCATCTTCCCCTCTTCCTCTCCGATTTCTTCCTGTTGCTGTGACAATGTGTTCTTCCTCCATTCTCTTTCCTATTTCTCTATCCTAGTCGGCTAACCCCTCCCTACTCTGTCCAGACCTTCACCTTTCTTCCACTAATCGTCCTTCCTGTTCTTTCATCTTTATTGTCCTCCTACTTCCTGTTTTTCTGTTCCTCTTTCCTCCTGTTCCTCCTTCCTCCTGTTTCTACTGATTTCTCTAATTGCCCTGCTTTCTTCTTCCCTGTTAGACGTCTATTTCCCTTTCTACTATGTTGTTCTCACCGACGAAACCCCGCTAGAACTCGCAAGGCAGCACAAGCCGACAACGCTGGCTTTCCGACTGTTGTAGCATTGCTGGGCAGCACCACTGTCGAGGAGCAACTGTTGTTGCTGAAGGAGACACCTACTGCGGCATAAGGAACTCCTGCTACAACCAAACCCCCAAGGCCGCTCCTCTGGAGGGACACCTTGCGGCGCCTCGACAGGCGTTGACTACGGCGTCCGACTGCTGTAGCATTGCTGGGCAGCACCACTGTCGAGGAGCAACTGTTGTTGCTGAAGGAGACACCTGTTGCGGCATAAGGAACTCCTGCTACAACCAAACCCCCAAGGCCGCTCCTCTGGAGGGACACCTTGCGGCGACTCGACAGGCGTTGACTACGGCGTCCTCGTCCTACACTGCTACTGTGGCCACTCCAGGTATGTTCTAGCCCTCAATTTATTTTTGCTTCCACTCTATTGCTTGCTGCTTCGACCTTCCACTTCTTCCCCTTCTTCCTCCTCCACTATCCTCTCTTCCTCGCGATTTTCACTCTTGCTTCTGTTTCCAGCTTCCACATTCCATTCCTTCCTCCATCTTCCCCTCTTCCTCTCTGATTTCTTCCTACTGCTGCGACAATGTGTTCTTCCTCCATTCTCTTTCCTATTTCTCTATCCTAGTCGGCTAACCCCTCCCTACTCCGTCCAGACCTTCACCTTTCTTCCACTAATCGTCCTTCATATTCTTTCGTCTTTATTGTCCTCCTACTTCCTATTTTTCTGTTCCTCTTTCCTCCTATTCCTCCTTCCTCCTGTTTCTACTGATTTCTCTAATTGCCCTGCTTTCTTCTTCCCTGTTAGACGTCTATTTCCCTTTCTACTATGTTGTTCTCACCGACGAAACCCCGCTAGAGCCCGCAAGGCAGCACAAGCCAACAACGCTGTCTTTCCGACTACTGTAGCATTGCTGGGCAGCACCACTGTCGAGGAGCAACTGTTGTTGCTGAAGGAGACACCTGCTGCGGCATAAGGAACTCCTGCTACAACCAAACCCCCAAGGCCTCTCCTCTGGAGGGACACCTTGCGGCGACTAGACAGGCGTTGACTACGACGTCCTCATCCTACGCTGCTACTGTGGCCACTCCAGGTATGTTCTAGCCCTCAATTTTTTTGCTTCCACTCTGGGTACGTTTGGTTTCCCGGATTTGTGTGGATTGGATTGTATTCTTATTTCCAGCACGCAGAATTTTAGGTTTGGTTCGTGGGAGTCATAAAAATGCAAAAATCCCGGACATTTCATTATACAGTCCGTGCGGGATTAGGTCTTACATTTCAAAACCGTGGGACGCCGCAATCCCTGGGTTTTCATTATACAAGTATGACGCAACTATGGGAAGGGAAAAATTAGGAGCAGCAAGGGAGAATCAAAGAAAAAGAGGGAGAATCAAGGGAAAAATTTGGAGCAGCAAGGGAGAATCAAGGAATGGCTCACACGACATATTGGGGAACAGCAAGGGGGAATCAAAGAAAAGAGGGAGAGAAGGTGACGACACAAGTCACACGACATATTGGGCAGCGGCATTGCTGCTTCCACAGAGAAATAGGGGGATGGCGGAGGAAGGGAAGGGAACCCATGGGACGAAGAAGAGAGGAAGAACGAAGAAGTACCTGAGCCGCCGCCGCTGGAGAACTGCCGCCGGTGCTGCCCAGTGCCGCCGTGAACTCCGCCTCGAAGAATCACCGGCGTCGTGGGCTTCAAGCGCAGCGTTCGCGTGCCGTGGAACTGTCGGGGTAGAAAGCTAGGGTCGGGGGGGGGATGGATAGGGCAAAGTCGGGGGTGGGGGTGTTGTCGGAGGCTGGGAGCCGTAATGGGCCGAAGCCGGCCCAACAGCGGTTCAGGCCTGTCGACTGAAACCCGAAAATTCGGGAAAAAAACAAAAAAATCGCGAAAAATCTCCAAAGTTCGTAAAAATCGCAAAAAAATGTGAAAATTCGGCAATCCCCTCTTTATATAGGCGTAACATTCGGCGGCATAAAAAATCACGAATAATCGCCGAATTTTATGAATATTCGTCGCTTTTTGTTACTATGTATATATATGTATATATGTATGTATATATATGTATACATATATATATATACATATATATCCATATATATATATATATGTATGTATATATACATATATATATGTATATGTATATATACATATATATACATATATATATATGTATATGCTTATATTTATACATATATATATATATATATATTTATATATACATATATATATATATAGACACAGTAGCATATGCATGTATATATACATATATATATGTATATGCTTATATTCATACATATATATATATTTATATATACATATATATGTATGTATATATATATATATGTATATATATATATAGAGAGAGAGAGAGACTAGCAAACAGATACATGCACATGCACGTGTCACGTTATATTTGTATGCTTTTTATTATATAGTTTATTTAAGAAAAATGTATGTTTTATTTATCAAATAAATTGTAGTTGATACAAGTACATGTTTTATTATATTAAATTTTCAAACACAATCACTTGAAAAACTGGTTTACGGGAAAAAAATAAGTGTTGATTATTGTATTATGATTTTGTTATTAAGACGTTTTAATAGTAGTGTAGCATCGTTGTTATCCTAGTCAAAACAATATATGACAAGCATATTTTGCAACTTTTGAATATAATAGGTAAAATATATATTATAAATCCATCATACACACATGCTCATTTACTATGAGAAATATTGTGCATTATTAACCATTAATTCACATTTGATGAAAGGATAAATTATCGGCATTCAATACTGATTTCAGTCAACTCACCTCGATACAATGAATCATACTGAGACATATTGTATATATATTAAAGAAAAACCAACTATTTATTAAATAGTTTAGGTATACCTCAAACGAAATGCAGTTTTCCAAAATTTTGAAATCTATATTTTCATGTTTGGTTTACGTGATCCTAATTATTGATGTAATGATTTTGGGTATTAAATCATGGCTTGGTACAGATATTAGAATGAGTTAATATAAACTAATTGAAGAATCAATGTCTTAGATTAATAATTATATCCATATCTTTTTGAATTAATTTTTATATCTATTTTATATGTAATTGTTTATGTGGACAATAATAAGTTTCCTTCTAATATCAATAAATTCTCGCTCATTCCTCACATTAAAAAATAACATCACCATAAAGTATTTTGTTGTTGAATTATGAGAAATTTAACCAAACGTAGGCAATCATCATTTATATTATAAGTTTATAGCTTACAGAATTATTGGAGACAATAATTGTAAGAAAATGTTTATGTTTTGTAGCTTCTTCACTATTAAATCTTGTGACATTGTCACGTCCTTTAATATTTTTACTCATGGGTTGTAAATGTATAGCTAAAATCTCAGTCGGGTACATTAAGTGACAATAAAAATTCTTGTTTAACCATGTCAAACAAATTTCTAGTTTTTTATTTTAAATAATTTTTTGTTTATGTCAGCATACATCTTATTCTAATTTTAGATCACTTGTATATATAGTAGATATTTGTTACAAGGGGAAATCAAAACTCATTATCGTACATAAATAAACAATCAATATGATTTTTTTAAGCTTGCAGTTTCAATTTCTATATTTAAAAAAAATGACAAGTAGTTCTTTTCATAACTATAACATGGCTCTAACTACAATCATTTATCAATATACTTTCTTTAACCCTTTATACATAAATGAGGGACATAGTTTGAACTTTTGTAGAAATTGTTATCCAATATTTTTCTAATGGCATTTGTTAAAGTAGGAATCCAATTCTACATGATGTTTCCATGAAAAGCAAACTACCATGAGTCATGACAATTGCCATTATTAATGTTTGTTATGAAGTTTGACTTGGAAAAACATAAAGAAAGCTCATGTTGTTGACAAAATTTATGAAATAAAGTTGGTTATATTATTGGCTGTCAATGATCTCATACCATTGTAAAATAATATTAGACCATTGTAAAATTTATGAAATTAGTTTCACGCGTCGATTTTGTTGCCCTTGGATGAGTGACTTACACTCATCCAAATGGGCTGAAAATTTATATGTAGCCTAGTTATAGTATGACGGTGAAAATCCATGGTTTACATTTTGCAAAAAATAGTCTTCATATGCAAACATACTTGAGTGTATTCGTACAATCTGTACACTCGAGTGTATTCTAGCCCGACTCTCTCTCTCTCTCTCTATATATATATATATATATCCTTTTTTTCCTGAGTAATTGACCAAATTTTTATCGATTTTTATCTGAATTTTTTTGAATTTTTCGTATCATGAATTCCGAATTGGAGACTATGGAAATAAGTAATATGCAAAAATGACATTAAAAACCCCCCAAAGAAAGACCAGCACGCTAAAAGGCCAAGGTGCTTACCTGGGCACACCCCACCCCAGTGGGCACCTATAGCCCCTAGGGCCTAGGCACACACCTTAACCACCATGGTAAGACCAAAATGTGTAGTAAGTTTGCATGGATTTTGCATGCACTCATGAAATTTCTATGTATTTTACTTGTCAGTGAGTGTCATCCCTGAAATTATGTAACATAGCTGTTGTTTTTAAACTTGATCTTTGTTTAAAATTAGATTTTCATTTGGTTTCTAGAAGCAGGAAGTTGCCTTTTCCTGCTCATTTAGTTTACTAACTGATCACCCTTCTATGTACCAGATAACACGGATCAAAAGTGATCGATTCAACCAAGCCTTCCAAGTTTTCCGCCAAATGAAAATGTACGGTATGCTGAATACATATCATTTCTTGTTTCCCTTGCGCATTATGTGGAAAGACATAAACAGAGTCAGTGGATGTGAATAAGGTTATGGATAATTTGTATGCTTTCAAATTTTCAAGCCTGCATGAGGTAGACACTTTTTGTCTCTGTGTAGCTTTAATTCTTCATTTTATTCAGCTATAAACAAAAAGAAATGGTGGAATTCTGATAAGTATCAAATTGCAGAGTACATATGTGATTTTGTACATATTTGCACATCATCTCACACCAATATCTTGGAGATATAGTTATGGTTTTCCCAGAAAATTGAAAGTTGTTCCAAAATGGGCAGAATTTATGGCACGACAAGTGATATGTGCCTTTGGTGTACATGTTATGTTTAAAATACATGTCCAGAATCCAGGAAAAGTTTCAGAAAATGTTGATACAGTTAAAGATTTTCAATTTGCATAACTTAATGGAAATAAGCAAATATTTGAATTATATATGGATAATTGTGTTCCCTATCTCTTATAGCTCATGCAAGTGTGAGTCACATTAGCAAGTCTGACTCCTATTTTTTTATGGCATATTAAAAAAATTTGTAATTTCGTACATAACTTATCTATTACCTACTCAGTTTACTGTATGATTTCCAGTCTATTAGTTTGTACATTTTTCTTTGTTTCTCGACAATATATTCATTGCTGCAAGTCCAAGGGCCTCTAATGATCACAACAGCAGCTGTTTGGGCTCTTGCCAAAACAAAAAATGAAATGGCCAAGATTTTCCATTCCTAAGCTTCTAACATTTGATCATTTGGCCTATTCTCTACATCAAGTTCCCTATTACTCAAAGATAAATAAGAAGATTGGCAACAATGGTATCCTATTTTTAATGGCATTATTAACAAATTTTGTAATTTCGAACATAACTTATCTATTACCTACTCAGTTTACTGTACGATTTCCAATCTATTAGTTTGTACATTTTTCTTTGTTTCTCGACAATATATTCATTGCTGCAAGTCTAAGGGCCTCTAATGATCACAACAACAGCTGTTTGGGCTCTTGCCCAAACAAAAAATGAAATGGCCAAGATTTTCCATTCCTTAGCTTCTAACATTTGATCATTTGGCCTATTCTCTACATCAAGTTCCCTATTACTTAAAGATAAATAAGAAGATTGGCAACAATGGTATCCTGATATCTCCCCCTTCTCAAAGGAATTTCATATTACTTGAAAGTACAAGAATGATTCTTTAACTGAGAGGTGAATGACTCCTAACTAAACCCAACTATAACTGCTTTCTTGTTGCCAGAAAAGAAACATTAATGCTAAGTGTTTGTAAAGCTAGAATTTGTTTAGTAGTAGGCGTACGAGTAACACCAACAGGGAAAATGAGGTATTAAAAAATACAAAGAATTCAAATTTCATGCCATATATTAAATAAAGAAAACCATATTCTACTCCAATTTATTGGTTTTGATTTTTGTTGGAAATGATCTTGTTCATAGGGCATAAGAAGTTCACTCGAATACACCACAGTCGTAATATCCTTGACATTTGTGATACCTTTCATGTAATTAGTTTCATCGACCTTTTTGAAGTGTCTCATCTTTAATTCTGTCTTCTTGTTACTTGATTTATTATAAGTATGTTGGATTTAGACTTTAAAATTCTTAGAGGGCCTTTCATTGTGAATTGAATAAAGCAATTAATTGAGGGCAACCATCACACACTCTTCCTTAGGTATAAACTTCTAACCTCCATCACCTGCCTGGGTGCGATTCGACAATAACCGTTGAATTTTTGAAAATGCCGCATTCATTTTTGCACTAGTCTTATGTGACATCCGAATAACCCCCAATTCATGAATATTGCATTTTTTAATGACGTAGGACCACCCCCGAAGGCGGGTTGCAATTATCACCCCCCTACATTGTAAGCCCCCTTAACTACCCACACATCGGGGGGAGCGTTTAAACTCACGCAAAGGTCGGGCTGAGTGACAAGACCAAGGAGCGCTGAGGCGCACAATCGAGATTCAAGCCCGAGTCCCTACTTTGGGAAGCCCGCTTCTCCACTAAGCTACTACCTCCCTGGCTATATTACGTTTTGTTTTCGTGTTATTTGTGTTTTGCATATTTTCCCATATTCTCCCGTATTATTCTTATTAAGACTTTTTCTGAGTTTGAGTCTATGTGTATGTTTGTATATATATATTTAAACTTATATGTATATATGTCTGTGTAATATGTGTATATATGTATGTAATATGTATTTACACACACACTCTCTCTCTCACACACACACATATATGTGTGTGAGAGAGAGAGAGTGTGTGTATGCATTTATGTATGTATTTCCTCTCTATTTCCTAATTGTTTCCCATATCTTGAACCGTACCTTTATCGTTATTTGTATGTTTTCGCCCGAAACTTGTGCATAATTACCATATTCCTAATTTTAAGCTCGGTCGAGTGTCGTGAATACCGACTTTGCGATTATGCATTGATGAATGATCTTTAGTCTAGAAGGTGGATACACTGGCTGAAAGTATTTGCATGAGCCTTCTTGGAGGGATCGTAGCTGTTTCTAGATGCCCATGTATAAATCTCAAGTAATATCATAAAAATAGTAAACCAAGTAATAGTACTTCAACTTGTAGAGTAATGTGCAGTTGGAAGATATTGCATGTATGATGTGGACCATTTGACCAATGGAAATCCTTAGTATTCATGATTTTTCACAAACTATTGAACTCTTAGGAAGGGAGGCTTGTCTATAGTCGTTCAACTAACTTCTTGATTATCTTTCACAATCAGGCTACTGTGTTGCAATTGTTCAAAGAAAGACGATTAATACAAATAATGTTATATGATATATAACATAAGAGACACAACACTACAAAATAAAAATAACCTAAGTATCCACTAATAAAAGGGTAAAATTGGATGCACCAAAATTCCATGATAGATGAACAAATGCTAGTGCACGAAATAAATGTGAAATCTCAAGTAATATCATAAAAACAGTACACCGAGTAATAGTACTTCAACTTGTGGAGTAATGTGTAGTTGGAAGATATTGCATGTATGATGTGGACCATTTGACCCATGGAAATTCTTAGTATTCATGATTTTTTCTCTCTCTCAATTTTGGAAAATAGTTGTAATCATATTTTTTTATAGATTCTGGCTGCAAGGCCGAATGAATAAAATAGTAAGAAAGTAAGAATAAACCCTACATCTATCCAATAAATACAAGCATTGCATTTACTAATTAGTACATATCAACAATGCATAAATGAATAGAACAGTAAGAATAAACCCTAGATTCCCTGCATCTATTCCAATACTAAAATTCTATCTAGCAATGACTAAGGAGTACTAAGTAGATTCACAATAGAAATAGAAGTGAAGACAATAAAAACAAAGTTAAATATCAAACTAATTTGAAGAAGTCAAATTAGTATTATATAGAACTAGTAGCAGGGAACATTGATTTAGGCTTTGAAGAGGGGAAAATAGTGAAGAACAACGGAAGTAAAAACAAAGAGTCAAAATCAAACTAATATAATGGATTCAGAATAAATATCAGAAATAACAACAGTGAATACAAATTTAGAAGAAGAAAACAAGGTATGGGGTTGGCGCATCGTACAAAATTTCGATCGAAATTGCGAAATTTCGATCGAAATTTCCGATTTTTTTCTAATCGGACATCGAAACACATGTACGCAGAGAATGGGACGTCATTTCGCAGAAATTTCGCTAAAATTTTGCACTTAGGTGCAAAATTTCACAAAACAGTGCAAATTTCGCCCAGTTTGGGCCATAATTTTGCAAAATGGCACAAAATTTTGATAGAAATTTCGAAATATGTGTTCCTAAGACTACTGCCACTACATGTTAGGTATTTTGGCGATTCTCTTTGTATCTTTTGCTTATAGAGGCTATTTTCTTTGATTCTAAGGTATGTTTCCCCTATCCCTAGCCCATGTATACCTCTTTCTATGTTTACACTCTTCTAAAAGATGTGAAGAGATACTATGAAAAATAACAAAGTTCTAAGTGCTGCTACTAGTAATACCTACTACATGTTAGGTATTTTGGCAATTCTCTTTCGAAAATCACATGAACTAACAAACTTGTGGATCTATGAAATAATAGTATTAAGTCTGCAATTCTACAATAAATTTGTTATTATTACACATATGTATACATAAAATGACTTTAAAATACTGCATTTTCTTTGATCTATGTATACATGACCCATGTAACCTAACTAAATTTGAACACTAGACTTATATAAGTTGTAACATGTAAGTTTGTAACTTGCAACTGTAAGTTTTAAGGTCTAAGTGGTAAATTGTGGGTTTATAAGTTGTTTACAGTCTAACAAACTTGACAATTCTGTTCATTTGTGCACTCACTCATTAAGACACGGATCCCACCCTAACCTCTAAACATATAACTTTAATATATAATCTAGTGTATCTTTGTCTAAACATTGTGTATGCAAAATTTCATAATCTAATTCCTTCATTTTGTCATCGAAATTGCCATCGAAATTCTGTCGAAATTGTTCAGCTTCCTTCACTTACAAATGTGGGAGACCCCCCACCCCACATATCCAATATGAAATATTATTGCATATTTGAGTAGATCTTGGAGTTTAGATCGTCCTGATAAATTTTCATAATTTAATTCGCTTATTTGGTCGTCAAAATCGTTAGGGCCGTAAATATCAAAATTTCGTGCGAAATTTCAAAAAATTTCTGTTTCTGGGCCATCGGACACGGCATCGAAATCGGACATTTAATTCTATGGGTTGGCGTCCATGCCACGGGAAAATTAGTAAATGGGGTAGTAGATGAAATGTAAAATGAACACGATTCAAGAGTTGAGTATGAAGAAGAAGAATGGTTGTCAAAGGAAAACTTAAAAAAAGTTTATAGTATGTTGGAATGTTGACGTCAAAAGAGAATGGGGGAGAAGGAGAAAGGTCATGAAAGAGGGAGGAGAAAGATGGGAGGGGAGGGAGCGCGAGGAGAAGCATTAACATATTTTCCTCCATAGGCCGACCTTTAGGAGAGGGGAGGACGTCGAGACAACAAGAGCTGCAGCTCTAGGGGAACACCATAAAGCCATAGCTGCAATAGCTGGGTCGTGACAACAAGAAGATGAAGAAGGGTCGTTGTCGCCATTAAGGCAAGGAATGAGGTTTTAGCAAAATTGGCAAAATTTCGCTAATGAATTTCAATGGGATCTGGTACCAAAATTTGCGTCTATGTTGATTTCGATAAATTTCACCAAATTTCAATGATTTCGATGAATTTAGCCAAATTTTGATGAATTTCGCCAAATTTTGATGAAAATTTCGATAATTGTAATCTTTGTTATTTTTTGAAGAGGAGCAAAGGGGGATTGAGGTTATTTCACCATGTTAAAGAGTATATATTAGCCTATTTAGCTAATAGGTTAATTAGTTAGTGGGCTTTTGTATCTCAGCCCGTTTAGATTACTTGTGTCTTAAGTATTAGGGTGTCTCCCCTCTCCTATATAAAGGAGAGGGCGTCCGATCTTGTATCCATCCCATTCAATCCAATCTTATTTTTTACATGGTATCAGAGTTGTGAACAGTAACGACGACGTGAACAGTAACTCCGGCGGTAAAACAATGCACGCGTGAATAGTAACTCCGGCGTGAACAGTATGCGACGTTAACATTAATTCTTGTGTGAACAGAGTGCGTTCGCTCCTTAGGGAAACCTAGCCGCCGCCCCTCCTCCCGGTTCGCACGCAGCCCTAGCTGCCGCCGCTCGTCTTTTCCAGAGACCAACCAAGGGGAAGAACCCCCACCTGCGGGCGACAACTGCCATTGCCATGGTTTGGCCGGCTGCCTACTAGGCAATTCCGACCTCCATGGCTCTCCTTCCACTTTCACATAGATTAGTACGTCGACACTAATTCCTGACCTGCGATCTATGTTTTCCAAATCCAAACCTTACCGCCGATGATCTCCTTTCCGGCCATCACATATCCACTGCCATCGCTGCATTATTACCCGCCACCTTCCACCTCTGTTGCCCGTATTCCACAGACAGCAGCAGTGCCGCTATATTCCCAACGCCTCCAAGCAACCATCTCCATGCCTTCGCCGCCTATCGATGCCATTATCACCATCTAGCAGCAACATCATAAGCGTCGCCAACCGCAGAAGCAACAACCATCATCGCCATCAAGCAACAATCAGCCGCCGCCAACCTGCTACCCCCCGTCTAGACGATCTCAGTACTATCGACATCAACTCGGTAGTATCGAGTTCTGCACAGACCATCTCCTGACGAATAGCCTTCATCGTCGCTCGTCGAGAGGCTCCGCCTTGGCTCCGCATGCATCCTCTTGGCATACAATATCTCCGGAGCTGTGCAGGAAACCCTTTGTCATTTTCTCCGTTACGACCAAGTGCTACATCAACTGAGTGACATAATCCGGCCATTTTTTTGCTACATCCCGCAAGTTGCTGCTCTTCATCACCTTCCCGGCTATCTTCATCACTCCACCATCACCTCCCATCTATGTCTACTCCCAGTTATCAATTCCCCCCATATTCATTATACCTATTCAGATCCTTAATCGGTCATATCTTTGCTAATCAGATTCCATTTTAAGCCTAATCGGTTCGGGTTGGTATTAGATCCATTTAATTTTCTACCTGGATCTTACATTGATCCATTTAGCATATTCTCTCCGGTTATCGATTTCATTCTCCAAATACTACACATGTCCATATCACAAAATCCTCTCAAATCTGCCGATTCCTTCCCACCCACCCATATCATGTGTGTATCCCTTTCCACAGTGTGGGGGGGGGTCATATATCCATTTCTCCACACCAAACACTCACTCTCGTCGTATTCAGTGTGCGGGGGGGATAAAGAGGAGAGGAAGAGATGAGAAGAGAGAGAGAGAGTGTGAGAGAATATGTATGAGGGAGAGTATGAGAAGAGATGATATATGTATTCATGCTATATATCTTCCAGGCGATTATCTATATGGAGCTTCGCATTGTTCAACACATCCGTTCTCTACTTCCAGACAGCAATGAATGATCTTCATTCAACGTCAACACTGAGACTGAGCTATCCGCGTTCGTACCGCGTTATGTACGCCAGGTGTTGATGGTGTACTTTAGCTACATTCACATGAGACATAGGGTGCTTCTTCAGATTTTCAGAAGCTCAGCAAGCCTGCCAATCTACTTCTGCAAGGTTGATTCATTCAGTTTATTTTCACCGAGCTGCTTCATCACGTCTTCTCCGAGCCGCATTTGCTATTTCAACATCACCTGTTGCTGATCTACTTGGAACTTTCCTTGATGGATGATATCTTTCCTGTCAAGCCCCTAAGGTTCATGCGATAAAGTTATGGAACCTGCATCGTATCACCAACATATCGTCCGTTCGTGTTCGTGCCACGTTATACACGTCTTCCCAGACAATTTGAATATTCCGCTACTGCTTCATCGACATTGGGCATCTGCGTTCGTGCCGCATTAAGTACGTAATCCAATGAAGATGACGTAGTGATGGTGTTGAGGATCGTCTGCTCCAAGTGGCGAATTACTGCTGCAGTATTCAGGTCCCATTTTAGATGTTCTTCATTCCAGATGCACTCCAAAAGACCTTCATCAAAGCTCGAGGATCTCCATCCTGCAGAATACAATTTCAAAGAAGAGAGGCATTGTAACCACATGGTTCAACGGGAATATTAATTAAGGGGGAGTATCAATTTTGTATGGGGAGTGATATTTATCTTTTATCTTTCATTTATCATTTCTTTTATCGTTTTATCCAATCTTGTAACCTCCAAGTTTTGGACATGTGTTTCACCTATGATCCAGCTTGAGGGGGAGTGTTAAAGAGTATATATTAGCCTATTTAGTTAATAGGTTAATTAGTTAGTGGGCTTTTGTATCTCAGCCCGTTTAGATTACTTGTGTTGTGTCTTAAGTATTAGGGCGTCTCCCCTCTCTTATATAAAGGAGAGGGCGTCCAGTTTTGTATCCATCCCGTTCTATCCAATCTTATATTTTTACACACCATTTAGTACTCGTCCATAGTATATACTTAGGCCCCCTTTGGTTTGCAGGATATTGAGCCGGATAGGATTTAAATCCCACTAATAATTCCGATCCTATGTTTGTTTTTGTAAAACTAAAATAGGATGGTACCGCCACAGTAGAGAAGTCCCAACCAGACAGGACTCCCGAATTCCGCAACCACCCCAGGTATACACATGACATAAGCACCCGAGCGACCCCGACGCTCGACCCCGACTCTTGCGACTGCACTATGTTATCGACTTTCATCCATACAACTTCCATCTACGTTTCTAGCCTTTTCGATCATTCGGCCTGCACCGCCATCCACAACTGTTCTTGATGTATCTAATCTCTTCTTTTCTGATCTGTAAGATTTCTTGATGTATCTCAGCTCTCACTCTGTCCTAAGTTTGTCTTCATTCTATTTTATAATGGACAATATGCCTCTGTCTATTTGCTTTGACACATTGTATTCACCGACTCTTAGCTTGAGCTCAAGGCCCTCCGTTGTCGTTACAAAGCTTTTACAAGGAGAGAACGGTGCTTGTTCTATTAGAAGTAAAAAATTAATACAGATTGGGACTCGTCTTCGTAAGACTCGTAAGAATGAAAAGCCACAACATACAGTTTTTTATAAGAGTCAATTATCTGTAAACTATTATCTGGACAAAAGGCATAAACTACCGTAGAGTATCAAACAATTATGAAAAATATGTGAATAATGAATCAAACATGAACTTGGGAAGAAGATATTGTTGAAGGCATGCTCTTTTTCGCTTCCAGTGTATCGTGCTGCGTGCTCTTGGTTTTCTTTGCTGATCGGGCAACATTCTAGATCACTGCTAGCGTAAAGGTGCTTTGAGATGAACAAACACAATACGAAGCTAAAAGAGTGAGAGCTACTCTGAAGAAAAAAAATCGTTGAGAAATCCTTTCCCATGTATATCCAAACATAGGATGACATACCAAACATCCTGTCCAACACATATACCATCGCATCCTACTCCAAGATGCGTACCGTCGTAATCATCTTGTAAACCAAACGGGGCCTTATAGTATATCGTAATTGCATCACATTTCCCTAATATTTGCTATTCAAATTAATAAATACTTATGCAATGCATGTTTTTTAGTTTCTACAATGTGGACGACATGTATCCTAGTGGTGGTTTATTAGACAATGAGGGTGCTAGTAAGCCAACCACACCAACAAATAATGATTTAGCTTGGAAACATTGCACCGGTGCTCTTGGGACCAATGAAATGATTGGTTATTGAGTCAATATCAACAACAAACTATCAACCCAAGTAAAATGTGTGGGGATGCCCTACATATCCAATATTTGATATTATAACACAAATAAGTACATGCATGTATATAGCTCATACTTGCAAAATTGCATAACTTGAATGCATGTATATAACTCATACTTGCAAAATTGCATGACTTCCTACATTTTCTCATCGAAATCCTCAAAAACATGACAGTTCCCCTACCTCCCACGTAAAGGACCACCCCCAACCTACCCCCAATAAAATTTTATTGCATAAATGATGCATTTAGGTGTAGAGATCACGCCTGTAAAATTTCATAAATTAATTCGTTCATTTTGGCGTCAAAATGGGCACAGTTGCATCCAGGGTTGTCAGACTTGAACCGGTCAACGAACCGGTGAGGCCTCTGGCTTACGGTTCACTAGTTCAACCAGTGGTCTGACCGGTTCAACTGGTGACGTCAGCATGACGTCACTAATAGTTTAAATATATATAAATGTCTTTGATACTCATGGAAAATATCACTGCAAAAGTTATTAAACATGAATAATAGCACATCTCCTCACAATTGATTAACAAAAACTAGAAGTAAAAATACATTAACTTGTAAGTGAGAGAACCGGCCAGTTGGGCTAAAACCAGATCGGTTAGCCGGTTCAATCGGTCGGTTCACTGGTTTGATGTCGGTCAGACTTCATTTCCGGCTTTGGGAGAGAACCGACTCGGTAGAGTGACCGGTTCCCGGTTCAACCGGTTCAACCGGCCGGTCCGGTTTAGTTCCTATAACCATGGTCGCATCTATTGAAATTTTTGTCAGAATTTAAAAAAATTTCGATTTCCATGTTGTCGAAACAACATCGAAACCAGATACCTCGTTCCTTGCATTGAGGTTGAAGGAGGCCGTCGTCGAGGTTTACGGGCGCTGCTTTCGCAGTGACTGCATCGCTTCCGTCAGCCCTAGCTCAACAACTGCATACCAGAGTGAGAGAGAGGGTCGGGGCTGAGCCTATTTGAATAGTCGGGTCAGGGTTAAGGTCAGGTAAGGGATGTCCAGTTTACATTTTATATATGCTCAACTTACTCAAATGAAATACTGCGCCTAAGCGGCCGCATTTGCGAACCGCATGCCACTTATTTAGTCTACTCAAATTCAACACCACCTATCTATATGCTTTACGACTGAAGGCTCGCATCGCATATGCGGCCACACTGATAGAAATGGCGTTGGAGAGATTTTTGATAGGATGTTGAAGGATGATGTCGTCAAGATCACACAAATGAGTGATATAATCATAACTGTCAAGGTTGTCCTGGGGGGGAAATTCTAATATTATTAGTGCTTATGCCCCCCAAGTTGGCCTTAGTGAGGAGGCAAAGAAGGATTGTTGGGATAACATGGAGATGCAAGGAATACCGTTATAGGAGAAGATTATTATTGGGAGTGAGTCAAATGACTTAAATGGCCATGTGGGGAGTAACAATGCTGGATATGAGAGATGCATAAATGAGGAGAGAGGCTTTTAGATTTTGCAGTTGCTTATGATATGATCTAGGCAAATACACATGTCAAGAAAAGAGATCCTGATATCATTAGTTATAAGAGTTCGCTTAATTGTAGCCACATTGATTACTTCCTTACTAGAAGGTTGGATTAAAATGTATGTAAGGATTATAAAGTGATCCCTGGGGAAGAACTCACCACCCAACATAGATTGGCAGTATGGATGTGAACATGAAGATCAACAAAGGTAAGCATAACAGAAGTTATGATAGAAGGATCAACTGGTAGAATCTTATAAGGAGAAACGAAATGGCGTTTTATGATAAACTTATCAAGGGGAGAACTTGGAACTTGGAGTCTGATGTTAACTCTGTGGCAAAGTATGAGCTCCTACATATCAAAAATATGTGAAAGAGGTTTTGGGAGAGTCCAAAGGGTGTGGCCCTCTACAGAAAAAGACTTTGTGGTAGAATGATGAAGTACATAAGGCTACTAAACTAAAAAAGGAGATCTATAGGAGCTTGCCCAAATCTGGAGATGATGCAACTTGTTAGAGAGACTATTGGAGAGTCTGGTTAATCTAGTTAATTAAGTATTGGAGTCTATTTGTATATGAGCCTAAGTGTGTCTTGCCCCATTAAGGTTTAGTTCAGAGTTTGTAGGCTTCCCCCTGTTCTATATAAAGGAGGGGGATTCCTTTTATCAAGTGTATCACATAACCTTCTTTTACTTTACAACATGGTACCATACTAGCAATGATCCAACCTAAAACCTAGAGGTGAGAAAAACAATTTTTTTCCGCTAGTGGTTGACCGTCGTTTCTTGGCTTGGCCACCTGTCAGACATCTCTCTAGTTGCTTTGTCCAGATCTGAATCCGCTGCCTCCACCTGCTAGCCCTGCTGCCACATGTATATTTTTAGGACATCCCTACATCGTCGTCTACCTTCATCGCTACTGTCGCCACATCCCTAAACCAAATCCCTGCCCACACTTGATGATACCATGATGCCTCTCCTCCCTTGCATAGATTTAGCCCCTGCTAACCGGTTGATGGTATTTCACCCAGTCGTCCAACCCCCGCTATACACACTACCAACCGCTAACCTCAGCCTTCTGACTGTCGATAACTCTCGTAAAAAAGCATTCAGAAATCTGTCTTGTCGCAAATACCTCAAGCTGCTACCCTGATACTGCCTAGCCGCAAACCCTACACTCCTCGTATCTGCTTGATACTCGCAATCGCACCCCTGCCGCCCTGTTGTAATCGCAAAACCCCTACCTAGCCATCCACTGCCCACCCAATCTTCTACCTGCCGTTTTTCATCACCCTGCCGCCAATAATCTTCCGATTCGTCCCTTCTCTACGCATGCTCCCTGACCCTGCCACCCTTCGTCATCTCTGCTACTTCTAATTTATTTCCCTCATCCTCTTGTTGTTAGCATCATACCCCTGATCCCACGACACTACTTCAGATGGTATGACCTTGAACTGAAGGCATGTTTTGGAGGTCAGAAGGCACATAGATTATGACCGACTCTGCCAAGCGTGCAAGACAATATGGTAGTTCACGGAGATCGTTTTGACGGACAAGTGCTAATCTATGATGATATATATATATACTAAAGATCGTTCGTTTTCAGGCTCCTGCACATACTCGAAGGTGGTAGTTCCCCCTTCTCTTCCTACTATTGTTCTGTTGCTGCCTCAAGTTTATGCACACGACAACTGTTATCTTTCTGCCTATTAATACTTACGATAGTTTGTGGTCCATTTCTCTGGAAAGTTGCTTGTATTACCAACTACACTGTATGATCGACGATGCACTTCTTCAAACTACAATGGAGATTTTGATTGATTTTTCTTCTATCTATTTCTTTTATTCAATAGCCTTTATGAGACTTGTGCTCGATTTTCCTCTGAAATATCTTTGTTGACTTTTTTTTGGGGTTCTTCCCCTGAGCCCCTGCGAGGGGCTGCCTCTTCTCGACTTCCGCCTGCTGAAGGGAAACAAGACCCCCTAATTGGGGAACCGTGCCCCGCCAAAACCATAGTCACAAATTCAGTATTCAGGATACGTACGGTCAAGCTGAAAATTTTGGAACTCGAGACTTATGCGGAAAATTCAGATAAAAATTTGTCAACGTACAGTAAAGATTTGGTTAACTATTCGAGAAAAAGCCGGGAAAAAACGTATATATATATATATATATATATATATATATATATATATATATATATATATATATATATATATAAACAAACAAACACGCACGCACACACACACACTCACACTGTTTAGGATTGTTTAAATAATGTGAAACTTGGCACCTAAGGAAATTGGTACCCAAGGAACACATTTGTACCATTAGGTTTGATTTTGAATATTCCTATTATGAGTTCTAATAAAATTAGAATTTAGGATCTCCGCCATTATAATTATTATATTATTATAATATTATTACCATTTTTATTTATTATTTAGAGTTCCATTATCTTCACATTGTTACCAAAAGAGTTTCCTTATATTATTATGCATGAATTTTCATATTTCATTTATTTGATCTATTAAGTTCATTAACTCAATATTTATATAGATAATGGTACATCATTCATATTTATGGACATGCACATGCATACAATAATTATTTATAATTTGAGTATGAAACGTATTTTATTTCTTATTAAACATATTTTAGTCATCATGTGCCCATTAGTTAGCAAAGGAAATATTTGTGACATATTTAATGAATTTACTATCATGTTAGTACATAATTAAAAATGTGATGTTGATTATAGAACCTTATGTCACTTAATGTATTATATTTGTTTTCAATCCTAACTATGTAACAGTTACCATTGAGTTATTCATATTATATGCATTAATAATATTCTTTAAAGGTATAACTCAATCTTTGTTTGGTTAAATCTAAGGAACCAAGCTTACTAACCTTCTAATAATGGAATATGATAAGAGTCTAGGTTTTAGTACGTTACACTTTCTCTGCAAGGTCTAGAACATATTTTCTTTGATAAATATTTGTGCCTTTCTTAGAATGTAGAACCTCTATATCAAAAAAGTAACGAAGACCGTCCAAATCTTTCGTCTGAAATTGCGTTTGTAGCCACTCCTTGAGTTGTGAAATGCAGTATGATCATCACTTCTGATTACAATATCATCCACATATACATCTAGAATAACAGTGCCACAAGAGGATTTGCACACAATTAAAGAATGATTAGTAAAAGGCAGACTGAACCCAAGCTGTAAGTGCAACACTAAATTTATCAAGCCATGCCTATGGTGATTGCTTCAGACCATTTACGGATTTTTTTCAATTTGCACACTTTCTGACACTCCCCCTGAGCAACATACCCAGGAGGTTACTCCATGTCCACCTCTTTAAGAAGATCACCATAAAGAAATGCATTTTTAACATTCAACTGGAGAAGAACCCAATCATAATGAGTAGCAATTGTGATTTAGTCGGGCAACAAGAGAAAATGTCTCGAAGAAGTTCACTTTATGTGTCTGAGTGTACCTTTTGGCTGCCAATCGATCCTTCAAATGATCAAAAGAGATCCATCCGGGTTTTGTTTAAATACACCTAGAGACAACCTACAATAGGCTTCCCAAGAGGAAGATCCACCAATTCCCATGTAGAGTTCTCATAAAGAGCTTCATGGCTTGGACCCATCCATCATATTGGGTTACTTCTGCATATGAGCAAGGAACAACAATAGAATCTAGCTGAAGAGCAAATGTGCGTGCTGCTGGTGACAGATGGGATAATCAACAAAAACTAGAGATAGGATGCGGTATTGTGCAAGACCGAACACCTTTACAAGCTGCAATTGGAAGGTGTAAGTCTGAAACAAAAGTATCTAGAGAACTCTCAGCATGAACATGTACCTCAGGAGTATCCAACGATGATGAGTCAATCTGATGTACTGATGTCGCTACATCTTTTGGGTGATGCCTTGCTCGCCTGGCGTAAGCCAATGGAAAAGATTGAATAGGTGGAGGTGTAGGTGGTGGTGATGGTGATATAATAGTAGTAGTATCTAGCACCCTCTCATCACACGACACATGGAAGGTGTAAGTCTGAAACAAAAGTATCTAGAGAACTCTTAGCATGAATAGGTACGTTAGGAGTATCCAACGATGATGAGTCAGTCTGATGGATTGATGTCACTACATCTTCTGGGTGATGCCTTTCTCGCCTGGTGTAAACCAGTGTAAAAGGTTGAATAGGTGTAGGTGGTGGTGGTGTTATAATAGTAGTAGTATCTAGCACACTCTCATCACACGACGCATGGAGTGGTGGCTCTCGCTCTCTCACTTTATCATTCTCAAAGGTAAGGTCACTCATGTTTGTGCTCCCCCTTATCATTCTCAAAGGTAAGGTCACTTCCATGGTTGTGCTCCCCCTCATGCTGGACCGAGTCACAAAGAACGGAGTGGACTTATGAAAAGTAATATCGGACGACACAAACATACGACAAAGACGAGGACTATAACATTTATACCCCTTTTGTGTTGGAGAATATCCCAAAAAGATAGTGCGGGCTGTGCGAGTAGACAACTTGTCTGAATGTGGATCAAACACACGAGCAAACGCAATGCAACCAAAGACACAAAGGGGTATAGGAAAAGCTGAATCGTCTGGTCGTAAAACAGAAAAGAGGGTGGCCCCATGCAAGACAGAAGATGGCTGACGATTTCTCAAGAAGCACGTAGTGAGAAGAGCATTAGACCAAAACTTCTTTGGCATAGACATCTGAAAAAGTAGTGTATGGGCTACATCAAGTAAATGACGAATTTGCACTAAGCAATTCCAATTTTGTTGAGGTGTATGAGAACAAGTCGTTTGGTGAATCATGCCAATGGAATCTTAGAAACCAGAGACAACCTTTTGAACATACTCTTAAGGCATTATTAGTACGAAGAATTCTTATATGAGGATCAAATTGAACTTCTAATAATTGATGAAACGTTTGGATGGTCGATTTTTTTTATCTCGAAACTTAAGTATGCAAAGTCATTCGGGAGAAATCATGAATAAAAGAAAGAAAGTAATGAAAGCCATTGTAACTCGGTTATTTAACATGACCCCAAACATCACTATGGATAAGATATGAAGGACGCTTAGAGCGTCTTATAGTATGACCAGGGAAAGAAACACGATGATGCTTGTCCAGTTGACAAGACTGACTTTCAATGTGCTTTACTGAAGACAAGCTGAGAACAAGCTTCTGAAGACTTTACAAGGAGGGATGTTCGTAGCGACAATGCTATTGTAAGGGAGCGCGACTGAGGACGGTAGATGCAGTGGAAGAGATTTGGCGAGCTAGGCGATCACCCCTAAAGAAGTGATATCACCTTTCCTAGACCCCCTACCAATTGTCTTCCAACTCCCGGGATCCTGTAACACGAAAAGGGAAGACCCAAATATCACCATCTAGTTTAAGGGATCAATCGACTTAGCTAATACATCAGACTGATAGGATAGTTTGGTACATATTGTACATATTGTAGAGTAAAAGATGACGACGCATGTACAATCCACAAACCTGTACTCGTATGAGCGATCCATAAGCTAAAGTCACGGGAGAGTGGGATATACAAATAAGAGGAAAGTAACATGGATCATACAACAGTCATATGATGAGAGGCCTCCAAATCCACCAGCCATGTAGAAGATGGGTGGGAAGCAATAAGTGATGTTCCTAGTTACCCACATTTGAGATAAGATTGGCGGAGGAACTTGTTGAGTGGCTGGTAGAAGCTGATCATACTCCTCGGAGATAGTAATAGCCATTTCCTGCTCGATTCAAGAACGGTATAGATGGCATTCATCTGTATAGAATAATTTTGTGAGGTAATAATGGAAAACCTAATGAATAAATTCTAATATTAATTATCAAGATCTAAACTAATCTAAAATAACTAATAAAAAAGAATAACTACTCATCAAAAGATTTCATTCATCTAGTTTGCTTATTGAGAGCATTACAAAGACCATGTACATGTGTTTAAACCCAACTCACTAGACAACTAGCCAATGTGGGACTAAACCACAAGCTTTACAAGACAAATAAGGAAAATATCAGATAACCCCTAAAACACAAGGGAACTGATAAAACATTATAAAAACTATTAAAAAGGCTATGCTCGTCCTACATCAGGTGATCTTAACAAATACTGGCTGATCATTGTAGGCTATTATAATAGAAATCACTGGTCTTCCATCTCACATAGTGAGATTGTATCAGAATGATTGTAGCAGTAGAAATTGAGATAGACTGTTGGCAACACGCCGTGTAAGAGGTTGCTGACGTGAAACAAACTTTTGTTGACATGATGTATCAAAAAATTAATGCGTCGTGTCAAATAACCAACAAGTCGTGTCGGAAGTTAGCACGCCGTGTCCGTTGGCGAAGACGAAAAGACAACTTTTTGAATCTTTTCGACACTGCTTGTTGAGCTCTTGACACGCCATGTTAGTTGGCTGATCATTGTAGACCGTTGTAGCAGAAGTCACTGGTCTTTCATCTCACGTAGTGAGAATGTATCAGAATGATTGTAGCAGTGGTAGTTGAGATAGACTGCTGGCAACATGCAGTGTAAGTTGCTGACACACTGTATAAGAGGTTGCAGACGTGAAATCGACTTTCGTTGACATGCTGTATCGAAAAATCAACAGGTTGTGTCAAAAAAACCAACACAATGTCGGAAGTTAGCACGCCATGTCCGTTGTCGAAGACTAAAAGATAGACTTTCTAAATCTCTTCGACACTGCGTGTTGAGCTCTTGACACGCCATGCCAGTTGGTGAAGGTAGAAGACCGATCTTTTGAATCTTCTCGACGCGCCGTGTAAGTAGGTGACGCTGTGTATCAGTCGGAGGCGTATACCTAAATATCCTTAAACACACCATGTCATTAAGGGGACACACCTTGTGTTCATCGGAGGTGTAAATTCCAATAGCTGTAAACACTCCGTGTCACTCAGGAACATGTCGTGTAACTTGCGTCTTCTGAACAAACTCTGGATTGCAACAGTGATTGATGCAGGTGTGGATGGGAATTGGCTCCGCTAAAGAGGTAAAAACCCTGGGAATACGCGTCGGGAGTAAGATAACCCCGGAAAGAAGCACCGGGGGGGTGATGGGAATTAGCACTGTCACTTGTGTCAATAGATGATGCGAAATTGACACATCAACCATCCCTAATGACTTAGGCACTCATCCACGAACGGGGACTACATGGAGAGGAAAGAAAACAGGAAGAGAGTTTTTCTTCTTCTCTACGGGATAGAACGGGCGACTCTTCCTCTCCTTCAAGCAGCCACATGCTTTGGTGGAGACTGGCCGGTGAGAATTGAAGCCGGCGACGCCGATGTCGGGTGGTGACGAGCGCAGCGGAGAGGAGACAAAGAGAGAGGGAGAAGGAGGGTGAGGTCGTCATATGGGGTTACAACAAAGGACTTGCTCTCATACCATGTGAAAGTATTGGGCCAAAGCGATTCCTTGTTGTAGCTTGCTAGCCTTTATTATATAGGAAGATAACTTTTACATAATAGACTCAATAAAAAAGCAAACAAGAAAAGACTAGATGAATAGCTTCTTATTCTCTAACACTTTATGTGGTGTTTATTGATATGCAAAAGGCCTATGATCGAGTACCCAAGGAAGTGTTTTGGAGGTTTTGCATAAAAAACGTCTGCCTATCCAATTCATTGACGTGATGAAATACATGTTTGATAGCTTAACTACAAGTATTATGACTCTTGGTGGATGGTGAGTATCGAGGATAAGTTGCGTGAAGGCCGTCTAAAATGGTACAAACATGCGCAACGTAGCTCGACAAATGCACCTATTTGAAGTAAGGTTATTGAATCAAGCACAATTAAAAGAAGTAGAGGCAAACCAAAATTAACTCGGGAAGAGCTTATAAAGAGAGATTTTGAATCTTTACTTCTCGATCAGAGTATGATCCATAACAGAGCTGATTGGAAAAGAAGGATCCAGTAGTTGACCCCAGCATGGTTGGGATTGAGGTTTAGATAATGATAACGATGATGGTAATGGAGGAGGAGATGGAGAATGATAGTGTGTCTTGGAGGTTAAGAGGGAAGAAAAGGAAGAACAATGCATCGGGGAGCTACTTAAGATGGAGGGGCAATAGAAGAAAGGGGAGATGGATGTGTAGAGAAGCAAGAAAATGAGGAGGCCTAGGGAGGATAGTATTTGCTACTTTTTCCTAGAGGAGCAAAAAGAAGAGTAGGGGAAGGAGTGACAAGAGAAGGTTGGAGACATGGACGATCAACATGAAATAGAGGAGGGGATGGGGAACAATGTTGCGCCTGCTGCTACATCCATACAGGGAAAAGAGGAGGGGGGAGGAATGGGAAGAGGTACATGAGGGGGAGAAGGAAAAGTAGACGAGTGAGATGCAGACAGAGGAGCAGGAAAAAGAGGGAACATGTTGCAGTTACCGCATCTTTAAAGTAGGAAAAGGAGAAGTGGGTCAAGAAGAAGCAGGAAGAGGAGGAAGAGGGGGAAAGAGGCAGAGGAAGAGTTACATAGAATTACAAGAGTAGTTGATAAATCCAACTGCTTTCCTCCTCATGGTTGATGTGGTAACCCTAGAATGCTACAACATTTGGCGGAGATGATACCACTGACGATGGCTGCTACAGTTTCTATAGAAGGGCGTTGATAGCTTGATCGTACCTGCTGGACCTTAACCACCTGATGTTAGTAGGGCAAGGAATAATGGAATACATGAGGCAGGCATTTGGAGAAGGCTCGGGGGTTATGCCATACACTTAGGCTTAAGTGGATTGGCACGACGTGTCCAAGCTGTGTCGATCACTGTAATAAAAAAAATTCAAAGTGCACACGCCAAAGGTGTGTCTGCTGCACGTCCAAGTTGCGTTCATCTTGGACACGTGTCGGACACAGACATGACAACCTTCGGGAAGTGTCCGTGCTTCCTAGAGAACCATTCATAAAATTAGAGAATAATATGTAATACTTGAACAAGTTTTGTGAAACGAATAGTAATTTGAGTACATTTTTGGAAATCGTATGTGACATTGCAAGGAAAATTCCATGGTTTTGAAACTAGACCAGTACTGGCTGGCTTAACCAGTTGAACTGTAACCCGGAAGGCTTGTCAATTTAGGTGAGGCTAAAACTCATTTTCGGCCTTTTTGGAGGTTGACTTGGACACCTGGCTAGTTGAACCGATGACCAACTTCGAGTTTTCTGAACCTGACTGGTTTAGATACTAGACTGGTTTTAGATCCTCCCTAAAATAAAAGCAGAAAGAGAGGAAAAAATCCCACGTAACTCCTAACTTATCCCTGACACTTGTACCCTTTCCCTGACCCGACCCCGACCCATGTAATAAGGTTGGAAGACTTGAGCTCCAGATCAGGAGCCGCAAACGCGAACCATGCCTTGGGAGTCATCAACAACCATATCCTCACAAGTTGTTGCCAACCAGGCTCCCCCACCTACTTCGGTTGTTGCAACTGTTGTTAGGAGCCAATGTGTCGCTTCACTCCAAGTTGGTCACTTCAGATCTAGGTAACTTTCCTCCCCTCTTATCATTTCTCCCCATCTCTCGTCTTCCTTTCTATCTTCTTTCCCCGTTCTCTTCTCATCTCACTGAGAAAGTCCCTCTTTTTTCAGCTTCAAATCTTTCCCTTTGCCAAATTACCTTTGTCCTGTGTTAGGCTAAGGGCAACTGTATATTTAATCAACGTGAGGGAAAGGATTGGTGGCTGTGATTTGCATAATCGGAGCTTCATTTGGACTCTGGAGGCTATATATTGCAGCAGGTTAATAGGTGGTTGTTGAATCCATTGGTTTGTTGTGTGGTGACGCTACTGCAAATTGTGAACTCCCCTCTACCATGTCTTTGTAACCTCTTAGAATAAATTCATTCACGTGCTACTGCTATCTTGTCAAACAAAATCATTCACGTGCTAAGGCTATCTTGATAACTCTAATACAATAATCATTGATATGCATCATTGTTTTACTTGTTATGATAATTTTGCAATTGAATTGCTTTATATTATTGTATATATAAAATATATACATATACACATTTATGTCTATATATAAATCTCCTCTCTCTCTATAGAGTCAGGCTAGAATACACTTGAGTGTACAGATTACACTTTACACCTCAATGGTGTTTGCCTATCTAGATGTTGTACATCTTTAAAAACGACTGAGGTGTACGGTGCCTCCGGTACACTCGAGTGTACACTAGCCTGACTCTCTCTCCCTCTCTCTCTCTCTCTATATATATATATATCTCTCTCTCTCTCTCTCTATATATATATATATATATATATATATAGAGAGAGAGAGAGAGAGAGAGAGAGAGAGAGAGAGAGTCAGGCTAGAATACACTCGAGTGTATTCGGAGCAGAATACACTCAAGTAGTTTTTCATGATGCAATATTTTTTTCAAAAATCTAATTCGTTGATCTTCTTAGTCATCTTGTGGATAACTCATTAAAAAATTGAGCACATTTGGACATTTATAGGTGATGTTATAAAGACTGCAAAAATTATGCATTTCAAATTAGTTTTATGCGTCGATTTTGTTGCCCTCGGATGAGTGACTTACACTCATCCAAATGGGCTCAAAGTTTGTATGTAGCCTCATTATAGTATGACAATGAAGATCAATGGTTTACATCTTGCAAAAAATAGTCTTGATATGTAAACACGCTTGATATGTAAACACGCTTGAGTGTATCCGTGCGATCTGTACAGTCGAGTGTATTCTAGTCTGACTCTCTATATATGATCTCATGCTGACGTCACTAGGTCAACCAGTCAACCAGTAGTTGAACTGCCGACCCAAGACCCATGAACTTTTTCGAGTCGACCTCGGCTCGGGTGTGGAAAATTCCTAAATAATAAAAAAAGTTAATGAATATTGTGTGTGTTGTGTAGGTGATGTTAAGGGCAGATGGAGACCGAGTTCCTTCTGCCCGCCACACTACGAAAAATATGGTCTTTAACTACAAAAAAAAATTGTAGTGAAAACCCCAAAATTTGTAGCTAAAAGCTTTGGCTACATTTATCTTTACATTTAGAATATGAAGCTAATACCCATGTAGCTAATTGTTTAGGATACATTTTTCAAAGTTGTAGTTATGTATTCCTCTGGCTACAAATTCATATGTAACCCTAATTGTAGGTAAAAAATGTCCTTACACATAAAAATGTAGTTTCCATTGTAGCCAAATATATGACTACAATTCAATTTGTGGCTATGATATGTAGGGAGAGATGTCATTGGTTACAATTTGTATATGTAGTTCATGTATAGCAAAAATTAGCACTTACTACACATGTAATTATAGCTACTGTGTAGTGAAAGACACCATGTACTACACATACATATGTAGTAAGAGATATTATGTATCCAGTTAGTCACTTGCCAATATAGAGGGGTTTTCAAAAAGAAAAAAGATGAATGTTAATCAAGATCAAGTTGTGCTTACAATGTCAACAATGATACTTATATTTATATTTGAACAATGAGTACACATGGGGAGGACATTAACCTGGCCCCTTTTTACAATATGCATGGAAAAAAGATACATGTATATAATATCTTCTTTTGACTGCCTGATCTATCCACTACAGACTATATATGCCACATGATCATGTGCATCTTCTATCTTGATTTTTCTTTTATATTAATTCCACCACTTGTAACATCAACGAATATGATAACATTGACAAACTCATAAGAAGAGAGACTGCTAAGGCATTTCTCTTCTTGATTGAAAATAGATAACTTCTCTATGCTCTGCTTCTGATTGGACATAGGAAGCTCCTATAGTTGATATTGATATTCATGGAGATTCTTGAAAGACAAATCATTCTCATCAACAACTGGCAGTTCCACCCAGTCCCCAAGTTTGAGGTTTCCATATATCTCAGCACATATTTTGTGAATCTGAGACTGTATATTGGAGAATTCCTTTGTCCTCTTTTTCTTTTGTTGTGGCAGTTGTTCCTGTACAAGAGATATGGCAGCTAGCTATAACTTAACATGCAGTAACATAATTTGTGTTATGTGGATGAAAGTAAGAGAGTATGACACTAATTTTGAGAAAATGATGTGTACTAGAATAAACCAATGAAATTATTGCATAGTTTACCTTTCACATGTACATGCACCAGTTTATGATACTCCAATCAAGGTTATGTGATGGGTTATTTTTCCTAGGATGAAGATGTGATACGAAGGCCTTCTCTACAATCATTCTTGGCATCAAATAACTTGACATGTAAAAAAGTTCATAGCGAATGATCAAGTTGCCTTGCTAAAAGTTATACATATCAGAAGTTATACAAAACATAGCTATATATGAGTTATAATAGCATCATTGTTTACCAATAACGATTGTGTCAATGTGGTAGTCAGATCAGAACAAAACATTGTAGCATCTGAAACAATAGCTGATGTCAGAGCAGGTGTGTTCCCCAAACCAGTTTGCTTTTTACCAGGGGCCTTTTTCTCAGCAAGAGGCTGAGATTTCACCTCCTTTTGTACTGAATAAATATGAAATTGATCATGAGATGGTACCTGCAATCAATCATTCATCAGATCACTTGATAAAGCTTTAGTATCCATGTTTTAGTGTGTCAACTCCAAACTATTGTACCAGCCTCGGACAGTAGCCTTTTTTCTTACATAAACAGAGAATACAACTGGGAAGGAAGGGTGGCTGATCCATCTAAAAGGAAGAAACTAGGAGATGACAAGGAGAATCTAGCAGAAGAGAAACATGCCCACTATCTTCATTGGTTACTAACCATGTGGAAAGATTTCACCCTCCCATTTTGAGACCTTGGATTCTTCATAATTCAGACATTAGTGTCACTTCTACATTTTGAGACCATAGAACGACTACTGTAAGCATAAGGTGGTGATATACAGAGATGATTTTCAAAGTTTCTGGATTATTTTTAGACATTTTCTGAAATACTAATACATGTATAGAAAATAAGAAGACCTAGGCTTTAAAGGTTAGATAAGAACTTTTCTGGAGAAAATGTTCAACATCGTCTAGTGTAAACATTATGGCAAGCCTTCCTAGTGAAATTAACTATGAATTACGGTTCTGACCATAGCCTGGTAAGATTCAATGATCTATCCATACTGTTGCATCTCCATAATATCGTGACATCATTATATTATGATGTTACTCGCACTGTCACATGACTAAGGATCAATAAATAGAGAAAAGACATCCTACAGATAAGCACTGCATACTGAGATGGATTTGCAGCTTGAATGAGCCTGCATACAATTTCTAGATGAGACCATGAAACATTCAACTGACATGGGTTTTCAAAATGAAAAATGAGGAAGCTTTACCTCTTTTTTACCACCTGTCATAGGGATATTCACAGCAAAAAGATGAGGTATTGAGAAGATGAAGGAAGGATGGTGAACTAGTTGAGGAACCTCTTCTGCTTCTATTTGAAGAAGTACCATTAAACTAACTAAATTATGAAATCAGCCACCTGTTAGATGGATCCATGTCCAAGATTAGTAGTATTGCAACTTCATCCAAACTCCTCATCTTCATAGCTTCCAATTTTCTAAAGTAAAATTACTTAACTAATTGATGTAAAACAGGGGTCTGAATTCTGATACGTTTCCAAATAACGCAGAAAATTTTGACCTGCAACAGATTAACACGCTGCTGAAGGTCATATATTGTCATTCTTATTTCAGAGCCAAAGGTAGAATAGTTGCATCACAATGTGAAACAATAGCTAATTATTGTGGGAACATAGAAAGGATACATGCATATTAGATGTTTCCCCTGATCTTAATTACTTCCGTAATATGTTCAGCACTAGGATAAAAATTATGCAAAAACCTATCGGGCCTTGAACCTGGATAAGTGTGTCCAAGACATGGGTCAAAATTAGAAACCTTGCAAAACATCCACCTTATAAGCATGGTAGATAGGTAAGAAACAATTAATGAACTAAAAAACTATGGCATGAGATCTAAGTTAACATATTTACTATGAAAAAAAAATATAGCATTGAGATATAGGTGATAATCTGATTTTTAGTTGGTCTATCACTGCTCCACATAGAAAGGGAATGAGCTGAGGCAAAGAGAAAAAAAAGAACGTGATCAAGTTTGTGGACTAGATGCCGAAATGGAATAGTTTTTGAAAGAATTCATAACGTCATTCCAATCATAAATTTCAGTTAAACTTGCGTAATAAACTATTGTAAGCTTCTCTTTGTGTTTATGCAAAGATGGAAAAAATATAAACAAATAAAAGACTTAGCTTTGAAAGGAATCTACAGAAAAATGAACTGAGAATATAAAAATCTATAGCTATGTATCAAATTAGTCCTAGAAAATGCTTGAGAATAACGTGATCATTAACCATTGGTTTCAGTACGAACAAAGTCAGTACCGCAACTGTTGATACAGAACAAAGTCAGTACCATAACAAAGTGCATCATCTGTCTACGTTTTGGTCCAATAAAGGGACAATCAACAGCAACTGCTAGTTCACATTTGTAATCATTGGTGATCCATAAATTGCAGGAACAAATTCTAAGGTAACAATTTCAAACTTTGAATCATCATTTACTGTCAGGACATAATGTAACTAGTTGGCAAGAAACAAGCAAGAGTATGAACAGTCTTAGATAACCTAAATCTACTTATGAGGCAACCCAACTAATTTCCTTGTGATTTTATTCAGACCTACAACCATCTTCTTTGTCTTTTTGTTCCCTCTTCTACTCTTATTTATTGCTGCACCTACACTAAGTGCATCTTTCTACTGCTGCATAACATGATCTGCATCCAATCCTGACCCCTCTTTTGGGTATCAAGTCCATGTTTGGGTTTCAAAGCTTGAGGAGTCGTATAAACTAGTGCAACCATAGAATCTAGTGCACTAGAAACTAATGCAAGCATTTGACTAATAGAGTCCACTAATGGAACAGGGTTTCCATTTAAATACATTCTATAATAATCCTAAGAGGAACCACACTAAATGCCTATCAATCTGGGGATATTTGAGTGAGAGTCCTACATGATTTCTTCCCTCTATTGACCCCAGGTTACAAACTCCATACAAAGTTGCAAACTATTAAAAAGTGTTATTTTTACCAAGAACAGAAAGGACAATAGGTGGATATTTAGCTCTGGATCACATAACAAAAAATATATAGACCATAAATCATAGAAAAATATAAGACAGAAATGTAAAGGCATTCTAAGAAATGGGTTTACTATCACAAATTATCAGGTCCAGCTAGCAACTTGCAATTAAAAATACGTGGCCACTGGGAAACAGAAACATATAAGGTCTTAAATCTTCTATTCTTCAAGGATATTAGAGCCTATAGAGCTTCATATGTGTATAAAGGAAAATCTTTTGCAAAACTAGCTGACACACAAAGACAAAGCAGTTGAGAAGAAAGGCAGCAGTGAGAGGTGAGCTTCCTGTTGCAAATCATTAGATTGGAGTCTAGCTGACACAGCTAACTAATCTAAGTCCAACTAACACACATAATCTTCCAATAAGTAGATGAATATACTGGTGAAGAAGTAAGCCGCATAGAAAATAAATGAACTTCAGACATCAGCAGATAACATAAAAAAACATCATAATCCAGCAATCCATGAGATAACTTCAAACTATAGTCACATTACTTTCCCCATCCAGCCACAAATAAAAACACACCAAAAAAGATATGCAGCTACTTCACATCGCATATGGTTAAATCCATAAATTTAATGACCTTGCCAATGAACAGAAGATCAACTGTAGTTCAGAATACTAGAAGCTCAGAAAATAAGAAAAATGATACAATCCAGTGACTCCAAGTACCTCATATCCCAACTCTTTGACAGTGGCAAGTAGTTAACATACACACAAGTATTTCCATACTAGGATAAGAAGGCCTATAAACTGAAACATCATATCAAAGACAAGAGTCAATAGGGCAGTCCAGGGAAACTGGGATGCGTTTATTACCCACCAAAATAAAAGAGTTAGTATCTCCTTATCAAGTGTTCCCTGGTACCTAGTGTGCCTATGGACCTGTGCATTCCAACTCCCATGATATCTGCCCACATGCGCCACCAAGGCAAGACTAAATGCCGCCACAAGACCATATAGAAAATAAAAATATAGATGCTAGTAACGACCTTTTGAAACAAGTACAGAAAGATTCCATTGTACTCAAATCAGGTAGGTACAACATGCAAATTTAGTAGTAAATAAGAGTTGAATTCAACCACATTATACAATATATTAGCATTTATATTTAAACTAACTAGTAGGAACAATATGTTAGGATATACAAGAGTACAACAGCTCACGTGACATTGTAGAGACACTAATAGAATTTAGAAACTCCTTCATGGGGTTTGAAGCACTGAGATCTTAGGCACAATAGGTGTACTAGTAGTCATATGGAATAAGTAGAAAATGGAAAAGCTAGCTAGCCCCAAACGTTGATGGTCCATATTTTGTAATCTATGACGATCTTTTATAGAGGATAGAATTTTCTTTTTGAAGGATGTGCATAGGTTTAAATCAAAATCGCACAAGGCAAAATAGCATTAAACAATCATAATCAATGCAGTTTTGGATTAAGGGTACCAATGAATACAAAAAATTATCACCATAAAAAATGCAAGATTGATAATGAAAAGTAGCTTCCTACCTGAAGCACTATGGCCAACTGCTCGAGTGGCTTCTTATTTTCAGAACCATGGTCAAGGCATATTTCAAATGCCTTCAGTTGTTCACTAAATAAAGAGATTGGATGGAAAAGTAGAAAATGAAAGCCACAATGAAATATGACAAGCAAAAATTATCGTAAACATCAAGTTAGATGCAAACATGACAATATGCCTGACATACACAGACATGTCAGTGCAAGATGGCAATGAAAAAATATTGAATAATATACTTTGGAGTATTTATGAACATATCTGAATTCTCTAACTACGAGTAGAGCTATCACATGAAGAATGCGTCAATGTACTATTTGGTCATTCCTCGTTGATGTTGTTGTTGCTATAAGTGACCACCCATAAGTATCAAAGATCAAATATTTAATCAAATTTCTTCAAACTCAATACTGAAGAATTTTACTTTAAGTTGATGAAAGAAAGTGCACCATATTCTATATGATGTGTAAGAAGTATAGAAATCTAAAGGACACCTTTGGTAAGGAATGATTTATTACTCTAATAATGATTTGAAGCATATTAGAAAATAATGATTGGAGCCTACTGACAAGTAGACGACGCTATTCTGTCTTAAAAATCCTAAATTAAGGTACTTTGGTCATTGTTTAAAACATCTCTGTATGACGATGGAATCACATGAGTGGAAAAAAAAGTTGACAACTGGAATGATTATTAACATTAAACTCAAGAGACAAAATTAAGAACACACACAATGAAACATCATATAATTCTGTATATATAATGTACTAAATGATAAATGATCAGTATATATCTGTCTATGATCAAAATGTTACCCCTGAAAGTAGACTTATATTACGTCTATGATCAAAATACAAAAAACCAGAACGCAATCTAACAATTAAGGAATATATAGAACGTGTTACATGATGGATGACTTGTATGTACTCCATCACAAAAGGTTTTAGGTGAGAGACTTGGGCAGTGGTTGAGATTATATGGAAATATCATCCAATATATTTTGACTTCATCACTGATATATCAAGGGAACTTTAATCACAAATAATAGTTGTGGAACATATACCATAAACAATTCCGCAACCAAAGATAATTGAAATCATGGGACTTATAACAACATCAAACATTGTAAACCACATAGATAAGGAACATGATACAAGAACACAAGTATTTAAAAACATCTTTCTTTATATCAATGAAACAAAAGGACTGTATATAAGCAGTGTCTTCTAGGAATAGGCACCTGAAAAGCTGGTGATATTTTGGGGGAGGCACATGTCAAGTACCAACCATTCAAATCCGTCCTACCGTTGAGGTTGATGTTGTTGAAAGGCCTAGGCATGATGAAGTTAAGATTATTCAGTGTGCCCCGACATAGATCGTGTTGGAAAGACCTTGTATAGTCTATGCAGTCCACTTCTGACCCACGCTGGAGGTTTCAGCCACAAGTCTTATTTCACCAGAAAGAACCACGAAGATGTTAACCTTGCTGATAATGTATCTACAAATGCGATTATAACTGATATAAGTTAACACAGAAATCTGAATGAATAAATATAGTACCCTATAATTTGAATCTTGGTTTTACTGCTGCAGATTTTCTAGAAATGACATACTGATATGTATTGCTCTTGAATGGAATTAGAAACATGTCGATGACAATGAGTTCTTTATAAATGCTGGAAATGTATTCAATTATAATACCTTGTAATGTACTGTCGGAGACTTTATTAGTATGGATTACATTGAATCTGTAAGCTTGACATTGTATCTATCATATAATTTCATAGTTGTGTAAGTTGTATTAGATCAAATAGATTTCATGTATCGGGTAATATACTAAAGATATATTCAACTGGTCTACCATGAATCTAAGTAAGATGATATATAAATAAAGGTCACGAAACCTATATGTTTAAATTCCAAGATATTGAGGATGAATGCATAAGCAAGTTGAATTTTAGCTTCCCAAAGAAGAAGAAACCACAACAATAGTGAGTCAACTGCTATATGGGTGTATGCATCCTGGCCACTAGCTATTCTCCCATAGATCTTTGCATGCTTCATCTAAAGAAACACCAATTGGATCTTTGTAGATAACATTTTTGTAAGTAGGAGGGAATCCTTGCTACAGTACTGATTATAAAGCATTCTTAGATTTTGTGATGGACCTTGCTTCTGCTATCGTGAATGTCTATTCAATAAGACAGTATGTACTATACACATTGCCAAGTGAAAAAAGATTCGATGGGAGAAAAGAAAAATAAAATCAATGTGATATCTAAATAGCATAGAACATTATCCAAATTTTATTTGTGTAGAGTAGATGTTGGGAAAGAAACAAATAAACATCTGGAAATTAACGAGGCAAAGTGGTAAAACACTCGTAATGTAATAACAATAATGTTTATCACCTCTTTTAGAATATGTTATCTAGACATGAGAGCCTAATGACAATTATGGTCTGTAACAATATTGTATCACCTCTCAACAACTAGATATTATCATTAGGCACTCAAAATCTGTTACAGATGCCAGTGTTGGGGTAACTGTCCAGGAATGGGTTCCCAACCATCAAGTCCCCACCAAAAGAACTGCAATAGCCAAAGGTGAACCTTCCATCTAGCTAACGGTCAATATACATAGCATAGAGTATACTACCGAGTATACTACCTAAATTATGAAATCACTTCATGAACATATAAAACAATTGTTGAGGCGATACCTGAATTATAAAAATGTAAACCTCAATAAGAGCATAAATAAATACCCCCCTGGCCTGAAAAAGTGCAAAATAGACAATTTTTGTTTTGAAAAACACCATTAAGAAAAGAAAGAAAGGAATATCTAATAATATGTAGACGTGAAGGTTCAACCTATAAAGGAATTGTGTTCTAGCATACATGCACTAAGGCAACATTCTCAATAAGATACCAGATCAAGAAATAGAGATTTTTAAATGATAATAACAAACTGCTAATATAAAAAAATAAATAGCAAAAACTCAATATGATGCATGCTTACACAAAAGGGGGACACAAATCACCTTATCTTTGATTGAATGTCAATCCTACAAGTATACATAAAAAAGAATTTACCATAACACAATAATTTTTGGTCTCAGACCCATCTTGTTAAAGTGAACAAAAAGCCATGAAAATTCCAAATTGTCAGTGTAGCAATTTTTACATCTTGTGTCTGTTTCTGGCCTGAAAAAGTGCAAAATAGGCAACAAAATATGAAAAACACCACTAAGAAAAGAAAGAAATGAATATATAATCAACCAAAAATGAACACAACTATAATTTATAGCCTACATCCAACTACATAAGTTTATTTTTCAATGCCAAAAAATGAGTGGAGCAAAGTTTCACTATCCAAGGAGCTTGTCATGAAGAATACCAAATGGGGATTTGTGGGTTATAATTCTAGATCAACCATAATGCAATATTGCTCACCCTGGCATGTCTGAAAGCATAGCCTAAAAGGTCATCCATGTGATGCAATAGAGATTCATTGCTTGAGAATATGAAGAAATCACTATAGATATGAATGTCTTAACACCTGCAAACAATGAAGACTGCTTACAAAACTCAACAACACCTGATAAAATAAGGTATAAACTTCGTCGATTATCAAACTTCATATTTAGAATGTGTGGAGTCTGAGAATTACAGTTCAAATTCCACAATGTATTATCTTTTGAGTCTTAGGGAGACCCCGCTCCCCCTCCTCCTCAAACAGGTGCCAGAGCCCGAATGACCCAAGGAGTTGGTAATTATAGTGCGCTCAGGGGGATTCGAACCCAGGTCTCCCAGGGAGGACAAGCCGGACCGAACCACCTGAGCCACACTGGCCGGGTTCCACAATGTATTATCACCTACAATAAGATGAGATAATAATGTAGATTGTATATGAATACACAAACTCGTCGTTAATTTAGCATCATTATGTTGTTATACCTTTGCTTTACCCTTCATTACTGTAGAAGTCTTTTTAAAGGAGACATACTATTCATCTCATCAAGTACAGTCAATCAATAATGGGCTCTTTTAAGCATCTAAGAATGCTGCCTCATGTGGATGATCACCAAATGACGGAGCATTTATAGAATGAGATGATTTATGTAAACTAAATAAGTAAAAATACAACAAGAAGATCAACACTTATATGCTAACAAACACTGATATACCTGATGCATTCTGACCAAATATGGTTGATAATTAAGCAAAGAGATAAATAGGACAAGTAATAAAAAGAGAGAGAGGTTTGTAACATACACAATGAATACATTTTTTCCCCAAATATCCAAGGCCTTTTTTTAGTTTCTCCTATCATCTGTTTGATTACAGATATGGCAGCCAGATTTGTGACCATTTCACACGTTAAATTCTCCTCTACTTTAAGCAATCATTCGCTAAGCTCTTCAAATATAGCACATTGATGTTTCTCCTCAATCAAAAGAATCCCATGTTGAATTGCTAAATGATGCCCCTCATAAAGAAAATGTGGGATTCTTCATGGCAGATATCTACATAGAAGGAAGTTGATGCGCTGCAGATACTCTCATACTCACGGGAAAGGAACTACAGCTGGTCAGAGCTCATTTTCCTCGAAAGAAATCATAAGATGTGCTTATGAAAATTTAAATAGTCATTATGAATGGTGAAATTGTTAATGCATGAAATGATTCTGCTACAACCTGGAACTAGCATAGCTAAAAATGTACAAAGCATAATTCTTATTGAGATCCTACACTCAATGATGAGCAATAGGGTTACATGTGACAACTCTTGCAATACCGAGTTAATCCGCCACTGGTGTCAAATACTTTTTATGGAGTCCTTAGTGTCCTCCCAACCGTTGACCACTGAGAAGTAAAGAATGGAGATGAACTCCTTCAAAGATAGGGAATTGTAATACAAGATATGCTTACCATCTTCTCACAGATAATTATGCCAAGCTATAACTGGGCCATTGAAAGTAATTGTGGAACATGAAAATGACAAACTCGTAAAAGTTATTTATTTGGAAAGTAGAACATAGATGTCTGCTTACAAATGAGGAACTCAGCTGTTGACACATTAACACTTCCTCCATCATCCCAAGATGTCAGGCTGATGTTGAAAGCATAATCAACGTCCTCAAAGAAGTTAAATTGGGGAAAATCCATCTAGTGCAAGCTTCTGTCAAAAGACCAAGTTCCAGCATGGACAACTAGATACAACACAATTAACCCAATAAAAAAGCCAAGGCATTCTTGTTTTGTCACCTTCCTCATTACATGTTATTATATAGAAATGTTGGGGAAAAAGGTCTTTAAAGACACAAAACATCTTATTTCACACCAGATCAACTTCAGAAACAACATTCTGGTGAGGCTCAATGTAAGAAAGACTTGATTGAGTCTTGACCATCAACGCATGGCTCAACACCTACCCACAAACAATGGTCAAGGACCTTTCATGCATTGCTTCAGACCATACACCCTTACTGATATCAACTCAACCATAGAGGGGAAAAAAGGCGACCATACCCTGTACAGATATTGCTTGGCAGCAACATTAGAGTTCAGGGAATCCCTCTAACTGACATGGTATCACAAGAGCAGATACACTACAATTTGTCTCAGGCAACTAGAGGAAGAGGTTGAACTGGACACCTGCCCATTGACTATGTTTTGGATATATAATAATGATAACAGTAGATTTATGAACTGTAGTAGGAGTGTATTCGTATTTCTTTAATTTCTGGATGTAGTATAAGAAGTAGGTGTAATCTCTACGAAAGAATATAGATAGTATTGTAATAATTGGAATAGGAATCAATACAGGCATATTCTAAAATGTACAGTGGGTAGTCAAATTGTACACACATAATATATGAATATACATATCAAGATATTTCACAAGGGGGTATGCTTGATGGCAATATGAAATAATATATGATGAATGCACAAACATAGTGATTTTTAGCCATGGTTGATGAGATTACTTGGATCTATTCACAGATAATTAAATGAAGATTGCACATAGACTGATCTGTGTACCTTTCTGGTATGTATAAATTATTTATACCATTTAATAATGCCCTACTACAAGAATAAGTGATCTACTATATATTCATTGAGCTATATAGGTAGGTTTTGAGCATGTAGTATAGATTCATTTGTTCGGCAAACATAATTCATCGAAACAATGAGTATCCATAATATTTCTAAGAAATCAACAAATGAATTAGGATAAATACCTTTATGTGTTTCTATTAAATTTCTTGATTAGCCTAGGATGGCTGGTTGGAGTTTCTTGTTATGGATTAGCTGCATTAACTATAATGAAGATTGCATACAGATTAACATGTGTACACTTTTTGTTTGAATAAATTATAAATATCATCAAATTTGTACATTGTTGTTAGTGTGACACGTTTATTATGAGTTTATGAATAAGAACACGATGATCTATTAAATACTCCCTCAGTTGTTTGGTGACGGTTTGAGCATGTCATATAGAATCATTGGTTCAGTCTGGTTTTTGTACAAGTGAAAGAAATAATGCTGCACATGCGCCAAAAGTACAAAGTAACGTTCGGGAGGGGATCTATTCTAACTAGAGTGGTATCAAAAAGTAAATAATATATTAATTCTCTGAAAGAGACGGTGGTCAATGTCTTCTCTTTAAAAAGGTGTTAGACAGTTTAACAAAACGAAGAACTCACTAGCACGATGGATATCTTTAATATTGCTGAGATGATGTAAAAGATGATATTTACATCAAGGTCAATCTGTGTAACCTATTGGTTTGAATAGCTAGTAACTTAATTTGATGTGTGTTGGGTTAACTACAACAAAATAAAATGAAAAATACATAAAGATTAACCTCTGTACCCTAATGGTTTAAACCGATAGGGACCGACTTTGATGTGTTTGTGGAATATGTCCCTAACAGAGTAAAGATACCTCCCAACTCTTTCTTCTTTTCTCTCTTTGTGGAACTAACGCTTGTAAAACTTAATCACGCAAAAGTAAATAATATACAATCTCCTGACAAAAAAAGGTGGTTAATGTTTCCCACAAAAAAGTGTTGGACAATTCGACAAAGCCAAGAAAGCACCAACATGGTGAGCATATTTTTTTATATATCTGAAAAGATATCTAAAGATGGTCAAGATCTTTAAAAAAAAGAATGTTTTTCTAAATTTCAGTAAGCATTGTAATAAGACTATGTCAGCTGGTCGAACTTTCCTTTGTTCCGGGTTAACTGCAGTAAGTGAAATGGAAATTACACTGATCAGTATGCGCATGTTGGTTTAAATAGATATAAACTTGATTTGATGTGTTCACGGACAATGTCAAATTCAACACCTCAAGTATTATCTCTGAACGTCAATGCCTTGTACTTTTAACTATCTATCATTTTTTCACAGTTCCTACATTCTTGTTATAACAGTTAGTGAGATTAGAAATATTGCCCCATGCTTCTCCACATCTGTAACCTCTGGCCTGAACCAACATTTTGCCCTTCTTGAACTGAATCAGTGGTTGTATTCTTGGTTCCCTAGACATTACACTCTAATTTGTCATTGACCATGTTGCTGCAATGGGTCCCTTCTCTATCTAAATGTGAAACTTGCAATTCAAATGAACTACATATGAGGTGTGATTAATATGTGACAAATTAATGAAATATTATAAGATCACCACTCAAGGGTTGTCCCAATATATAACATAATAAATCAATTTTTGTGAGATACCTGAACAGGAGTCTCAATTTTGTAACAATGTTGAAATAGGTCAACTAAAACACTGAACTACTAACATATTTAAGTTCTTTCAATATCCGATTCAAATAAATATTTTGTTTTAGTGAAGTTATAGATCATATACAAAACAAGATAGTTAATCCAAGAAGTATCCCAGACAGGCATTATTCTCTAAGGTTAATGATGACTACAATAAACAAGGCATTAGCATCTGGAAAAAATTAATTGGTATACGAACATTAAAAGCTAGCCAATATCATAATATTGCATCCATGTCAATGGCCAAATCCTTATACATGGTAGAAACAATTGAAGACACTTTCACAACTATCTTGTTGAAATAAGAAAATAGAGTCTACCACTATACTATGGACATATCTTTGAGCTTCCCTGGGAAATCATATTTGATATCATATTTTATGTCTTTTGCATCTGCAGTAGAAAAAATAATTTAGCATAAACAAGTTATGCTGATAAGACTCCAGTGAGCAGGAGTTGAATGAAGGCCTACTAGCTTAATTCTCCACCCTCTCTATCTAAACACCAAAATTTTAAACTTCATATGAATTAATGTGTGACTAGCCAATATAGCCCTTACAAAGGATAAAGATAAACACTGAACACTACATGATATGGAAAACCTGTAACGAGTTATAGCTTAATGATCACATCTGGATGGTGACAGCTTCAACTAGCTGCCACGTTACCAGGGCATCAGAAAACATAATTCATTTTATCAACAGCCATATTATCAGCAAATGTAAATAGATCATCAACTCTTATTTAGAAAAGACCTAGCTACATACACCTTGTGATCCAAGGATAAACATAATTTCTTGAAAGCATACATTACCTATTACAGTCTCATTCTAAAGCTATCTATACAGGCTCTTATTTTCCTTTTTCCACATTCAAGCAGTATAGATGAAAAAATTAGTGCTCTGGAATGCATGTTTACTAGTTAGATGGATGAAATCAAAATGACTCAAATGGTTACTGTAGAGATGACAAGTTGCAAATTTCTATTTCCAGTTTTCCAACTGTTGGTCTAAATTAGTTGTAGAAACGGTTACCTTGTTGGGTATATGTTTGGAATCCAATTTCTTCATCTGTCTTTAGGTTGGAGTTCCTCATTTCATCTGATCCACCTAACTCTAGAACTCACCAATAAGGTTGTGTCCTGGTGGCCACCCTGGTAAGTGAGTGAATGGTGAAGAAAGCACAAAAATTGTGATCGAGTTCAAAGAGTGGGGACTACACAACAAGGCAGCAATAAAGCAATCTAAAGAGGAGGAAGCGAGCTATTTGTTGAGTGCTATACGATACCTGACACTGTAGCTCATGTAGGCTGAGACGAGGAAGTTTGATTGCCAACAGATGGGGAGATCAGCGGTGCCTCTGGCTTGAGAAGATGGGCACAAAATAAGGGGCGATTAATGGGGTCTCTGGCTTGAGAGATGGGGAGATCAGGTTGCGGCCGACCGATCCTTGATAGGCAACCTGGAGTTTGGAGCAGACTGGAGCAAGGAGTCTAGCGGACTGGAGCATGGAAGTTGTGGAGGAACTGGCGTCGAGCAGAGTGGATCCTGCAGCATGGCTTGGCGTTGAGCTGACTGGAGCTTGCAATCTGGCATCGTGCAGCGCTGAGTGTAGAACTTGTAGAGGGGTTGCTCTCAGGATGCCGACGAGGAGATGAATGGTGAGGCAAAGAGATCGGGCTAGTATGGGGCGTGCTTTGAATAGTTGGGGAGAGAGGGAGAAGAGTGCGGGAGCAGAAGGGAGGGAATTAGAACCCAAATCCCAATTGAGGCGCGGGAGTTGGAATTTATTTGTTTGTATGTTAAATTTTATACTTAAATGGCTACACTAATATGCTTACAATAAAACATAAAAGGGGGCTATTGTAGCTAGGAGTAACTATATAAATTGGCTACAATTTTTTGTTTACATTTTTATTTTTTATATTTAAAACTAGTTTTAACTACATATAAGTCATATGTAACGAAAAGAAATGTAGCTAGATCATCTTTTTTTTGTAGTGACATGGTTTGCAGCGAGAAGACTTGTCCGTTCCTCTGCCTTGATTGAACTAGAAGCTTCCTGGAGACTCTAACCAACCTGTTAGACCAGGATGAAGCTTTGTTTCAGCAACCGGCAATGACCTCTACGTCGTGCAAAGATGTTTTCGAGGATAGGTAAACCGGAAGCGACCATTAACTTTCACTCGGTCTGCCTCTCAGTCAACAACTTTTGCCTGGTTTGTGCGATGCCTCCAGGGGTCCTCAGAACACAAAGGTGTGGCCCCCTCGAGACCACCTCAGATCAGAGCTTTGGTACATGTACCTGATGGGTATGTATAGAGCACTAACGGTGACAACATAATTGGGAGCTGTGGACGAGCAAGTAGACGCTATAGAGGCTACTTTGGATCAATCTCATGCGAATCATGTTATGATGGATGATAAACCTCTGCAGGACCATGCTCAATCAACAATTCGTCTCCCTAGATCAAAAGATACAAATAATAGACATAGCATGAGATCTTTCTACCTCGTCCCTAAAGGCTCATGCTACCGTTGCCTATAGAGATGACATTGGCGAGCGTAATGTGTAAGGTTCCTAAGATATGCTACTATAATCGTCCTGGGTACTTGGCTAGTACGTGTTTGATCCAGTTGCAACAACGCCACTCTAAGAGGCTTAGGTCCCCATCACCAGAATGGTGAAGCTCAACGATAATGTTTGTAAGTCAAGATGCAGGCCATCACCATACTGCGGAAGGTGACTTCATCCTTGAGTGGAGATCTGACATCCTCTGGGAGTTGTATGTCGAGAGGCTTGCTAGCCATTGGCCATTCTGTCTGGTATTCAAATGATTTTTTTGGGTTTGTTAGACCTTGGCCTTCTTTCCCTCTGAGGACTTATTTCTCTAAACTGCTCGAAGGTGTGCCACCAAGGGTTCATGATGAGGAGATCTTAGTCAAACAAGCACTTCTTGTTGATATGGGAAGAAAGAGAAGATGTGGTTGTGGCTGGACAATTCATGTGGTCTGTAGGGATGAAGGCCGTATCGCAGAAATCATGGCTTGTTTTGGTGATGTCCGTTCCATCTCGGATAGGATAGGGACAACAAAAGATTATAGGGGTCTTCTTGTGTTGATGGAGGCGCATGCAGATGACATCCCATCACGGGTTGATGTTTGTTTTTGCAAACTTGGCTTTACGAACTCGCTCGCCAAGGTGGCAGAGTTCTATGCGGGTGTGACTAACCCCACTCTTACAGAATGTGGGCTCTCCTTACAGCTTCCGTTGGAGATCCTGCGTCTGCTGTTGTGCTCACCCTCAAAGTCCAGTTTCCAACCCCCTGTTACTGAAGTGGCTCGCAGTTCCTTGAGTGTTGTTGTTCATCACAACGGGCAACTCCCCTTGCCACACCCTCTAGGTGGTCGTCGGGTGTTGGGACATGATGGCAGGAGGCATGCTCATAGAATACTCGCAGATTTCCTTGGATTTACTATTCCTCCTAGCTCACTGCAAAGGTATCCGAGTTGCCGCTCTCGTAGTAGATGCTCATACAGATTTTGGTAGGGACACACTTTTTCAGAAGTACATGGAATTCAAGGAAGGAGGGCTTGCTATCAGATGGAGATGATCAAAGTAGATTTGGTGACAACGGACGTGAGTTTGGTGATTTCCTTGACAGGTTTTTGAATGACCACGGTGGCTATGGAAAGAAACACTTTAGCTTTTGAGGTGTGCTACCTTCTTGGGGGTGTGCTGTTTGTTGGGTGTTGCTTGGCTAGTTGTGTGGACAGATGCTGCTGTGTGATGGTTCTTTTGTTGTGCTTGTTGTTGGTGTTGGGCAGTTGGTCCATGGTATGCTTTAACCAGAAGTGTTGGGTCGTTCTTTGTCTGCTGTGTCTCCGATTCTTTGGAGCTTGGTTGGCCTGTTTTTTGGTGAGGGTTTCTTGACACAAGGGCGTGGTCTGATCTTGCCGACAGAGTGGCAGGATGTTTTCTTGGTTGGGCCACATGTGGTTCAGGTGGGCTGAATGGGTGGTTGGTATAGTGTTCTGGCTTTGTTCCCTTTTCTGATGAATATGTTAGGGTTTTTCTGGAATGATTCTTACACATGAGGTTTTACCTTCTTTTCTTTAGTTCGGTTTTTTGGATCTTGAGTGGACTCATGGTTGAGGGGTGTTGGCGTATGGCTCGGTGTGGAGTTGTTTTTGTCCTTGTGATGGCATGTTTGGGTGCGGGATGCAAGGAAGAAAATGTCCGATTTCGATGCTGTTTTGTTGGCCACAGAAACAGAAATTTACTGAAATTTCGATGGAAATTTAGACAAATACGTTCCAGGGAATTCAAGGAAGGAGGGCTTGCTGTCAGATGGAGACGATCAAAGTAGTTTTGGTGACAACGGACGTGAGTTTGGTGATTTCCTTGACATGTTTTTGAATGACCACAGTGGCTATGGAAAGAAACGCTTTAGCTTTTGAGGTTTGCTAGGTGTTGCTTGGCTGGTTGTGTGGACAGATGCTGCTGTGTGATGGTTTTTTTGTGTGCTTGTTGTTGGTGTTGGGCGGTTGGTCCATGGTATGCTTTAGCCAGAAGTGTTGGGTCGTTCTTTGTCTGCTGTGTCTCCGGTTCTTTGGAGCTTGGTTGGCCTGTTCTTTGGTGAGGGTTTCTTGATACAAGGGCGTGCTCTGATCTTGCTGGCAGAGTGGCAGGATGTTTTCTTGGTTGGGCCACGTGTGGTTCAGGTGGGCTGAATGGGTGGTTGGTATAGTGTTCTGGCTTTGTTTCCTTTTCCGATGAATATGTTAGGGTTTTTCTGGAATGATTCTTACACATGAGGTTTTACCTTCTTTTCTTTAGTTCGGTTTTGTGGATCTTTAGTGGAATCTCATGGTTCAGGGGTGTTGGTGTATGGCTCGGTGTGGAGTTGTTTTTGTCCTTGTGATGGCCTGCTTGGGTGCGGGATGCAAGGAAGAAAATGTCCGATTTCGATGCTGTTTCACTGGCCACAAAAATAGAAATTTACTGAAATTTCGATGGAAATTGTGACAAATACGTTCCTAACGTTTTGACGGCAAAATCAACGAATTAATTTACGAAATTTTACCAGAATTATCTACCAGTGTAGATCTACTCAAATATGTAATAATATTTCATATTGGATATGTGGGGGCGGTGGTCACCTCATGTGTGAGTGAAGGACCATGAAATGTTTCGATGGGGATTTCGATGGAGAATTTTGATGTCATTTTTCAGTGGTGAAATTAATCAAATGATTTTAAGTCATTATAGTTTGCAAGCACAATGTAAAAGACACAAAACTGTGCAAAAAATATATATGCTCTAGGCAATCCATAGTACATTACAAAGAAAGAAAAATTTTGATGGACAATGCGTTTCGACAGTGCATTTTGATGTCCAATGGCCATCGGTATGGAAATAGTTGTGGAAATTTTGACAATTTCGTGGAAATTTTAAACTATGGCGGGATGAATACAATTGAACTGACTTTTAATTAAAAAAAAGAACTCATGAAGTATTTATTTGATATTTGGGAACAACATCATTAACTATTCATATTAAGCTAGTATGTTCTTCATCGCGTAGGTGTGGTTCAAAACAATTATAAGATGATGGTGGCAAGTTCAAATTTTGAGGTGTCATGATAGATCCGTTGAGTTAATTAGTAAATGTAGTACTACTTCCTAATCGTCATGGCATGTTTGTGAAAATAATTGGACATTACGTATTATTGAAAAAATTTCCCCTTCATTTAATATTATTAATGATGTTTAATAGTATTAATGACGAATTACACATAGGATTAGAAGCCCATAGAAATGAGTGTAATAAATCATTCACTTTGATGGTACTCATTAAATAAAAAAAACTTCACTTGAGTAGGACTTAGAATTTTATTACAAGCATCGTTAGACGAGGTCATGCAAGTCCCAATGGTGTCTGATATGGGGCTAATGTATTGTAAAAATACAGCGGCTTAGTGAAAAATGATCACCGACTGCAATAATGCATGAAAACATAAAAATCACTAAAATGTTGAATAATTATATGTATCATTTTGGGAACGGCATGGATTTTTTTTAATTCGGAGTTCAGAGTTATTCCACTTTCACATACATCTAGGGAGAAATTTTCGGTCAAAGAGCGGGATTTTGTGACCATGAAGTAACAATAATATGCGAAGTATGGATAGGATAAAAATTTGAGGTGTAGATGCTTTGATACAATTTATAGCTTAACTCGGTGAAGAAGAAAAGGAGATGGTAAAACATTCAAGAAGCCTTTGGCAAAACAACAAGAAACAGAACTTCCCTTATCCCATAGTGTCTTTAATAAGCTGAACGAGCTCGAGTAATCTCTAATATTAACTATTTAATATGCCTACTAGATCCTCACTTAGTCCTCGTGCTATTCGACTTGTTACATGGAGAAGATATGAAATCTATACATGTATGCGTTGAAAGCAAAATAAAAACACAGTAATTTCGCCCTTAGGAAGAGTTTACAAGGAGTGATTTAGAATAATTTTCAGCTTAATGAGAATAGGATTCATGACAGAGCTGATGGAAAGAAGAATCTATTTTTTGTTTTCAGAACATGGATGGGAGTGAAGCTTATTGATGACGAAAGTGAAGTAGTTTCATTTTATTTGTCTGTTTCTTATGCCCAAAATTTATGCTATCATCTTTGTTTCTGCTGGGCAACTGATCGAATCACAAAGTTGTCTTCTTTTCCAGATTGAAGGCAAATGCTGGGACGCCTACCAACTTTGAGGTTTTGGCCTTTTTACGTTCCAGAAATGCAACTTCAGACCCAATGGGATGTCTCGGTTCTGCTGCTGCATCGGAATGCAAGGTTTCAATTATTTTTATTACAAAACGATAGTCTAACCCCTCTAAAAACCCCTGTTGGTAGCACACCACAGGAGCATAGACCCGGAACCATTGGAAAGCGTGTACCGGAGGGTTCACTCTCCACACACCCCTCTGGCATCATGGGGAGGTTTTGACGCATGATAGAGTCGAGCATGGTTAAAAAAATTGGAGAGGGTTTGTAAGGAGAGATTTACAATCTTTATCTCTTAGTGAGAATACGACCATAACACAGCTGAACAAAAAAAAAAGAATCCATGCAACAGGCCCACCAAATTTAGGATGAGGCTAAGATGATACTGATGATAATATGTTTTTAGAGAATATAAAACCTCTTTCGTAATAGGGGTTTTGTTTTCTACTGAATGTCTACTAGTTTTGCTTTTTGAACCGTCATATCTTTCTATGCAGGTCTACGATTATTTAGTTCAAAGTGTTGCCTGCAACCAAACCAGAGAAAACATCAATGCTTTTCTAAAAAGATCTGAAAATTTTGGCTTAGCAGATGCCGAGAAACTCAATATCATAAATTTGAGGCCCGAGTCACTTCCACAATTGTATCCAGTATGTCAGTCATACTCTGTTATAGTTTCTTAGTAATATGTTGCTCACGTTTCTCAGTCAGCTGTACGTCTTGGTCACTGCTCTTATTCATGTGCACAGGTTATAGAGTGCTCTGGCACCGCTCGTATTAGTGATGACAGGCTTGCTGCTGTGGTGGAATTAGTGAATGAAGTCTTACCCCCTCCACCTGCTCCAAAATCATGATCAGCGAAGGCAGTGAAGTTGGTGATCCTGGTCATTATTGACTGCCACACAAGAATAACCTGATGACTGCCCATGTCGAAGCTCACGCAGCCCCTTGTGGGGGTTCAGTAAGGTGGCCATTCTGCCAGTCTGATCGGATTCGCCATATGCACCTGATTGGATTTGAAGATATTTCTCTTCAAGGCCCTTTCATTTAGTGAATGCAACTAACACTAAAATGTCTGTTTCTTGTGGTCTCACATTTACTCAAACTGGACGTTCTTGTGGAATGTGGATGCTGGTGTCCCTGTGTCTGGATTTCTGTGTCCTCATGGTATTGAAGCGTGTAAATGTACAGCAATGCAACTATATAAACGATGATTACTTCTTTATTTTTATGCGAGACTGGTTCCTCCGTAACTTTTGGTTTGGGAAAAGTTTGCTACTTTCAAGGGTGTGACGTGTTCCTTCCAGCAATTCTTCCGCCACCGCCCTGGTGGTAGTGACATGGAATCACTGTCCATAGTAAGACCTGGAAGGGGGTTTCCCCTGGCTGTGGGAAGGTGCTGTGTGCATGCTCTGGCTGGTTGAGGTGGATCGCTGTTTCATCCTACATACAATGGTCTATACCAGCTCTAGTGAGTTTTTTGATGCAGTGTAACTATACCCCAACGCTATAATACAATTCGGAGGTTCTGCCTTCAGAGTCTAAGGTGGAGGAATTTATAATTGTACATGCTAGTTGGTTCCTGTTACCTTAAATGGTGGTAATATAGAATAGCAAAAAGTAAACTATTACTTGTAATGTCTTCTTATTCTTTAAAGGACTTCAACTTATGTTGTCATTCCTCCTCACGCTTTCTGATTGATTCCAATATACTAAGTATTTGACGATTTCAAGCCATACACGGTCTATTATTGAGAGTTCTTTTTGTGATGCAGTTTGAGGCATCTAGTGTGCACAATTCTATTTCTTGTTTAGTTGTTCAAGAAGTCTCAGTATGATGTTCCATCACATTTCACAAATGGTTGGAACAGATTTTACTTCATTCCTTCCATTCACCATCCATACGCGACTACAAAATCTTAATTGGGTGCTCTGTCTATTTTCCCATGATACATATCTTCCCATTTCTTCGGGTGATTGGGGATTCCTGTTCTCTTCACTGTCGGTGCATGGCCCTTGTAGAGCAGCAGCGTCGTCTTCATCTTGATAAGCCGATACTTGGTGTGGACAGTCGTGTTCCGCAGACATCCGCACACGCTGCTGTGCGTGCTTTTCCGACGCACCAGTGTGGCTGCTGGTGGGTCCGGTGGATCTAACATCCTTACATTCATCTATGAGGTTTGCTATATATGTATCAGAAACTGAACCAAAAATGGAACTCTTTTTGTCATTATGTATGCATAACAACAAAAATGGAGGAAAATACTACTTTCTTCTTCTAACTTTGTTGTTATTTCTTATATAATGACAAAATGGGTCCAATTTGTGGTCCAACTTCTGTTCTATGTATCATTTCTCTTCATCTATTTGCTGGGTTGGCAGTTGACGACTGTACGGCCACCGCCTTAACAATTAGTAGCTGCACAACAGTAATAAGGGTTTAATTTTTGACGCTCTTTTGATGCGCCCAAAACTACCTTCCCAGCCACTTGTAGACTCTGCCCACCTATTACTTCTACTATTTTTTTTTTTCCTTTTTTCTTTTTCCATTCACCTCACTCACTATTAGTTCCTACTTTCCTTTTAGGAGAGAGTACAAATATAAAAGAGAAAATTATTTTGTTCAAAACTTTAAGTTTACAATTTATCATTAGACGAAATAAGCATCGGTAAAATCTTTATAAATAATACATTTCAACACCGTTAATGTTGATATGATTTTTAGAAAAATAATATGTATCAAATAATGTGTGCAATATGAATAGTAATGATCTTAATATTGGTGATAATGGGTTTACTTTTAGTGTAACTTATACATCCATTTTATAGTCTAATTTTTATAATGATGAGTTCATTAATCGGATAATGTGCCAATACGAGTGGCGATGCCCTTAATATTGTTGGAATGCGCCTACTTTTATTGTAATCCACAAATTCATTGTATAGTATAATTTTTAATAATAAAGCGTCCAATAATGTTGTAATATGCCAATTATGAGTAGCAGTGCACATAATATTTGGTGGTAATGTGCCTACTGTTAGTGTAATGTGCTCATTTTTGTCATAATTGAGTCATTTATTGTTATGCGCCAAATTTATAGGTCAATGCACCAAAAATGGGGTTATAACGCCTATTGTTTGATGTAGTGCGCCTAATTTTGTATAAGTGACACACATGTATTGTCGTAATTGAGCTAAATTTATTGTATGCACATAATTTATATGTCAAAAGTGTTCAAAAATGATGTTACATTGGCTATTGTTTGATGTAGTGCGCCTAATTTGGTATTACTGAACATACATGTATTTCTGTAGTTAGCCTAGTTTATTATTATGCACCTAATTTATAGATCAATGTATAAAAAAATTGATTTTAAAACACTGAAGAGTGGTGTTAAAGCGCCCAAAATTATTGTGTTAAAACATCCATAACTTTAAGAGTTGCTAGTATATTTTTGTGTTAAAGCGCGTAAAAAGTGGTGTTCAAGCGTCCAAAAACAGAGAGAAGGCGCCTAAAAGTGGTGTTAAAGTGCCTAAAAATGAGATTAAAATGCCTAAAACTTGTGTTAAAGCACCCAAAAATTAGTTTAAAGCGCCTAAAAGTTGTGTTAATTTGCCTAGTTCGAACTTGATCGCACCCAATTAGTAATGTAATGCACCTATTTGTCAGTGCACCACCACCACCACCACCATGATCATCATCTTAGGATATGTGCTAAAGCACCTAAAAGTGGTGTTAAACTACCTAGTTTGAACTTGATTGCGCCCAATTAGTATTGTAATGCACCTATTTGTCATTGCACCACCACCACCACCATGATCATCATCTTAGGATATGTGCTAAAGCGCCTAAAAGTGGTGTTATACTGCCTAGTTTGAACTTGATTGCGCCCAATTAGTATTGTAATGCACCTATTTGTCAGTGCACCACCACCACCACCATGATCATCATCTTAGGGTATGTGCATACTAGCAAGCTTGCACAAATCTTAACAATATGCACTCATTATTTGTAGTAAAGTGAATGTCGTGGTGGTAATGCCTCTAAATCTTCGTGTACACATAATAGCGGATGAACTTATAATATGGTCAATATTAGTAGTAAGTCACGATACTAATGCGTCTAATTATGGTGCTATTGTGTCTGATTCTTTGGGCACACAAATCTTAGCATAACACACCTAATCATTTATTTCTCAGAAGTATATCAAAATTAATCTTGTTAGAATATATTTTTTATATTAAATCTAGTAGTTTTTAGTTTGCAAATATTTTATTGCGGATGAAAGTACAAGGAAAATAATTTTTTGTCTCCAATTTTATTTACTAGTAATATATATAACACTCGTTTTAATATTTTATATTACTTTTTTCTTAAAAAATTCCAACACTAGCTTTGTTGTATTGTATTGTTCATAAAGAATTTAATTATTTTTATTTTGTCTAAAAATCATTACTAATTGAAAGTTATACGCAAATTATTTTTTTCTTTTCTTTATGCTGTCTACTTTTTGCACAAGTCACATGACAAACAAACACCCAACATGGATCGGCTAAACGAACCCCCCACCCAAGCACGCGTTAAGAAAAGAGGGCACATCACGTTAACATTTTCGTAGTAATAACGTAGCTTTAAATAAATCTTTTGGTGGATTGAGCAACTCCCGGTCCAAACCAGGTTTACACTCCCTTGTCGTGTGATTACAAAAAGGTGGTGCTCGTTTGATTAATGTGAATATGTTGATATTTGAATTGATTTGGTACTTCTAACCATTTATGACTTCCGTTATGGTGACAAAATCACATTCTTCAAGTTTTTAGGCTAGATTTTTTAGGTGTAGTCTTGTATGGATGCTTGAATTTGCAATGTAAAAATATATACAAAATTAATGTTGTCGTCCGACTACACCCTAGCAAGCAAACCTTCACTTGTAAAGTAGTTATCATTTATGACGTGGTTACTCAGTGAAGTCTTCTAAGTCATCGATTAATACCGTCATCCGACTATACCCTAGCAAGCAAACCTTAAGTTGTAAAATAGTTATCATTTATGACATGGTTACTCAGTGAAGTCTTCTAAGTCATTGCCAAAAGTTAATTTTTTATTCATGTAGAGAGAGCTGAGGGAGTTCTTCATTGAACATTGTGCTCAGTATGAAATATTCGACTTAGCTTGTCCCACATCTTTATTAACAACATTAAAGTATTCATAACTAAATAAATAAATTTGGTTATCACCAGAAGAATGAGTAAGCGCATGCACCTACCCACACCAACGCCCATACCTAAAGCTACAAGAAAACGACGACTTGACCACGACGGTAAGATATCCTATATGGAGTTGCCAAAATGAAAAAAAATATTGTGAGCTTATTTTCATATTATTTATTAAATTTCATACAAAACAAACTATGTCGGGACAACAATCGTCATCGGACATGGATGTATAGTGGCGGATCAAAGAATCTATGCTATGGGGGCTGAGTTACTATGTGTACTAGAAATTTTTGACTATAAATAGAAAACTTTAATACATATTTGGACAAATTGACCAACATAATTTTCATTGCCTCTCACACACAAAATTAGTGATGTATAAAATAAACAAAATGTGTAGTCAATGACATAATGTAAATCCTTTTACTAAAGTAGTGTATTTTTTAGATGTCTGAAGTCATTATTTATATATGATTTGATCGTGTCTCTTTTTAAATTATACAACCAAAAAATTAACATAGTCATTCTGTATCGTTACTTGACGCTGCAACATGTTTGATATTATTAATACATAGAAAGAATACTAATTATAAGAAAATAAAAATATATTCATCTTATTGATGAAGCACAAAGACTCTTTGTATGATCATGCTTAATGAATGGTGTATACCAAAAGAGACATAATTTTTGTATGAGTCTAATTTCTAATATAGAGGATATGAGTATAATGTTGAGGGTAATAAAAATTTATGAAGGTCTTCATGCTATGGTTGGTATGCTAGAAACTTCACGAGAAAAGAAGAAAAAACTATTTGTGGAGTTGTGATCACAAAAAGTTATTTGAGTAGGGAATGTGAGGAATATAAATGAAAAAGAAATAAGAGGAAAGATCTATGCATATAGTTATTTATTCTAAGGTGGGGGAAGAAAAGAGGGGAAAGAAATAATGATGTGTTGTTTATTCAAATTTCCTTTGCAATGTCATCCATTTTTCTCTCTCTACTTGATTAAAATCATATCTACATGATGGTTTGTGATTCCTTTTCTTCCCCTTCTTGCCCCACTCTTCACCTGTACTTCCATCTTCTTCTTTTTATCTTATGTCAATAATATATGTCATATTATAACAACATTTCTATTTTTATGTAGACCAAAACATCGACATTGTCTTCTAAAGTTTATCTAAAGTTGTAATTGTTGGGATTTGATTGAACTTTAGATCTTTATATACTATGTAGTTGAGAATGTGTGAAATACCATGTACTAGTGGATGCTATTTGGATATTTGCCTATTTAGATATATGGATTTTTTTGAATTTAGAGAGTGATAACTGATTAAACTTTGAAAGAAAATTTGAATAGAGTGATTACTTGTGTACGTGTGGTCATGATAGCTTTCATTCTTGTGTTCATTGGCTAGATTTATATACATTTGTGTTTTGCAATTGAATACGTCAACAACATTACATGCATTTAAATGGATACATAAATATCTCATATGTTTTTTGAAATTCTTATTATCTTGTTATATTTCTCAAATCTTGATAGTATACAAGGCCTTTAATCACAAAATATCTCTACATCTAATTATGGTGGATAAGTTGCATAATTCATGATAGAAATCGATATTAAATTGTTAATGTAAGTTGATAGGAGAGGGACTTTGGGGCAAAATGTATAAAATTTATTTCCTAGAATACTAATTGATGCTATCTATATTAAGAATAAATATTTTATAACATATTGAAGGAGTAAGAGATATAATTATAAAAAGTGTTTAGTTCAACACTTGAAATATATGCAAAAAGAAGGGTGATAGAATTGGGTAAAGCAACAAAGTAACGTGCCACTTTTCAAAAGGTATATTACACACAATTTTATTTGTTACATGGTATCATAGAGATAACATAATTGTTTTATATGGGGGAGAGACTTCAACTTGGGTAAATGATAACATCCAATTTTATGGATATTTGTATGCTCATTTTATTCTTATAGCGTCACCTTTACCAAATTTCATCTATATAGTTTTTATTGTTCAAACAGAACTTCCCAAGACTCACCACTCTTCCCATACTTTGAATAGTTTGTAGCACCTATCAGTCGATGAAATCTAAAGAAGGAAGTCATCATAGTTGTGATTCTCAATGACTGATGAGAGTCACCAAAGTTTGACGGTCAATGTTCATTCCTTGACTGAACCCCCATCGATCGATGAGTCTTGCATCATGTCAATGGTTGCTGACCCCCAACTCCCCTACGGTCAAAGAAGGGCCCATCCTGAGTGATTGATGAACGCCAATTCCTCTACGACCAACACACCTCACGATTCCTCTATGGTCACCAAACTCAAGCTCTTTTTGACAAATGAAACTCCCCACCTTAGCGATCACAGTTGCCGATCACAATCAACGGTCGTTACAGTATCTGCACCCTTTGTAACCGATGAAATACTTAAGTCGGTAAGCAAGCCTATAAATAGACCTACACTTCATCCATGAAGAGGGTCACGATATTAAGGGACGATGAAGTGTTGCCACACTCTACACTCACCCAACATCCTCGCCCTTGATGTTGGATCTCTGAAGATAAGAGTTGAAGGAGACAAAAGATCTACATTGCCGCCATCATCCCTAACTCGTCCTTTGCAAGGAGGACCGGATGCTCGCTATCACCCACATCGGATTTAGATTTGATGACAAAGTGCACCAACTGTGGTTGTTTGGGATCATTTCTGGTCTATCCCCTTTCTTCCCTTCTAAGTCTATTCATCTATGTGTACGCACTTCGTTGTTATTCTTAATGTCTCTTCATTTGTGTAAATTTTTAATGCTACTCGCTAGCATGTGTGGCTAAACTCATAGCTTGGGTTGGGAGCAACCACTTATAAGGCTCTCCCAACATGTATATACCTACATCCTTTTGAATATATATACTCTTAGAAAGGGTTATATCCATTCACTTGGCCTTAATGTTTCACATGTTTGATTAGCACCAATCATATCTATGTGTTTTGAAGTTGCATGATAGCATGAAAACATTAGAATGGTTAAGCTAATGGTTATATGATCATAATCATGACTGTTTGTTTGCCATCTTGAGAGAGAGACAACCTTATAATCTAGATCTATCCTAAGCTTGAGAAAGGAGGGAATAGACATTAATGGTGATTGCTTATAATCCTGTAAAGGGTATACAAGGGTGTGAGCATCACATGTTGGTGAGAGATCTTAGTAGGTGAAATCCGATTTTGTTACCACATGCTTGCTTGTTTTTTCTCTCTTATTTTGCTTGCTTAATCATTCTTTTATTTGTTTTGTTATCATTATGTAAGGAACATCATATTAATCTATCCCTTTTGTTTGGTGTATCTGAGTAAAAGTTTTACGTTCTTAGCAATCAATGTTACTTGCCCATGTGGTTCGACCCCAATCTACTACTTTAGATCCCATATAATAGTTGTTGGGGTGTGAGTGTCGGGTTATAAATTTAAGAGTCCGACTACTCTAGATCCGATCCTTTTTAGACGTGTGATTTAGGCTGGTCAACCTTTTGGTGTTGTTGTTGGGGACAAGGCAGATGGAAATGTTAAGAACTCAAACCTACTCACTATACACTAGTGCCTCTAGTCTAGCAATGTACTCGACTGTATTGCTTTTATCTACTGTATCTCATTGTCTTGAGTACTTTGTTATACACATACAATTTTCTAACTAGACTGTATGAACTGTTAAGGTAGCTTGGAGAAGAGTATATTTTGAGCATCACCCTACCGTCCTTTCATAACATCATGATACCTTGTAGAGGAGAACATGCTGGAGCTAACCAAAATGTGAGGATGGAGAACATACGACCCCCACCAGAAATTGAATCTAAACACGAGGATGGTAACTCTGATGGGACTGACCAAGAGTGCATATCGATACATCACGATCAACCTCATGAAAAAGATGAACGTGAGGAACAACATGAAGTTGAGGAGTGCGAGGAATGACATAATGATGAAAACTATCACCATCGAGTAAGAAGAGACCGGAGGAACCATCTTGAGCACAAAGATAATAACCAAAACAATGAAGGAGATGATGATGAAGAATGCTCTTCCCTCTAAGACCTAACCGCTGTAAGGGCAAATGAGTCAAGATGCCCCATTGTCATTCTAATATTTGATGCACCCAACTTCGAACTGAAGCCAGTTGTCATTGACATGATTCAAAACAAGTCTTTTGGAGGAAATTCCAGAGATGAGAACCCCTACCATAATCTTGGTTCCTACAAAAACATCTATGATAATATCAAAATGAGAAAAGTTCCACATGAAGTGATATACTGTAAGGATTTCAACTTCTCCTTAAGAGATAATGATCTATCATGGTACCTTTCTTTACCCGACAAGAAGATTAATGGTTGGGGACCCTTGGATGATGCCTTTGTCACCAAGCTCTACCCAATGGAGAAGACCCTCAGAAATAGGAAAAAGATAAATGGATTCATGCTGAAGCCCAGAGAAAACTTGTATGAGGCATGGAAATGATTCCAAGAGTGCCAGAGGGACTGCCCACATCAAAATTATGACAAAGGCCACCTAGTCACAACTTTCTGTAATGATCTTACTTTTGCTGAGAGAACTTCACTGAACGCCACTGCAGGAAGTGATTTCCTAGGGAAAAACCCAAAGAAGACTATGAAGATTATTGATAACATGGCTGCTCTACAGGCAGGAATGTATTTCGATAGAGGAGACAGAGGTCCAACAAGTACAGTGACATCCGAAGGACCTTCTGTTGAATCAAAGGCTTTAGAAACTATCACTACCCATATTCAAAAGATTGCTACAGATGTCAAGTAACTAAAGGACTCTGGAAGCAAAGGCAAGAAATTTGTAGAGAAAGTCATGAAATGTGCTACATGTGGCAAGGGAGTCCATGGAATCAATAATTGCATCTATACTCAACTTAAGGAGGAAAGTGAGAAGAGACATAGAATGTCTCCTATGTTAATTTTAAAGGCCTGATCACCTTGGTTTCAACTATGAAAACAAGGATGACGCAAAAAACTCCCATCAAGTAAGCGGTCCGTTTTAAACACTGCCAAGATTTGAGAGAGGGGAAGGACCAAATCCACTAGAACCACCAATTATTGACAAAATAGAAATAAACACCAAAACCAAGGGAAAGGTCAAGGCCAAAACAAGAACACATATCGGAAAAATCAAGATCAAGGTCAACCTAAAAGAAGCAACCAGCCATGCATGATTACTCAACTGTTTGATTTTGCAAAAAGGCAAGTCTCGGTGAATGACCAGCTGACCCAAAGCGCTATCACCAACTCCGATGTCTTAACCTCAAAGCAGATCCAAATGGATGATATGCAGAAACATCAAAGATGAATTGACTAACAGTTGGCACAACTGTCGGAACCTATAAAGAATCCTCAAGGAAAGTTCCCCTTTAATACAAAGACTACAAAGATGGTCACCCTCCACTCTGGAAAAGTACTAGAAAACTAGCAAGGGGAGGATGATAGAGAAAATGACATCGGTTGAAATACCCAAACTAAACCAATTACGATGAAAGAATTGCATGAAGAGGAAGAGTCTACCAATAAGAACAAGCCTAAAGAGAAGGCAAGGGGAATAAAGATGCAAAAGAAAGGGGGTTGATGTGTGCATAAATTGTCACTATTTGGACATCTAATTTGGTTTCTTTCTTTGTCATTTGTGCTTAATCTAATATATTTTCATACATATTTCACCATATTAGTGTAATTCACGTGTGCATCAGTTCTTATATTGTTGCATGTATTTTACGTGTATTTTAAATATTTTAGTTATTATAATAATCATTTGATTTCATTCATTATTTATTTTATTGTAGATAGTTATTCTTTATTGGAGCAAAGTCGACACTACCAATATGCAACTCGGTGGTACCGACATGGAATCAAAGTATAAAAAGTATTATTGTTCCAGATAAAAAGAAACATGACTTTTGTTGTAAAAAGTTGGTGGTACTGACTTCCAAGGTGGTAGTATCAAAACATACTATGACAACCTGGATTTCATGTGTTAAATCCAACACATATTGTTATGGAAAAAATATTTAGGTTTTCTCTCAACCTAAACATGTACGATATCTATAAAAGACACCATTAGAACGGTAATTGTGAGATCTATCACTGGAGTATGACACAAAAGGTGAAAGGAGAGAGAACGGTGAGGAACCCTACTTGGTGGACCTTGGAAGCATTTCAATGATGAAAATGACGTCAAATATTCTCCATCTTCTCTAGTTCCCTTCTTCAACCTTGTCTCCATTTTATATTATCTCGAAATCAATGTTTAGCATATTTTTGATTTATTGTGATACTATGTGTGGCTTTTTCGGCTAATTCATCTTTTCCCTAGGAACCAAGAGTATCTTGAGACATTATTGTAATTGAATTCACTGAGTTTATAATATAGTTTCTTTTATTCTGAACTTGACTATGGTATCCTTCATGCTTTTTTTATGTTTGATCAACATAACCAAAATATCACACTGCTAATTGCTTCAAGAGAGAGATTATGAGTTAGAAAAATCAAAGATTCACTTATCTCATACCATACATTGAGAGAAGGCTTACAACTACGAAAGAATAACCTAGAGAGATTATACTATTTTCTTAAATTAAGTTCCTAAACTGCTATGAGAGTGGGGTTTGGCTTAGTCCAAGTAGTGCATTATCTTGCAAGAGCGGGTAATGTTGTCTACAAGTCTTTAGTTCAGAATAAGGGTGATTAATTATAGATCAAGAGAATTTAGTTATTATATGTGCCGTGGTGAAACCATAGTTTTAAGGGAATCCATTTTAATCCTATTCACAAACCAATTAATTTTAGTTTTGATTCTTGTAATTAGTTCATTAATCAACCCATCATTGTTTTATTAGGTCTAGCTAATTGGTTCTCAACTAGTAGTAGTTTCTAGTGTACGATTTCCTGAGTTTGACAACTTGGGCCTCTTTTGGCCTATATTTTACGACACATGCACTTGCATTTCACACACACATTTTATGCGTATCAAGTTTTTAGCGCCGTTGCTGGGGAGTCGACATCACCAACACTACAGGTGCTAAGATCTGCCACTCTAGACTATTGTATTTATTTAAATTTACTATTTTTTTCACTACATAAAACTTCTCTATTAAATTGCTTCATTTTTCATATTTCATCTAGATATTTATTTATGGTTATTCTGTTTTCTTTTGAAAAAAAGTTCTAAAGAAAAGAGACGCATGGATCTTATTTGTCCAGAGTGTGGAAATGCACATGTATGTTATAGATGTCTGAGTTCACCTTCATCACATCATGGGAAAAATTTCATGGAAATTCATCATGAGCATATTAAGATTATGCTTCAATCTGTTTCAATCTATTATTTGTTTTATCATTGTTACCCAGATGTTTAGAAAGAAGAGGAGGAGAGAGATTCACCCTCCTCTACAACCACCTGACTATTGTTGATTGACATGTGTCCAACGTAGGATGTTAAATAAGGGCACTTCTGGGAGGCAACCCACTAATTAGGTTTATTTTTTCCTTCTAAATTTTAAATTCTAATTTTACATTCCTATTTGTAGATTGTTGATATCTAGTTTTGATGTAAGTAAAATGGGTGCCTTGATATGTGTATTCAGTGTGCAAGAACACACGTACCAGTGACATGCCGTTGGCACCGAGTCAATCACTTTTTGTTATAGAAAATGAGTTTATAGACTCGGTGGCACCGCCTACATGGTCAGACCACTGACAATTTATTGGCGAGTTACAAGAAATTTCTAACTTTAGCTCGGTACCACTGACTTCATAGTCGATGGCATCGAGACATGATGCTTTATCAATTTGCAAACTACAGGAAGGAGAGTTTGAGGAGGTGTGTATTTGTGCTATCACCTACACTCCTCAAGCATGAACTTAGGGTGATAGCACACACTTCACCGAGCTCGAGTGCTTATTGTAGGTCACGTCTTCATGTGGATCCCACCCACCCATCTTTTATCCCAGATCTCACTTCACATATCATTATAACCATTCCATTTTTTCACTTTGCTTTTGACATTGGGGACAATGTCATATTCAAGCTTGGGGGAGGAATAGAACAATGCTTCTAACTTTAGCTCTTGCATCTTTTCTTTTTATCATATATCTATATGTTTTTTGTTTTCAGAAAAGTTAGATTTTCTATTTTGTTTTTAGGGTCCACTCTTATCTAGTTTAATTGTGGATGAAATTGAATTTTTTTATTTAGGATTATCCATTTGTTGATAATGTGGTATTAATTATGAAAAATTCTGAAATCGGAATGTGCTCTTATGCTTAGCTCTTTAAGCTAAATTTGCTATGTTTACGAGTATATAACTTGAGGAATTGTTTGGGTTAGTCAGCTTGAAGACATACTAAATGAATTTAAAGTCTAACTCAAACCTATGGCTTGTGTTATGACGATGATGTTTGAGTCGAAACCAACAAACAATAACATGTATTTAATGTGAATTGTAGAAGTAAACTCTAAGGTAACCCTATTCAAGTTGATAGGAGAGAGACATATTGGGAAAGACACTATCTCTTAGTCATGCGATCTCATCCACCTTCCATTCATCTTCATTCACCACCATAGGATGGTCAAGTTTAATCCAAGTTATTTTCCTCTTATTTGCATAACATGGCATGATAAGAAGCATCTAGTTAGTTCATCTTCTTTTGCATAAGAAAAGAAAAAAATTCATATAGTCTCATTTGAGCATTTATAGTTTGCATAACAAAATTGCATATATTGGCATTTACATTGCATATTTGATACGGCGTCACTTGTTTTTTATCTTTCATATTATCTTCATCCGTAAGAGAGTAAAAAAAAGCACATCCTTCCTCCTACTCCAAAAAAAATGTTGAAAAGCCTAAGCATGAAGTTTTTATCTTGCTTAAATAAAAGGAAAAAATGAGTTATTGAAAAAGAAAAAAAGAGTAGAAAAGGAGGAAAGGTTTTTTTTAAGTTCAATACCATATTCTCTCTAAGAAATAAATAAGGGGATTGTGGATTTTTTTTTGTAAATACCTTTCCACCTATCCTCATCGTTAGAATGAGACATCCATTGCTTGAATCATTCCAACAAAATAAAAAATAGGAATTAGAAGGCATACATTCACATTTTATCCATCATATAAGTGCATCATATTTTTAATTATTGCATAAATAATTTGGATAATTCTTGTAAATCCTAATATCATAGCCTCCCATCTTTTCCACCCATTGCTCTGCATGATAAGCAATTGGTATGATTATTCCCCTCATCCATGTTTATTTGGGGATCTGCTTCCAAGTTCTTTATTTAGATAGATCAGAGCAATGTAGATAGGGAGATCACATGGTGCATCAAGAACGTTTCCTACCGGCCATGATATCAACTGCTTCATATTGATAATGCTTTCATTGATCTGGTTGTGGACATCTATTATGAACATTATTGATTAGTGGTTGGCTAGGGCTGATTTGGGATTGGCATGTGGAGGGCTGTTAGGAAGAGTAATTCATAGGTACTTATCTTAATGTTGACTCTTTCAAACAAATACAAGAGTAGTGTTGCTCGAGGATGACCAATATTCAGGGTTAGAGATGTGATGTGTGCACAAATTGTCACTATTTGGATATTTAATTCAATTTCTTTCTTTGTCATTTGCACCTAATCAAACATATTTTCATACATATTTCTCCAAATTAGTGTAAATAATGTGTGCATTAGTTTTTATATTTTTTACATGTATTTTACATATTTTAATTATTATAATAATTATTTGATTTAATTAATTTCTTATTTATTACAGATAATTATTATTCACTGGATTAAAGTCAATACTACTGACATGCAACTTAGTGGTACCGACATGGAATCAAAGTACAAAAAATATTATTATTCCAGATAATAACGAAACATGATTTTTATTGTAAAAATTCAGAGGTATCACCTTCCAAGTCGATAGTACTGATACATACTCTGACACCCTAGATTGCATGTGTTAAATCTAACACATATTGTTATGGATTTTTTTTCCAGGTTTTCTATCAACCTCAACATGTACGATAGCTATAAAAGGCACCATTAGAATCACATATGTGAGAGATGTCACAAGGGGATGACAAGAAAGGCAAAAGTAGGGAGAAAAGTGAAAGAACCCTACCTGACAGACCTTGGAGGCATTTTGATGACGGAAACAACATCAAATATTCTCCATTTTCTCTAGATACCTTCTTCAAACTTGTCTTCATTTTACAGTATCCCAAAATAAATGTTTAGCATATTTTAAATTTATTGTTATATGACATGTGATTTTTTCTGACTAATTCATCTTTTCCCTAGGATCTGGGAGTAGTCCGCCACATTATTGTAATTGAATTTGATGAGTTTATAATATAGTTTCTTTTATTCTAAACTTGAATTGATAGGGTTAATGCTTTGTTTATGTCTGATCAACATAACCAAAATATCAGACTGCTAATTGCTTTGAGAGAGGGATTAGCAGTTAGAAAAATCATAGATTCACATAGCTTATACCGTACTTTGAGAGAGGGATTAACAGTTAGAAAAATCATAGATTCACATAGCTTATACCGTACTTTGAGAGAAGGCTGATGGCTATGAAAGAATAACCCAAAGATATTATACTATTCACTTAGATTAAGTTCCTAAACAACTATGAGAATGGGGCTTGGCTTAGTCTAAGTAGTGCATTATGCTGCGAGAGAGGGTAATGTTGGTTACAAGTATTTAATTTAGAATAAGGGTGATTAATTATAGATTAAGAGAGTTCATTTATGATATGTGTCGTGGTGAAATCATAGTTCTAGGGAATCCATTTTAATCTTCTTCACAAACCAATTAATTTAGTTTTAATTCTTGCAATTAGTTCATTAATCAACCCATCATTGTTTCATTAGATCTAGCTTATTGGTTCTCAGTTAGTAGTAGTTTTCGGTGTACTATTTTTTGAGTTTGAAAAATTGGGCCTCTTTTGGCCTATATTACACGACATGTGTACTTGAGTTTCACACACACATTTTATGCGTGTCAAGGACCAGACTCAGCAGAAGAAGTTTTTTCCAATAAAAACCCATATTCTCCAAGGGTTCCCTTTTCATACAAGTTAATCAAACCCCATCTTAAAAAGAGGTACCAGGAGTTTATGGAATCTATGAAAAAAGTGCACGTAGATGTCCCTTTCTTGGACGCCGTTGAAGAAATGCCAACCTATGATAAGTTCTGTAAGGATATCATCACAAAAAGAATAAGAGGACATCACATCAAGAGGGTGAAATTGGCCAAGATGGCCAGTGCCTTTGTTCAATCCAAGATGCCAACAAAGAAGAAGGATCCTGGTGCATTCACTATCCCTTTCAATGTTTGAGATAATGTGGAAACAAAGGGACTCAAAGATCTGAGAGAAAGCATCAATATGATGCCTCTCACCTTGACTCAAAGGCTTGGACTCACCGATACGGTAAAGATGGGAATGATAATTCAATTGGCAGATCATTCTTTCACAAAACCTGTTAAGGTTGTGGAAGATGTTCCTATTCATGTAGGGTGTTTCTTTATACTTTGTGATATTGTCCTGATTGACATTGTAGATGACCCCACATGTTATAACCACATTTGTGCTTAATTGGTAAACTAGGGTTTACCTGAATGATTACATGCTTGATAAGATTGAGCATCGTTTAGACTTGATTAATGATAGTAGCTCAATTTTGATGTTTCAAACCCAAGAATAAACTCTAATTATGATTTTAGTTTGAAGAATTAGGTTTGAGAAATGTAAACCCTAATCAACAAAAACATTAGGGTTTTGATAGTACATGAATATGGAATTTGATCAGGATAGTAGTGTGGTAAATGATTTTTCATATTTTCTAAGTATTTTGTATTTAATTGAATTTTGGATATGATATGTATAACTCAATCATGCATGTTGGAGAAAAAATTTAGAATATTTTTATGTTCTTTGAATGTAGTTCTCAGTCTAATTATACTTCGACCAATTTGCTGACAGAGTGCTGCTTAGTAGTGTAGTTTTTTTTATTTTTAATTATTTATTGGTATTTATAAAATATCTAAAATTTATGGTGGAAGTCTCAAATTACATTTCAGACATCATGATAAATTTTCATATTTTTTGGATGATTTTTGACCTCTAAAATAAATGAATTATAATAACTTTTTTATAACAGAAAAATCTATTGAAATAAGAGAAAGTATAGTGAGGGTCAATGTGCAATTGACCCAAGCAAATCTATCGCTCTATATGGTCAACCTAACACACTAGGAATTCTCATAATTTGTGATTCATTCCAGAGATATGAAATCCTAGAGAGATAGGGAGAGTTAGGGTTTGAGAGGAGAAAGAGGTGGAATTGCTGATCTAGGGTTTCTCTATCTGAGATATGATAATCAAGGTTTCTGAGTTGAAAGGAAGAAGAATCTGGTGATTTTCTAGGGTTTTGATATGAGTTTGAGATTTTTAGAGATGGGCTGCAGTTTAAAGGTGTTTCCACACCTTAGGGTGAGTGGGTACTTCCTTTAAATAGTAGATTGCACGAAAATGAGTTAAATCATCAACAATCTTCAATTGCTTAGTATGCGAGTACAAACCCTACATTGCCTTTTTTATCTAGCTTTTGAAAAATGATATGAAATGGATTCTTCCTATATTTTGATGAATTTTAGATGATAAAATCATATTATAAATGGATAAAATCCATCTTAATGAGAATTCCCTAAGTATTTGCAGAGGTTATAAGAGTAAATTGAAATTTAGGGTTTTCAGCTATGAAGGAAATTGTTGTATAAGTAGATAGAGAAATTTGTCTATCTAAATCTCAGTGATTATGAATGATTGTTGAGATGAATTCATAGTACATATATGTCAGATACTATCTTGGATTTCATGTGATGTGAATAGTGTTTGCTTGATATCTCAGTAAAGAGGGTGAAACCCTAGCTAGATGAGTGGAAAGTTGGAAATTTGCAAATAGATATTGTGAAATCCATTTGAAGTGCTTTTCTTGACATCATAGAATTTATTTATTTAATGTTATTCTTGACTTATGATATCTCAATGAATGTCATGGAAACCCTAATTTATCTCAATTCCAAGATTTCATACATATACTGATTGTATATGACTTGTTGAAAGCAATCTTTATTTAGTGAATGCTTATGACAGATTAAATCCTTATGAAAGATATGTGATAAGTGAATAAGATAAATGAAACCATAAGGATAGGGTGTTCAGTGAATCAAGTATTGTGATATCAATGTTTCTCAGTATGAGATGTGGTTATGCTTAATAGTTCAGTTGTGGTAAATGTTATCGGATGGTTTATGAAATGAACGATTTATAAAGCTAAACTAACATATGTTCTTCTGATGATTGAATTGTGAATTTAAAGAGAAAACTAGACATTTAGATGCCTTGAACACTATAGAATCCTCACAAGATGAGGCCTGTGCTGTGGGGAGGAAATAGTTTCCTGAATGGAGGTAGTCCAAATCGAGGTAAGCCGAAGTGCACCAATAGGGTGTGGGGGTATTGGCCAGTAGGGCAGAATCCTTACAATTGTGTGGTACCCAACACCAACCGGGGATGACGGTGGTACCTGTGTTGCATGTTGTAGTGATTAGTGGGTATTAGGTTTGCTGATGCACAATAAGCCTGAGGGCTTTGACTCACCGCATGAGTACCTAGGTTGAGAGGTGGAGTCTGAGATATCTGACTGCTCCCATTAGCCGCTAAGAGGCAGACGTGCTGAGGCTCACTGCAGATGAGGTCTTATCTTGCTCGCTGCAGATGAGATCTTACTCAAGATATAGACTTAGGAACCTGGGCATGCTTCTAAGCTTTGTACAGTGATATCGTATCTTGTTGTGATTCTTTCACATGTTGTGGTACACCTCATGTGAGTTTAGAGCATAATAAGATGAATGAGAGGTTAAATAAGTGTGCAAGTTATTCAATTATTCTTTGTATGTTTTTGAATTGTTATTTCTCTTTATGATCAATCAAGCATGTTCATATATTGATTCACTCTTGTAGATATCTAGAGTATCCTAACATATTTATGATTGTGGATGATTAGTCTCTCTAAGCTTACTACTGTTATAATTGATATTAGTTTCTTGATAATATATCTGTAATCATATAAGTGCTTTAAACTGTTTCTATAAAGTAATCATTAAATGAGCAAGTAGGCTCACCCCTCTACTCAAAATTTTAGGGATAACTTGTGGACTGAAGATGTCAATGCATCAGAGTAGATATACCACATGAGTTAAGTATGAGATTAGTTAAGTTCAATCAGTCCCTGTCACTCTTGATTGTTGTAAATAGTTGTGAGAGAAGTGTAAATGATAATGTGTAACTTTGTTTCCTTAATAATAGAGTATATATATGGTTATCATGTTGTATGTACATGGACGTGTGAGAAACAGAATGATTGTATGCATGTGTATAATATGTTGAGATCATATTAGAGTAATCAAAGTCTAATTCTCTTATAAAGTTTGTTTAAGTGATTGAATGCGAGAAAACAAAGAATTTGAAATAAAAGAAAAAGTTGGGAGTGAACTTTATATTAAGTATAATCCTCAAACCTTTGCCCTAATCTCATTATTGGCGGTAATTGTGGGATGTGGGTGTAACACTACATGTCCTATGATTTTTAGAAGACCTTTTCTTGCCACATGGAGGGCACTAATCAATGTCGTAGAAAGAATAATGACTCTTGGTGTAGGAAATGACCATATTAATTCTCATGTCCAAGATGCTATGAGGGGACCCTCTCTATTCGAGTCGGTCTACTTCATGGATAGATACACCCAATATTGTGAAGAAGTATAGGGATTTCAGTATGAATTTCTTGATGATGAGGAAAGAAATCCCATTATTATAAATTCCACGTTGACGAAAGACCAGGAAGATAAGTTGATAAATGAGCTCAGGCTGCATAGAAAAGTGTTAGGATACTCTGTTGAAGATATCAAGGGCCTAAGCCCAACTCTGTGTATGCATAGGGTAAATCTGGAGGATGCAACTACGCCATTAGTTCAACCACAATGGAAGCTAAACCGAATGCTCAAGGAGAAGGTCAAGAAAAATGTCATAAAACTACATGATGCAATAATTATATACCCTGTCAGTGATAGTTATTGGGTTAGCCCGATCCACGTTGTACCCAAGAAAAGCAGAATGACAGTTGTTAAGGGAGAGAATGGAGATGAATTGGAAATGCAGACCGTCACAGGTTGGTGTATGTGCATTGACTACAAGAAATTGAACACTGCCACGATGAAAGACCATTTTACCTTACACTTTATTGATCAAGTTCTCAAAAGATTGGCACATCACTTGTATTTCTATTTCTTGGATGAATATTCAGGATTCTATCAAGTGCTGATTCACCCTGATGATCAGGAAAAGACCACCTTCACTTGTATCAATGACACTTATGCTTTTTGGAGAATGCCGTTCAGTCTATGTAATGCACCTGCCACCTTCTAGAGATGCATGATATCTATGTTCTCAAAATTCCTAGAAGACATATTGGAAGTGTTTATAGATGACTTCTCTGTATATGGAGCTAATTTTGACATATGTCTAGAGAACTTATCCAGAGTCCTTCAGAGGTGTGAAGAAAAACAATAACTGGGAAAAGTGTCAACTCATGGCACGAGAAGGTATTGTTTTGGGATAGAAAGTATCTGAGAAAGGAATTGAAGTCAACCTCAACAATACTAAGGCAATATTGAAGCTTCCACCTCCCAAATTGGTGACAGGAGTAAGAAGTTTTTCTGGGACACACCAAATACTATAGTAGGTTTGTAAAGATCTTTCCAAAATTGCAAAACCTCTATCAAACCTTCTAGTAAAGGACATTGAGTTTGATTTCACTAAAAAGTGTCTTCAAGACTTTAGCACTCTAAAGGATTCTCTGACAACAGATCCAATCTTGTAAGCTCTAGATTGGGGGTTGCCATTTGAAATGATGTGTGATGCTAGCGATTATGGCATCACATTTATTTTGGGGTAAAGGAAGAACAAGAAACACCACATGATATGCTACGTTAGCAAGATGCTAGATGATGCCCATATCAACTACACAACCACTTAGAAGGAAGTGCTAGTGATAGTATTTGCCTTTGACAAATTCAAATCCTATTTGATAGGGTCAGGGGTGAAAGTGTATACAGATCATGGAGCAATCAAGTACTTGATGTAGAATAAATATGCCAAGCCCAGAGTGTTAAGGTAGGCTTTGGTTCTGCAAGAATTTGATCATGAAATTATAGATAAAAAGGGGACGTAAAAATTGATTTCTGACCACTAACTGAGGATAGTGATTACTAAATAAAACCCATTTATAGTTAACGCTAACTATGATGACAAGGCTCTAATGATGACCAAGTCCATTGAACCCAACCTTCCATGGTTTGATGATATATGTAACTATTTAGCATTTCGACAATTACCTCCCAACATCACTTACAATAAGAAGAAAAATCTATTTTTGGATCTGAAGAACTAATATTGGGATGAACTGCTTCTATTAAGAGATCTGCTGATGGTGTATATAGGAGATGCATACCAGAAGAAGAATAAGTACCTCAAATTTTGTGAGAATGTCATTCTTTGTCTTATGGAGGACATCTGGGAGGAGATAGGACAGTAGAAATAGTCCTCCATTCAAGATTGACCCACCACGTTCAAAGATGCTCAAATGTATGTTAAGGCATGTGACGAATGCAAAAGAACATGAAAAAATTTCAAGGAGGAATGAGATGCCAATGTCTGATTGGATAGAGGTAAAATTTTTTGATGTATGGGGAATTGATTACATAGGACCATTTCTATCTTCAAGAGGAAATCAACACATTATGGTTGCTGTAGACTATGTCTCAAAATGGGTAGAGGCTGTCGCTACCCAAACCTGTGATTCCAATACGGTGATAAAGTTGTTCGAGAAAACTATTTTTCTAGGGTTTAGGGTCCCACACACCATCATAAGTGACGAGGGATCCCACTTTGAGGACATACAATTTGAAGCTCTGTTGAAGAAATATGGAGACATGCACAAGGTGGCGACACCATATCACCTGCAAACATCAGGACAAGTAGAAGTGTCTAATCGACAGGTTAAGAAAATCCTTGAAAAGACGATCAGCTAAACCTAGAAAGATTGGTCTATGAATTTTGATGATGCTTTATGGGCCTACAAAACTGCCTACAAGACTCCAATAGGGACTACACCCTACAATCTTATTTATAAAGTCATGTCATCTACATGTGGAGCTAGATCATAAAGTCTTTTGGGCTATCAAGATTCTGAATATGGACCCTAAGAGAGCAGATGAAAGAGATTTTTGTAGTTGCAAGAGCTAGAAGAGATGAGGCTACATGCATATGAAAATGCCCGTATCTACAAACATAGGACCAAGGTGTGACACGACACCCACCTAAAAAAGCAAGGACGTCTATGAAGGGGACGAGGTCCTTTTGTTCCATTCCAATACCAAATTATTCCCCATTAAACTTAGGTCCAGGTGGTCTGGCCCCTTTCTTTGGAGGCATCCCACATGGTTTTCATAATTTCTTTATTTTTGAAAGTCTTTCCCTTCTATTTTTTGGACACTACTTCTATTTTCATCCTTATCTTTAACCTTAATAGTGTTTCCTATCATCAAAACTACTTGTTTATTTTGTTGCAACCCTTGTTTTAATTTTCAAGGAATCCCTACTTTGTTTAGTAAATTTTAGTGTATAACACTAAGTTTAGATTTCCTACACATTCTCCCTTCTATAATTAACTATTTATTTCCTAAGTATCATATGTTAGACTGTTTAGTCTCTTTGTAGGTGTAAACTAAAAAAATTCCAATAGATAATGATTTTTTCGATCGTTAAAGACTGGGAACTCTAAGCGGTCATAGAAAATAAAGGAACATCTCAGCGACCGTATAAGACTTAAGCTTCAACGACTGCTGGGATTTTTAGTCTTGAGTGACTATTTACAATTTCCCACATTAGCGACCATCGAGGATTGCACTTTAATTTTTGATCTTAGTGACCACATAGTATTAAAATCCTCTGCGACTGCTGAAGGACATCACATTGAAACCGCTAGGTTTTACCCTGAAGGTATAAAAACCCCTCTCCTTTGCGCTCTCACTCCTTAACACCTTTGACGTCTGTGGTGAAGCCCTAGTGGATTTCAAAGTGATCAGAGAAGACGACACTGAAAGAAATGAACCCTAGCCAATGATGAACCTACTACTGTTGCTACCAATGCTGATCACGACCGCCTGATGATGCTAGTAAATACTACTAAGCTCTTGCTTCTTTCCATCCCCTTTTATCTGACAGAAAGTAACCCCTACTCACCCCTCCCCCACAACATCTTCACCCGTTACTTTGTCCACCTCCATGTTCACCTCTCACACGGATTCTTCCATCGCCATTTTGTTTCTCACATGAGTGTTTAGGGTTTCTAACCCGACCCTTCACCGTGCCTACAATCGCACATCCACCCACAATCACTGTCGACGCTTCGAGTTCCCAAAATAGTAGAAGAAGAAGATGTCTGCGATCACCATGGTTTTCAACTCCTCAACAATCACTGAGGATGTTATGATACTACCAACTGATGGACTTTCATAACCACTTCTTTCCTTCTTTCTTTCTCCAATTGACAAGTATTTCTTCAATCGATGCTTCTAATTTTGTCACTGAAATCTTCTCTTCCTTAGCTACCAATGATTGTTGAGTTGTCAGTGACCGCTGATGTCCTTTCAACACATGCTTTGTTCAGTTACCGATATCCTCTTTTCCTCACCGACTGCTAAGACATAATCACCTATCTCTGCAGTCACATAGGGTGAGTACGTAGTGTGTTTTCAATGACCGCTTGGAATATGCTAACTACATTTTTGAAATTTGTCATGTTAGTTTTTGGAATATTTTGAAATTACTAATAACTTGCATGAACCCTTCCCCCATTCCATGATTTCTTGGATTGGGGAACTAGTCTCCTTCTACTAATGAATAGAACCCTACACAACTTCGAGAATTTTGTCAACCACTTTTGATTCCTTGCACTGACAGATCACCTCACTAAAGGAGGTAGAAGAAGCCATCCAAGAAATTGATAAGTTCCTAGAGATGTATCCCAACATACTTGAGGAGATGAAGATACTAATGTTGCTGCAAAAGGAGTGCCACAAGTTACTGTTGGGGTAAAAATCCCCTAAACCTGAAGATGAACTCAAGCCACCAACACATTGGAGTGCCTGCCATATGAAGAAGAAACAAGGCAGAAAGGGAAGCGGAAGCAAGTGAAGTCAGATATGGATACAACAAAAACTTAGAAGAAGAAAGTGGTTATGAAAGCAAGGCCACAGACCAGAGGGATGGATATTGTGTTCATTCCTGAAGACAATAGAGCAAGCAAGGGGCCATAATACACTAATGCAGGCAAAATTCAAGAGTCAACAGTTGAGGGGCATGGGATGATGTTCAAACTAAGGGATAAGGAACATCAAGCAATGTACGAATTGCTCAAAATAACAAAGCAATTAAAGCCAACGAGGTACATGAACCAAGATGACTTTGGAAAGTTGGGACTCTACAAACGACTTGAGAAATTGTTGATGGGGGTGAATTTGAGTGTCCTATGCATGTCAACCCAGAATTCTTGCATAGAATTCAAAAAAAAATTCATGTCCTCACTTATAAAAGTCCCCGTCAAAGACAAGGAAAGTGATGTATTAGGAGGGGAATACAAACTACAAGAAACAACGGGAGGCAACGATCGATATATAATAGAAAACATTATGAATATGCTATTTACTAACACAAACAAATGGAAAAAAGTGATAAAGATACTGTTGGATTCACTTGCTTTCATAACCACTTTCTTCTTCTAAGTTCATAACCACTTTATTGATTGTAGAGTGTGTGCACAAATTCTTAGTTCATATTCAAATACAATGCATATGGCTTCCAACCTGCTTGAACTAACAACGCAGGTACAACACATAGATGACAAAACTACAATGCTATCCCAATTCATGCAGGACGTCATCACCAACCAAGCAACAATGATGAATGCCATGGAGACAATGGCTGTGGAGATGGCAGAACTAAGGAAGGAGAGAGACACAATGAGAAAAGAAATGGAATCCGTGCGCCAACATCACAAAGCATGTCTTAAAGAAATAGAGGAGTAGCAAAAGAAAATAGACGAAGAACACTTAAAGATAGAGAAATGGCAGAACAAAAGGATATCAAGGTCAATTGCTAACCCTTCACCATCAAAGGAATCTTCAAGCCCCTCTAATGATGAAGAGGTCGCCAACACACAAAAAATACTCAAGGATCAAGAGCTAGGTTAAGCGACAATAGATCACCACCACGAGCAATCCACTATAGCACGAACTGAAGTTGTGATGCAAGAGTTTGACCTCAACTCTTCTCCAACATAAGAAAAACCTATTATAGATTCCAACCTACTAGAGGCACCATCAAGAAGGAGGACACAAGCACTGAGAAGTCAACATCTTGCGAACTTGCAACGCTCAACCGATGTCTGGATGAGATGAATATCAACATGGATATTTGTGATGTCTACCTCCAAGAGCCAGTACACAACAAGAACAACGATGTCGTGTATGACAACAAGGTGACAACCACTCTTGCAAAACTCGGTGAATCCATGCTTGAGACAACAAATGAATCAACACCACCGGCTGATGCCGTAAAAACAACAACAAACCACCACCCTATCCAAAGATTCTAGCACTTGACAACAAGGCCAATAAGGGTAGGAGAAGGAATGTCTGATGAAGATGAAGGCAGTATCAACTCTTTCTTCAAAGGGGCACCCCCAAGACAACAAAGACCACCACAAGAAGTAGAACAAAGTGAATCCATGAACCCCCACTACCATGCAAATTAACAAGAATGACGTCGATATCCCGTATTACCTATTGAACTATTCGTGTGTTGGTATATATATTAGACGACAATCTATCAAGAGCAAATGTACTTTAGAACAACAAGGGGAGGATGCTAACTAGGTAACACTTCAAAGGAATGTTGTTCAAAAGAGAATAGGTGCACAAATGCCTATTCAAGGTGCTCTATGCAATGCTAATAGAAGAATTTTTCCATCCTAATAAGGTGCAGTCAATGTTTAATGGCAGATTACATCTGGAATGTCAACTATGAAAGATATGACTCAAAATCTATGAATGAACTACAAGATGACGTCACCATGGAAGAAACCCAATTTGTCACATTTCCCATCTGGACAATTAAGAATTGGGTGTTAATTGTCACAAATCTATGCAAATGTCACACCACTATCTACAATTGATGTGATGCTAAGATACCCAGCACGTCCCCAATTTTAAAAAACAAGGAGGCACACAACATCTTGAAGGTACCTATTCGTATTCAATGCACTATACAAGGAGCAAGTTCACATCATTGCTCATCCTGAAAAAACTTCAATATCACCAAAAAGGTCTCACAAGAAGAAGTAGGATTAGGGGACTGCATTTTCATAGTGCTATGTCTGATTGAAGGAGTCAATGAAGGAATACCCTTTGAGGATCTCTTTAATGAAGACTTCCATGGACTTCATGGAAATGATGCGATGGAGGTGATATATGATCACTACTTTTTCACTGATCCGATGATGCCTCATTATTATGTACCTGCAAACTCCATACGTGGGTACCTTTTCCTAACAAGACATCATGGCGAGAACAATTAAAGATACTTTGGAAAGATCTATCTAAACTTGAGAAAGTAACTAGATGAAAAGATGGGTGGCAAGAAGATAAAAATGCATAAGAAAGGAAATTCCAGAAGATACTGCACAAAAAACCACAACCACCAAAGAGGAGGGAGATTGGGAAAAAGAAGAACATTAAGCACCTCTAGCTGAGAGGAGCACATCAACACCTCCACTCCCAGAAACAACAGATCCAACACATCAAACATCACTTGAGCAACTAGAAGAGGGGGGAATTAATGACAAAGAGCCAAAGGAGGTAAGACTAAATGAGCCGGATGGAATATTAAAACTAACATTTCAAAACTTCAACAGGTGGGCTTGCGAAGATCTATCCTGGGAGTCCCTGTTACTCATCATGGATAGAATAAAAGAGGATGTCAATAGTAGGATGTTATCTTCAAAAGAGAAGGCATATGCGTACTTAAAATTGACCTCAGAGAAACTCTAAATACATGAGGATACTTAGATGTAAGTATGATGTCTGCATACCAGTCACTGCTGGGAGACAATATGCCGAACATACACATGGCCTATTACTTACTCATGGATGGAACATCAAAAAACAAGATGTCAGGAGAAAAGGAACCTCTAAAACTTCAACCGATGAATTCCCACCCTGAGTTTATATTCCTACCCATCCTGCATGATAATCATTGAAAACTTCTGGTGGTAAATATCAAGACAAAGACCACGGTCTTGTACAACAACTTTGATTCAGCCTTTTCATTAAACATATATACGAACATGATTACATATAAGACCCCAAATAAAGGAGAAAGCAAACACATGTGTGGAAGAAATAATAGATATGGTCCACAAGTTTGGCAAGGGGTATAAGTTTGTTGGAAAAAAAGACTTCAAAAAGACATAGTTCTTCCACAAGATCCCACAACAACTCATTGAATCAAATGACTATGGTTTTCACTACTTATCGTGGATGTCAACTTTGTCCCTGAAGGATGCCAAAATAGAAAGCTGGAAACATAAATGCTATCACTCACTACAAGAGGGATATGTTGACATGTTGATATAATCCATATGGGTTGTCATTTAACATCCACATGAAGGATGAACCTGGCCCATTTATTCCTAAACTTTATCTTTGACACTCTAGGACAGAGTGCATAATAATTTGGGGGGGGGTTATAAACGGGCAAGATAGGTTCTTTCTTTCACTACCCTTCCTCATCTATGAAGATTCAATCCTTTCAATTTAAATTGTAAACATAGCCCCCTCCTAATTTGGAGGGATTTTTTGGAGGAAAATTTTAATTTTTTGCATTTTGTTTCATAAATAGATCGTTCGCAACATGCACAACTTTTGGGATCCATTTTCAAGTATTTACTCAATTCTCCCAGCTTTAGACTTATTTCTCCTTCTTCTACTTTATAGCATAATCATATCAAGAGTGGTAAAAGAAAATGACACAACAAAGCACTTGTTATTCCATTATTACAACAAAATATTGTAGAAAGAGAGAAAACACCTCTGAACCTATGAAATCCCTAGAAATAAGGAAAAGTCAATCTACCACACTCCTGACCAATCACCCTAGGCTTGCAGCACATGTTGGAAAGTATACACCTCCAGCAAGATGGGGAAACAACTACTCCTTCTAGTTCTAAAAAAATCCTCGCATTGGGATTAAAAGAGGTTCGACAACCCAAAGCCCTTACTTACAAATCCAATTTCCCCAAGCATGTGAGGAAAATAAAAGCCAAGAGGGATAAAATCATGAGAGTTGTTCCTAGTGTATCACTGCACCCGAGAATGCATATATTTCGTGCCCAATAGTGGAGTCTGGAAGACAACTTTTATACACCTTCATTTCAAAGGGGACCTCACACAACCACCTGACATTACATCAGGCCATCTAAATAAAGGTAAAGTGTGAAAACTATCCCTAGCAGGAAGTGTTTATGAGTACGTCTAGGAACCAAGGCCGGGAGGCTATTGTGAAGGAGAGTCCTTTGCGACCAAAGTCAGTGGCAGGTGCAAAAAGTTATTTAATTTTGAAAATAAGGAGATGGAATTGGACCTCAATAGGCGAACCAAGCTAGATACAAGGGTTTTGATATAAGGATGGCATACATTTGTAGTAGCGTGTCTGTCAAAATTAAAAAAAATCTAATTTCATCATTTGATGCTTTGATTCTATTTATTATCCTAAGGACATGCTAGATTCTAAGTTTGTGGGAGTTGATAACAACCAATTTTGTGGATATTTGTGTACTCATTATATTCTTATAGCGTCACTTTTATCACGTTTCATCTATATAGTTGTTATCATTCTGGAAAAACTTCCCATGACTCACCACTCTCCCCATACTTTGAATAAATTGTAGCACCCAACGATCGATGAAATCTAAAGAAGGAAGTCACCAAAGTTGTGATTCTCAATGATCAATGAGAGTCACCACAGTTTGGTGATCAATGTTAGTTTCTTGACTAAACAACCCAATGACCAATGAGTCTCACACCATGTCAATGGTCACTGAGCCCCAACTCCCTACGGTCGAAGAAGGGCACATCCTCAGTGATTGATAAATGCCAGCTCCTCTGTGATCAACACACCTCGTGGTTCCTCTACGCTCACCAAGCTCAGACTCTTTGCAATCGATGAAATTCCCCACCTTAGTGATTGCAAATGCCAATCACCTTCAACAATCATTACAATATCTACACCCTCTATGGAAAATGGAATACTTAAGTCGGTTAGCAAAGTCTATAAATATACCTGCACTTTGTCCATGAAGAGGGTCGTGATATTAAGGGGACGACAAAGTGCTTACACACTCTACACTCACGCATCATCCTCTCCATTGATCTTGGATCTCCAAAGATGAGAGTGGGAGTAGAGAGAAGATCTAAGTTGCCACCATCATACTAGACTTGTCCTTTGCAAGGAGGACCAACCGTTCACTATCACCCATGCTAGATTCAGATATGAAGACAAAGTGCACTAACTGTGGTTGTTTGGGATCATTGTTGGCATATCCCCTTTCTTCCCTTCTAGATCTATTCGTCTGTGTCACTTCATTATTATTCTTAATGTATCTTCATTTGTGTAGATCTATAATGCTACTCATAAACATGAGTGGCTAAACTCATAGCTTGGTTGGGAGTAGCCATTAAGGCTCTCCCAACATGTATATACTTACATCCTTTTGAATAAATATACTCTTAGAAATGATTATCTCCAGTCGCTTGGACTTAATGCTTCACTTGTATGATTAGGTACCATCTTGTGATGTTTGATTGTTAGTGTCTCAAAAAAGTAGCACTAATCTTATCTAAGTGTTTTAGAGTGACATGAATGCATGAAAATGTTGGAATGCTCAAGCTAATGGTCATATGGTTGTTATCATGATTGTTTGTTTTCCATCTTGAGAGAGAGAGAGACAACCTTATAATTGAGATCTATCCTAAGCTTGTGAGAGGAATGAATAGACATTAATGGTGATTACTTGTAATCTTGATAAGGTTATACAAAGGGTGAGAGTATCACATGTTGGTGAGAGATCTTAGTAGGTGAAACCCGATCCAGATTTCCTTTCATATTTGTTACCACATGATTTCTTGTTTTTGTTCTCTTATTTTGCTTGCTTCACCTTTCTTTTACTTGTTTTGTTCGTTTGGAATAACATCATTCCATAAGGAACATCATCTTAATATACCCCTTTTATTTGGTGTATCTGAGTCAAGGTTTTACGTTCTTAACATTAACTATTACTTGTCCTTGTGGTTCGACCTCAATCTACTACTTCGAACCCCATCTAATATTTGCGGGGTCTTGAGTGTCAAGTTATAAATTAAAGATTTTGATTACTCTAGATCCATTCCTTTTTGGATGTGTGATTTAGGCCGATTAGTATCCCACATATGGCTCTACTCCTATGGATATCACTAGTATGGTATGAGGAGGATAAATGTTGATCCTATGTCTAACCCACAAGGTATAATGTGTAAGGGTAATTCCATGCTCCAAAACACCATCACTCTCTCCTTACCATTAACCTCTTACCCCCAGGTAAATGAGGAGGATATAAGAGTGAAATAGTAAATTCACATGTCTATCAAAAAGTTGTCTTATATGTTGGGAGATATGGTGTCAGATATGGAAGCAGAAACAATAATTTTTTTCCATATTCCCCATAACCAACAGATCACATCAATAACTATGAAATGGGAAGTAAGTTTCAAGGAATATACTTGGTCCTAGAATAAGTTCAACGAGAATTCATGCAAAGTTGTTCTTCCTTCTCAAAATGCACCCAAATTGCAGTTGGCAACGACCTTCTAATGTAGCACCACAAATGGTGGTTGACGACATCCTTCTAGCATAGAGGCAAAGGCCTTCACACCTCTATGTAGTTTGCACAGACCATTAAAAACTGCTCTTCATTCTTCTAGAATTAGAGGAAAGGAGTTGTCCCTTCGTATTGTCAGCATGCTAGCATCAAATTTTCTCCCCTTCATCTATCTCTCCCTTTTATGAGTAAGATGCTTCTGGCTCTCACTTTACTACAACTATGAGATGAGGAGTCTTGTCATACAAGTGTGTTTAGATATTTGGCCACCCCCCTTTATATAGGAGTGGATGGGTAAGGGTTTCCTCAAATCCTAGGGATACAAAGGTTAGATCTCATGGTTTGATGACTTCTGTGAATCAACAATCGGTCGACTAGAACATCCATTCAATAGATTGGCTTATCTTTCTATTCACAAACATACTGAAATTTGATGCAATGATTAATGCACATCATTATGTTAGTATCAATGATTGATGCATTCCTACTGGTCATCCAATCAGTCAATTAGACTTTTCAGTCAATTGAATGGACACTCCAATTGATTGATTGGCATACCCAGTCGATCGAATGGACACTCTAGTCAACCAATTGATAACCAATGTTGTTCAAGTTGATTACCTAAACACTTTACTAACCAAGTTAAATCTTATTCATCAAAAAACTCATATTCCAAGTGAATCCTATGCGTGTGACCCTATAGGTCACAAATTACATTGACAACTTATGTATATAGCTATATTATGACATCACAGGCAACCCGCAGTATCTAGAAACACATCATTAATACCCAATTAGTTAGAAAGTTGGAGAACAACTTCAACCTACATATGTGATCAATGTTATTGTGATCGTATAGTTTCTTTGTCTATGATATCTAGATAGGAAACGAGGCATAGAATCGTCCTGCTCTTAAGATTTATTCCATGTTTCTTGAACTAAAGCAGACTATATGAGATGTATGTCAGTTCACATATTACATATCGACTGACATGAGTTTGGCAATACATTTTTTAGTCTTTCTTATCAAGTGGCCAGGATATTAACTATGGCAGGAGGGATAAATCCCATCTACATCACTCACAATCAATCCCCATGTGTCACAGTGTACCCTAACACCACCTTTATGGAAACCCTTATTCATGGCCACGTTTGATGGTGTCAAAGTTCATCGAACAACATGTGATAAGTGTAGTGAATTCAGGTCTAAACCACAATCACCACTATCACTCTAAGAGCTGATTCTGACTACCATTCCATGGTCTCCATGTCTCACTCTCAAGTTGGGTCTTTCTGATACACTCTTCCCTAACAAGTACCTATGTGTTTGGCTTGTTACTATATATCATGACTAAGGAGATTCTATCATCAACCAATTAACATTCTATTCTTATGTATTATTGTTGTCTATTTTACTTTCACAATAATATATGACTAGAGACATAATAAGAATGCATATACTCTTATCATGCACATGATCTCATTGTTCATGTACTCAACATGAAGACATATGTCCTTGAGTAATATCATTCTTTAGACATCTATCATGTTATACCATCATTTCATAATTAAACAGACATATAGACAAAACCACCTTTATTATTAACCAAATCAATTACACAATGTGTACAATCATCATATGAACGACTCTGATGGCGTACATATCAATAGACTCCCACTTGCACTTAGAGCCAATCACCCATGAATTTAATCCCAAGTGGTCTAATATGAACTTCATGCTTCTGCTGTGGTAGTGCTTTTGTTAGGGGGTCAACAACATTGCTTTCAGTTGGTACTCTACAAATCTTCACATCTCTTCACTGTATGATCTCTCGTATGAGATGGAACCATCATAGTATGTGCTTGGAATGCTGATGCGATCTAGGTTATTATCTTGTGCAATAGCTCCATTATTGTTAAAATACAACTCTACTACATCATTGATGCTTGGAACCACCCCAAGTTCAATGATGAACTTTTTGATCCAGTCAACTTCCTTTGAAATATTGGAGGCAGAAATGTACTTTGATTTTGTTGTAGAATCAACAACTAGTTCTTACTTGGAACTATTTTAGATCACAACTCCATTATTGAGGAAAAACCCCAATCTAGATTGCACTGTATAGTCATCTTTGCCAATTTGGAAGCTTGAATCAGTGTATCCTTTTACCATTAACTCTTCCTCACCATCATAGACAAGAAATTGATTCGTAGTTCTTCTCAAATATTAAAGGATGTTCTTCATTGGAGTTCAGTTACCTTCATTGAGGTTTTACTTATATATTCTCATCATGATCAAGGCATACAAGACATCAAGACGAGCACATAACATTGTGTACATGACAGATCCAATTGCAGATGCATATGGAACCTTTTGCATTCTCGTTCTTTACAAGAACTAAGACATTGATATATGACACAAATACTATGAGACATGGGTAAGTTTCCTCTCTTTGAGTTCTCCATGTTGAACCTTTTTAGCATCTTGTCAATGTATGTGCTTTAACTTAGCCTCCCAGATCTATCTCTGTAGATCTTGATTCCTAAGATATAGGATGCTTTGCCTAAATCCTTCATAGAGAATGTACTCTCTAGCAATGTTTTCACCATTTGCAAGGTAGATATGTCATTCCCCATCAACAATATGCCATCTACATATGATATACGTAATACAATCATACTCCCACTAACCTTCTTGAAAACACATAGTTATCTTTTTACTAAAGCCACACTCATTGACTATTTTGTCAAATTAAAGATTCCATCTTCCAGATGCTTGCTTCAATCCATAGATTGACCTTTGTAGCTTACATAAATTATTGGCATTGTTTGGATTTATAAAAACCTCAGGTTGTGTCATGTACACATCCTCAAGAAGATACCATTAAGGAAGGTAGTTTTAACATCCATTTGCTAAATCTCATGGTCATTATAAGATGTAATGGCAAGCATGATCTGATGGACTTGACCATGACCACGAAATAAGGTCTCATCATAGTCTACACCTTGAACTTGTTTGAAAACCTTTGCAACCAATCGACCTTTATATGTTTGTACTTTACCATCCATGTCAATCTTCTTTTTGAAGAACCATTTGCACACTATGGGTTTACCCCTTCAGGTGAATCCACCAAGGTCAATACCTTGTTGGTCAGCATGGATTCCATCTTAGATCTCATGGCCTCAAGCCACTTCTTAGATTCTGGTCCCTCAATAGCTTCTAGGTAGGTTGTTAGCTCATCAATAGCTTCTAGGTAGGTTGTTAGCTCATCATATACGAGCAAGGTAATGCAATATCACCATTCATGATCATTATCTTTGAGGAACTTCTTTGCAAAAAGATTAGTAGATTGGCGAGTGCTCAGTCCATTGCCAATTTGTGTACGAGAGGATATGGGGTGGAGCCTCCAATGCTTCTCTATGCTGATGATCTTGTGATGTTCTTCAATGCGGACCAAGTGACAATCAATACAGTTAGAAGCACATTCAATCTATATGAAAAGGCAACTGATCAGAGGATCAATAGATGAAAATCTATTTGTATGATTGGGGGGTCTGATCAAGCAAAGGAAGATGACATAGAAAATGAATTTGGAGTGGAGAAGGCGACTCAGGCTTTTACTTACCTGGGCATACCGATTAAAGGAAGGACAAAATTAACTGACTACGAGTTTCTTGTTAGAAAAGTGAACTCTAAAGTGACTGCATGGAAATCTAGATTGCTATATTTTGCAGGACGGAGGCTACTGGTTGCTCATGTGTTGTCGTCCATTATTGTCTACACGACAACGGTGGTTGGAATTCCAGCAGGTATCATCCGGAGTATAGAAAGCAAATTTTCAAGCTTTATATGGGCAGACAGGGAGAATCACCAAAGAAAAGCATGGATCGGATGGGAAAGAGTTGCTACACTATTGATCGATGGGGGTCTTGGTCTCACTTCCTTGAAGATGATCAACAATGCCTTTGTTGCTAAGGCATGTTGGGTAATTCTCAATACTGAGACCTTGTGGGCATCTTTTTGCAGTAAAGTATGCTAACCTCGCAATAGGTAGGTCCGGAAATTATCCTAATCACTTAAAGATTAGTAGATGTCCGTCCCCTTTCTGGAAGAAGGTATGGGACATGTTACCTAGGATGTTTCCTTTTTGTAGATGGTCGATTGGGAGAGGTAATATCCCTTTTTGGGACTCATGGTGGTGTGATGAGAGACTCACTAACCATGCCATCTTTGCTAGTGATAGAAGGCAGTCGTTCTTGGTTAGATATTAGTAGAATGAAGAAGATGGATGGGATTGGGAAACGATCCAATAGGTGGTTGATGACCAGGGTGTGGAGCTAAAAAAAGGCAGGTACTTGGATAACGAACACAGATGATGAGATGGTGTGGGGTATTGACCAGAAGGGTCGCTTCACTATGAAATCAGTGAAGAAGATTCTGATGCAACCAAGAACGGGAGGACCGGATGCTCTAGGAAAAATATGGGGCCTTGACGCCCCTAAGGCGAGTGCTATCATATGGAAGATGACTAAAAAGCTATACCTACGGATGATAATGTTCAACATAGATGTTGCATCCCCCTTGTATCGAGGTGTAACTGTTGTGATGATCCAAGAGTAGAAGATACTGATCACCTTTTCTTCCATGGATAGGTTGCCATGTTCTTCTGGACCAGATTTTCCCATTTGACGTAGATCCAGACACCTCATGATATACATACCCTTCTTAATATTTTTGAGAAAGGTTACTCCAGGAGGATCTAAAATTGGATAGCAGGAAGGTTAGCAGTTAACATACCCCACAACATTTGGAGGATACGGTGTGCAACCAGATTTGGGGGCAAATTGCGAGGTTGGGAGTTTGAATGGAACATAATTATCTCTTATGTGAACAACACAATTCAGAATAGATCCTTCTCCGTTGAACATGGGTCGAGCATTTACAATAGAATGAGAGATGGTGGGATTAGTGAGCCCAAGATGAAGATGAGAGAGATTCAGCTGATAAGGTGGATGAAGCCTGACATGCATAACGTGAAAATGAAGTTGACTATAGGAAGAAATAAGGGAGAAGATGGGGTATGTAGGAGGTGGGCGGAAGGCCTGATCTGAAATCATAATGCAGACATATGCATGGTGTTCCATGCCTGGCTCAAGACACCAGACTTTGTCTTGGCATATGCACAGGCATGCATTGTTGGACTGAAACTGGTAGGTGATCATATGCTACGAGTTTCATGTATTGAGATTGATGACCAGTAAGTCTATGATATTCTGTGGATGGATGCTATCGAACCATGGAGGACCAAGCCGTTTGTTAGAGAGCTGAGGTTCGAGTTGGCTAGAGCTAGTATTACTGGTTCACTAGTACACAAAGTTGCTAACTCTATACCCAGAGAGATTGGGAGATGGGGGAAAAGATTTCCAGAGATGACAATTATTACGGATAGAAGGATGATACCAAATAGAATTCGAGGCATGGCTACTTTGGAGAAAAGAGGCATTCCCTATGTGCACCTGAAGAGGATCGACACTTGATGAATCATGGATGTTTTTTCAGCTGTTCCTTTGTCTGGGTTGTGATGTTTTCTTTTATTTGGTTTTTGGGGGGAACAAACCTGCAGACATATAAGCAGGAGTTGTATTTTGTTGATGATTTTCTCCCACAAGAGAGGGGTGGGATGAATAGGGAACCCTCTGGCTTAACTAAAAAAACTATGCTGTGGGTGCTGTTTTAGGGTAATATATAGAAAAGAAACATTATGTGATCTATTATGCCTCAAAAACTCTCGATGAGGCCCAGAGGAATTATGAAACTACCGAGAAAGAACTTCTAGCAGTCGTGTATGCCTTTGACAAGTTCAGATCCTACCTAATTGGTTCAAAGGTCATTGTCTACACAGACCATGCTGCCATTCGTTACCTTCTAGAAAAGAAAGATGCAAAACCCAGCCTGATTAGATGGATCCTCCTATTACAAGAATTTGATTTAGAGATAAGAGATAAAAAGAGGACAAAAAATGTGGTAGCATATCACCTCAGTCGCATCCACACTCTGGATACTGAGAAGATTATGATTAATGATTCCCTTCCGGATGATCAACTAATGAAGGTCTCAAAAGTTATACCGTGGTACTCGGATTTTGTGAACTACCTTGCTGCTGGGGTTGTTCATCCTCAATGCACCGGAAATACACTGAAGAAATTTATGCATGATGTGAAACAGTACTACTAGGATGAGTCGTACCTTTTCAAACTATGTGCTGATGGTCTTTACAGACAATGTATCATTGAGGAAGAAACCAAAGTCATTCTAGAGCATTGTCACTCTGGCCCAGTCAGAGGCCAGATGAGTTCTAAGAAGACCGCGATAAAGGTTTTGCAATGTGGATTCTTTTGGCCTATCATGTGACAAATGTCAAAGATCAGGCAATATAACAAAGAGAGATGAGATTCCACTGAATCTATGGCAAGAAGTAGATATATTTGATGTTTGGGGGGTGGACTACATGGGTTCATTCCCATCTTCTCATGGGTTTTCATACATCCTAGTAGCGTTGGACTACGTATCAAAATGGGTTGAAGCCATACCAACCATCATTAGTGATTCCAAACTCGTCATCAAATTATTCAAAGATATTATTTCCCCCCGTTTTGGAGTACCACGAACTGTGATATCTGCCAGAGGGTCTCATTTCCTTGAAAAAAGCTTCGAAGCACCACTGAGAAAGTATGGTGTTACTCACAAGGTAGTCTCACCCTATCATCCACAAAAAAAGTGGACATGTAGAGGTTTCTAACAGACAACTCAAGGCTATATTGGAAAAGACAGTAGGTCACAATCGGAAAGATTGGTCAATGAAAATCAATGATGCATTGTGTGCCTACCGTACTGCTTTTAAGACTCCTCTCGGAACTACACCATTTCGGCTGATCTATGGAAAGTCATGCCACCTGCTTGTAGAACTAGAACACAAAGCATGGTGGCCAATTAAGCAACTAAATTTCAACATGAAAGAAGCAGGCCAAGCCATGATTCTGCAACTTCAAGAGATGGATGAACTCCGGATGACAGCCTATGAAAATGCATGAATCTATAAAGAACAAACCAAACTTTGGCATGATGGTCATCTGAAAAGAAAAGACATACAAGTGGGTGACCAAGTTCATCTATTCAACTCAAGACTAAAGTTATTCCCAGGAAAACTCCATTCTCGCTGGTCTGGACCTTACATTGTCAAAAGCATCTATCCACATGGTGCTTTCTCTTTATGGAGTGAAAAGTCAGGCGAATTTATTGCAAATGGTCACCGTTTAAAGAGATATTTCACCTCTACTGACATAGGCACTGAAGCAATGCTGGAACTCATCAACCCAAAGGATCCACCGTACAACTAAAGGATCCAGTCGAGCCATCGACATAAAATAAAGGCGCTTGTTGGGAGGCAACCCGATCAATAAATTTGTTTTACTTTTCTTTTCAAATTAGAATGTTTCTTCAATTTTGCTTTTACCTTCTAGTTAATTTTTCATAAAATAAAATTCGCATCGCGAGATGCTAGTTTAAGATCTAATTGCTCCTTAACCTTAAGATTTCCAGATAAGAGGATGCACACTGACTGGAACACAACCACATATGGCAGTCAATCTGGCATGAACTTTCCCCTCCATCTCGGATTTAGGTTTTGCTCGGGATGAGCAAATCTCTAAGTTTGGGGTGGAGGGTGGGTGGTACGTACCTCACTTTCCACCTACACCCATCCTTTTCATACTTAAGTTTTCCCTGTCACATTCTTGATAAAATTTTCAAATTTTCAAAATTTTCAAAAATTTTAAAGTTTTCCAAAGAAATTTGAACAGATAATTGATGAATTTTTGACACTTCCTGTTTCTTTAAATGTCACCAACTAACTTGCTATGCATTTTGAATTATTATACTCTCTTTATTTGAAGTAAATCCTCAAAAGGACCACTATTTGAAACAAGCCTTTTGATTGAAATCATCTTGTGAAGCTTATGATTCCTAACATCATGATACTTCTGCAAAAATGACAAGCATCTGTCGAACCGATAGGGATCAAACACATCGTGCTCCCTAACTGACTAGTGGAACAATAACATAGAATCTCCACCGAATCCTCATCAAGTCATTATTTGAGCAGAGTACGATAAAGAGAACAACCCGGTGCATTGAATTGTAAATCAGTTGCATCCTGATCCGAACTCTCTTCTACACTTCTTCTGTCATTTTCTTACCTCTCCATCCATAAAAAAGAAACATAAATAGCCAAAACTGTGCCAAACCCTACGTTCGTGGTGGCACCCCGCTTCCCTCTATATCCACTTCTTCCTTACCCCTAACAAATAAATAGGGGCTTACCACCAAAAATGCAATCTGGAGTCGAATAGAGGAGAGATTTGCAAACAAAAAGATGCCAAAGTGCACACAAAAAGAAATACAATCTCGAGTCGAATAGATGAGAGATTCGCACAAAAAATGCAATAAATGAAATTGCAAAGCAAATAAAAAGAGTCGAATAGAGGAGAGATTTACTTCTTCCTTCCGTACCCCCATTCATTCCATTTTCTACCTAATGGCACAATGCATGCCCCCACTATCCTGAAAAACACCAGTGTCAGATCAGATGCACACTTGTTGTTCTGTGGGTATCTCTAGACTCTTATAAAACTCTTTGACATGCTTGTTGTTAGAAAAAGTGAGGAGGAAGTGATATTGGAAGACGAACTCATGAACGAAGATATAGTAAGATGTGTTCAGTGATCTCAGGAAGTTGAGATGTTGAGTCATTCTGGGCAGAAAGAAAACAAATCGTGATGTGAAGATGAAGCAGTCACACGAATTGAAAGTATTCATTTGGCGACTGTTTCAGATTTTGTGTTACTCAACATTGTTCAAACAGGGCCCAAATTGAAACATAAGTTTCTCATGAGCCCTAATTACCTTTCACAAGATGAGATTAAGAATTTAATCATCTTTTTTAATCAAAACACCTAGGGTTAAAGTATAACCCAGGTCAGGGTTGTTACAGAAAACCTAGGCTTCTTGAATCCTCAAGATGATTGTACTTGCGTCTATGGTGGTCTCTTCTTAGTGTTCACCTCTTGCTTCTCTACAAATGATCTCCCTTCTCTCCTGAATGACTCCATAAATGTGGCAAATTGTTCTCTTTATTCGTTGAAGCTGACACTAGCGTCGTCAACTCTGAACTCAAACCCTTTTCAAAATGCCAGATTCTCTCCTTATGGTTGGATCCATGTGCGGGCAAAACCTCAACAATTCCATGAATTTACCTCATACTAGTTGATCTTCATATATAACTACTGAATCTTCTCAAACTCTGAGATCTTCTTATCCAGATAGGTCTCTGGGAAGTATTGACCCATAAACTCTCATCGAAAATCTTCCCAACTAACCACTTCACTATGACTTTTCTCTTCCTCAATGGCCCACCAATGGCCAACACTCCCCTTCAACATTTACATTGTGTGCTTCACCTTATCTCTTCAGGTATATTGAGGATCTTGAAGGCCTTCTCCATCTCAGTCAACCACATGTCAGTATCAGCTGGGTCATCCTCTATTACCCCCACACACCTAAACCTCTCAAAGGTCTTCCCAGAACCTCATGATTTTGCATTGGGAACAACTTTCGTGGCTTGAAGTACGAGCATTCTATCCACCATATGCATCATCGTGGCCATAAACTATCTAAACATGGACTAAAAAGCGGGATTGGCCAAAGTTGTTGGGTTGAACTGAGGCACTTCAGGAACTACATCATCCCTTTCCTACCTCATGGCACCACCTCCTGGTGCATCCACACTGCTCTCTGCATGTTCTTCATGTTCACTAGACATATCTTTTCTTATCTCCTACTTCTTCTGCATAAGCAGAAGTTACCATCAGATATGGTGGATGACACTAGACATACACAAACCCTAGTCCTATGTCCATGTAGACTCAATGGACCTAAAGCTACGATATCAACCTTTTCATGTGACAAGTTGATGCCACACAAAACAAGATTACTCAAAACAAAGTATGGAACTAACACTAAACATCCAAATTACCATAAAACAAGGTAAATTAAAAACATTTACATATAACCATGAAGGTGGAAACATATTAAATCTAGGTCCACAAAACAATACCTCTGGTATCATATATCATGCCAAATGAGTATTACACATCACTCTTCAGTGACTACATGCCACAAACTGTTGCATATGATAACTTGTTCACATATACAAGCCATATCTATACAACCATGGCATACTGCCAAAAACTTGTATCAATGTACAATGTCTGTAAACACCCTCAAGGACCTAAGAGTATTGGGATGACACATATGACTCTACTACAAAATTGTAGCAACACATCCAACCTCCTACAACTAATGCTCCTCGTGCTGCTCAGCCTCAATCGCACCATCTCTACCTCGTCTTGCATGACCACCGAAAAGACGTGGAAACCGATGGAGTGAGACCAATGTCCCAACCAGAGATATAACTCTCTTCCAGTAACTATTATTGACACAAATAAGCATAAGCATGAAGATATCATTATTATCAGGATGAGCAGATTCAACTAAATGATATGAGTAAATTAATTAACAATGTTTAAGCAATTTAAGCATCTACAACTAAGTAGTGAACATCTTATAATATTAGAAGGAATATGAAGAACATGTATAACCTTTATCAACTAACCAATTTAAGAAACAAGGAAAATGTGTCATCCAATGTGAATTGTATTTGATCCTAAGTAAGTATACTACATGACTATAATACATCTTTCATTTTCCCTGAGGATTTGAGTCATACCACCCAAATCCCACTAAGCAAGTACCTTCAACAACTATTACTGAGACACATATAATCTTTAGTAGGAAGATAACATTATTATCAAGATGAGCAAATTCAGCTAAATGATATGAGTAAAGCAATTAACACTGTTTAAGCAATTTATGCATCTACAACTGAGAAATAGAACATCTTATACTTTTATAAGGAATATGAAGAACATGTATAGCCTTTGTCAACTAAACAATATAAGAAATAAGGCAAAGGGGTCATCCAATGTGAATCGTACTTGGCCCTAAGAAATTATACTACACGGATGTATTATATCTTTTATTTGCCCTGAGGATTTGAGTTGTACCACCCAAATCCAACTAACCACCCCTAAGTCAAAATCAGTGCCATACAAGATCTATCAAAGAGCCATACTCTAAGATCTTCTCATGCTTAAGTCAAAATCAGTGCCTTGGTACATGTCATAGAGCTAGAAACTAGGGTATATAACCCAATCACTAAGGTACAAGCACAACTATCCTCTATCACATTATATCACATTCTCATCATCACCGAAACCTAACCGCAATCATTCTCAAAACACTTGGGATCAATATGTCAAGGACATATATTCTTTTGCACCTCACATACTCAAAAGTATGGCTACGAGTTTCCCTTGGGAATACCCATTTCACCATCCAACAAAGTTCTGACTCTAGAATGGATCTACAACATGTGGCACTACATGATTAGGGTTTCACTTATTTAGTTAAGCCAATTGGGTGACTTTTATCATCAATCAAATTACAACGTACAAACCTTAAACAAACTCTACAAGACGGAAAGTTATATAACCCACATTAAGATGAAGTTCAATCTCCAAAGGCACAAGCTCCAAGGGAGAGAAATAAGCTCCAACTAGGATTAACTCCACAACCAACAAGGTCACCTCAAGAAGAAGAAAACACCAAGTTCAAAGAGAATCTCAAGAAGAAGAAAGCTCAAACAACAAGAAAGAAGAGAGAAAAAAGAGGAAAACTTCATTTAATTTAGGTACTACCATGGTCAAACCATAGTCTCGAACTCCATGGAGAAAAGTTCCTCAAGATAGCAACCATGGAAGAGCCATATCTCATGACCAATAAGAAGAAAAGAAGGTAGGGTTCTCAAGAGAAATAAGATCAAGGGTAGGAAACCACTTACCAAGAAGGAAGATCACCAAGGATCACCACAAGAGAGATGATCAAGATCAAGATCACCACATGCAAAGGTGATCAACCACCAAGCTTCTAAGATCACCACCTTATCAAGCTCCACCGAGATCAAGTCCAAACACAAGGGGGAAGAGAGGAAGCTAAAGAGATACTTGCATGTGAAAGAGAGGGTTTATATACTCAAGGGTAGGAGAGAGGTAAAGATCATGAGGTGTCAAGATATTAGAGTAATAAAAGGACACTTTTCCAACCAAGCCACATCCATGCAACACACATGGGGTCATTAAAACTATGTGGTGTAGTGACCACTTAGGTCCACTACACTCACAAGGTCGAAGCAAAGCATATAGGTAGGTCGCAACACCATCAAGGTCACAAACATCTCTGCATAAGCAAACCCTAACGACCAACTCAAGGAACAAGCACCCGGGTCGCAACAAACATCAACTAAGAGAGTGTTGTGGTTGCAACACCTTAAAAACCTACACACTAGGTCAAAACACCATCAAACTCAAGCATCCATGGAAAGCCATGAAAACCCTAATATCATCTCATTATGCCACCTCGTCAACCAAGGTCCAACAAGGTGCCCCTAAGAATCATTCTCTCTCTCATGATGCTAAGGTACAAATGGAACAACCTACATGTGACAAATTGAAAGATAGACCCTCAACATGGGTAAATTGTAACTTGGTCCAAAACAAGCATAACTAGCTCAAACATCAACCAAACATGACCAAACTGAAAACACATGCAGTCACATGTTATTAAGGCATCTCAAGAGATTAGATTAAGGTTTAAGCATCTAATTAAGCAAAGCAAGCACAATCAAGTAGTAAGCTAGGTCAGGGGTCTTACATAAGGAGAGTGAATGATTCAAAAACTTCCATGCTCTGATTGGTTGGTTATATCATATGTAAATTATCATATTTGTATATTTTGACATGCTCACTCATTTTGTAGTAGTATCAATATTATGAGTTAAAGGGACACAGAAGAAAAGTCATCACTTAAATCATCTGCATCTAATATTTTTATATATTTTTATCTATGAGCTTCACCATCTAAGAAGGACCGACAATCCATTTATAACTGACACAACACATGTGTGTTCTATATTTTTACTAACTAAAGAAATTAATTTTATTTAGAAAATAAATTTATTGTTCTGACAAAGAGTGGACTAGTGTTGGAGTTGGTATATATATATGTGTATATATAAAGTAAGAATTATATTTTACCAAGAAATAATTAATTTCATGCGGTATAGTGTTGTTAATAGAATATGCTTTATATTAAATGTGAGTTTATATATACTTCTATTTTCTTTGCATGAGACCTCATTAATATCAACTAGTGAGTTTTCGTAGGAATGCAAATAGATTTGTTAGAGAATGTGAGAGGATATATTATCTTAATTGAAAGAAGTTATGTGTAGAATGAGTTTTGAGTTTAAATGTAACATTAATTTGAAGAAAATATGTAGCATAAATGATATTATTTTAATTGTCCCAGCTATATTTTACATGTCCTTATTTGATTTTGATGTTTGAAAATTAGCAAAATAGGAAAAAATAAAAAATGTAAGAAAAAGTCAATGATTGTAAACTTTTTACTTTTACTTTCTATAGGCATTATTGTTTGAACTATAATGATTTAGGACCACAATTATAAGAATGCCTTCACAAAAGTGTGGGCAACAAATGGGCTGCCATCCCATTCTAAATGGTGAATTTTATGGATCTAAACATAAAAGTATCAGATGCAAACATTGACATTATACGGTTCGTATACGTTATATATTGAAGGCGTTGAAGTATAGAGGTCACGTCATCGAAACACACTCTAAATGTATCAAAGGCAAAATTTGAAATGATTTCCATCATGAACTTTTTGGGTAGCAGCGTCATAGGATGGCTTACTTTAAAGTTACTTGATATGATGTTTATTAAGGAGGGGGACTCTAGTGAGGTCAACACAAGCTTATTTACCATCTTTTCAATAAAAAAAAATAAAATATTAGCAGGACATTGGGAGTAGAGACCATGTGTGTCAAACAAAGCCAAATGATTACCCTTCATGATCTTTAACCAACATGAGAAATAACTCAATAAGGTTCAAAAAAATCACAAACTATATTATGATAAAACTTATATCCAAATTGCTTAAGAAAATATTTAGTGTGATAGCAATAGGCGTCGAAGTCTCCAGCATTACATAGTGGGAATTTTAATCACCATGGTACAAAAGAATCATGAGTCGGTATTGAATGATAGCTCGACACTCTAAAGTAATATAAATAATACAAGACCACCAATAGAACTAAAAAATAAAAAAATATGTATATGATCGGCTTGTAGAAATATGAGAATAACAATTTGTCATGGGGATAGGCCACTTACAACAAATTTATAGACTTTTTTTTCTTTCGGAAACAAACAAAATGCAAGAGATTTAAAATGTTTGAAATAAAATAAAGTTACATATGACAAAAATGGCTCTTAGAGTGACAGAGAGCTTTTATGAATATGACTAGTTGGTAGAAAGAAATAACATTAACTGGAGAGAGAACATAACATGTATATATGTAATTGACTTTTCTCTATTGATTTTTGTTGTAAAATTAATGTTCAAAAAAGAGTAAAAATGTGTGAAGAGACGGAGAGAGTCAAGTAGCAAAAATGATTTCAAAAACACCATACTCTGCTCGATGGGATACCTCATATATAAATTATCGTATTTGTATTCTTATTAACTAATGTAAATCAATTTCTTTAGAAAAATAAATCTACTTTCTAGGAAATAGTATAGTGGTGGGTGAGTTGGTGAAAGCATATCGGAAGTAAGAATTTTGACATAAATAATTAATCAATTTCATGTAAGATAATGTCTTGATTAACAAATAAATTGGTTTATCGTAAACATCAGTTAATGAGTTTCATTTTCTTTAAGTGATACCTCGTCAATATCCACCGTTGAGCTTTTGTAGGATAGCAAAAAGATTAGTTAGAGGAAAGGAGAGAAGAAAAATAAATGTGATTGCAAATTGAGAAGGAGAGTAACAAACTCAGAGAGAGAAAAGCGATGTGAATAATGAGGGGTTCAAAGTGGGACGTTAATGGAACTCACATTGTGTTTTCCATATTTATCATTATCAGGGTCGATAGGGAGAAATCCAACGTTATCACCACAATCGTGAAGCCGATCTAGGCTGTATTTGGTACACAGTTACAATAAGTTTAGTTGTCATGGGTAAATTAACTAGTGGTATGTTAATAATTATTGTTTGAGACAATGGCAAATAGGCTTGATGGCAAGTTGTATATTGTTTGGTACACAAGTAAATAATCTTTTCTTGTTTAGACAAAGACTATTACACCCTATTGTTACATGTATCAAAAAATCTATTAGAGAGGCTCGGTTGGAAATTGACATCCACAACATATTAATATGTTCTGTGCCGCAAGAATTTGACGCGACACGTTATCCTGAGAATTTCCAGTTAGCTAATCTTTGCGATGAATTACCCTTCTACTAAACGGCATAACAAACATCATTTACTTTGCCACTCGTAGCTTAGTTATCGTGCTGACGCTCTACCAACGCAACACTAGTACGTTTGTTTTGTCGTTCTAGTGGCGACGCCACAATTAAATTTGACATGGTATTTTAACCGATGTTTGTTATGCAGACTAAAAGATAAATAAGCTTCCACATGGAGAAGTTAACTGAGAAATCTCCGGACAACATGTCGCATCAAATCCTTACGACGAGAACCAAGTTTATTTACCATTGATGTCAATTTTTCACAATACCCCTTTCCCGACTATTCAATACATATAACATTATTTGTGTGTAGGGCATAATGGACATTGTCCGAATAAACACAGCCTACGTACATGTGCACCAAACAGAGGGCATCTTATCTGTAAATTTATTTTCCGTTGCTCCAAACAATGACCATCTTACACAAAGTTAAGATATGATTAATTAATTTATCCGTGGCAAATAAATTTATCATGGCTGTATGCCTAAATTAACATGGGATGAGCTTATAAAGAGATATTTTGAATCTCTACATCTCAATCAGAATATGACCCATGATAGAGCAGAATGGAAATGAAGGATCCATGTAGCCGACCCCAACATAGTTGGGATTGAGGCTTAGATGATGATGATGATGATGATGATGTATGCCAAACGCATTGTAGATGTTACAGATCTCGCTTGTTTTATTGGATGCTCCGGTTAAAAACTAGACCAGCTATATGTAGCTAACAAACCGATCAAACTTATTAATTGATCCAACAAACAAGGGCAAAGAGTGCTTTTAAAAGAAGAAAAGGAAAAAAATCTTGACATAATATTTTAGACTCCTAAAAAAAAAGATTGAAAAAAGGGAAAGAGTGTGAGAAAATGTGGGAGGAAAGAAAGTGGAAGATGGCATTTTGGATTGTTGCTATTCTATTTGCTATATTTTTCTAAAAAAAAACCAAAATGATGTAGTTGTAATTATATGGACAATTTTATTCTTTTTATAATAATAAGATAGATATTATATTAAAACATTCTTTATCTTCAAGTCCCATCAAATTACACATTTATGTTATCCAACAAAAAGAATTGTCAGTAATACATTTCATGTAGAATGTTTGTCATCATTTTAATTAATCTTTTTAACGTATAAAAAAATTTACTTTGAATAAAACATCTTTATTGGTCGGGAAAAGTAGAGCAAACACATTAACTATGTGCCTGCCGGATCCAACTAACTTTGAATAATTATGTGACATTTTATGAATCATAATAGTTTTTTCTCATTATTAGTATTCTAACATATATAAATGTATTCACTTGTATATAATTAAGTTTATACAGATACTTTACATGATTTGAGCTATGTGTGGGTGTGTGCATGTATTAGTTTGGTTTGACTTGGTTAAACTTTACCCTCAAACCCAATGACACCATTATCTAATTATTGTGAAATTTTTTAAATCATGCTAAATTGTTGACCTTCGTAATACTAAAGTGACTTCAACGGTTTTGATCTAGTTTTGGTTTAGTGTCGTTTGTTTTGATGTGCTAATGTTTTTCAGTTAGAACATACATTACCCTCTCTCTTCCTCAAAGAGCATGCCTGGATGACTTTAAAGGTAGTTAAGTATTGTGTGTAATAGGAGGTTTGAACCTAAGTCCCCCGGAGAGGACCTACTATGTTCTACCATCCACGCTCCACATTCGGGTAGTGTGTGTAGTTTTATGTCTTGTCTAGTAGGAAAAGACTGCATAATCCATAAAGATCCCATAAGCAGAACAACAACTTAGTATGATAAGTTTTTTTTTTTTGAAGTTAAACAGACAAATTTCATTATGGAGGAGCCATACGATATCTACATGAGGAGAAAAACAAACTAAAAGACCACACAAAGATCAAGAACAGATACAAACTACCAAAAAAAACTCGTATCAGAATCTGATAAGGACAATGATGTATAGATCCCTCTTCTCCTTCGCTGGCTAAGGCATACTGTAAGGACCCTGACCTCCGTTTAGGGTTTACCCTATTTGCTTTACTTAACCCTGATGCTTAGTTGCTTGCCAATCACCTTTAGTGGTGATTAGGGTTTGTTTATGCTTTGTTGAGAGTTGGAGGTGCTAATTGTAATTAACCCAAGTCTAGGGTTTGTGGGCAAGTTTGTCATCTTGTGAGGTGTTCCTCCCTCTCCTTGCTTCCTCTAGTGTTGAGAGGAAGGTTTGGGCTCGTTGGTTGAGCTCCTTTGGTCTTGGTTGAGCTTGTTGGGCCTTGGGGAGTGTTGCCTTGATCCTTTGGACCTTGTGTCGGGCAAGAGGGTGCTTGTGTCGCCCAGGCTGTGTCGTGATAAATGTATATTTATCCCTTTTATTTGTATATTTTTTATATTTGTTTAGGATTGTTTTGTCATTTATTCTCTTAATTTCATAATTAGTTTTGTTATTTTATATTTTTCTCTTTAATTGGAGATTTAATTCTATTTTCTTGGGTTTTGTAGAAAAATCACACAATTTGCAGCAGTCCAGAAATTCGTATATACCCTCCACCAAAAGTGACATAACTCTTACATTCAAACTCCAAATTGAGTGTACAGGTATTCATTGGAAAGGGAATTTAATTTCTTAAAATAAAGTCCTATTATTTGGACCGTTTCTGTGCTTTTAACGGGATAGAAATACGTTCGAAGTCGCTGCTGCGAGAATCTGCATTAAAGGGAGTTACATGGTCAAGATAATTAAAGACAACAAACTTTCAATTTGACCAGATCCAGAAAATTCGAAAATTGGTCTCCCTCTCTTTTTTCCCTCTTTTTTGAGGGCAGCCTACCCCCTCCTCCTCCTATAAAAGGAGAGACTTTTCACTTGTAAAAGCATTCCATTCTTCATTCCATTTCATCGGATTTTTAGTTTGTATTTCTTTTGTTCTTGTTATGTCTGAGTAAATCTCTCTGGGGAATGGAAGTAGCCCCTTAGCCCGGTTCTATTCAATATAATAAATTATATTTCTCCATCGAACAAATGTCTTCTCTCTGTTTCTTTGTGGTTATTTGGATGATCTGATATATTCTTATCGAGTGATATGACCGTGGATCTCTGTAAGAATGAAACAATAGTCCCTTAATTGCGATTATCATCTTTTCGTCTATTTAATCTTTGTTGTAATCCTTGGTGACGTGACCACCTGATCCTTGGGTTTGAACGCCGGTTTGAATTCACATGCTTTTTGATATGACCGTGGATAATGGTATGTTGGACGGTTGGGCAATGATCCGTGAACGCCGGGACCAACGGGTTCACGGGAAGTCTGACCCTTGTGAGTTTGTCCGTAAGGACATGTAAACACAAGGTCCTGATTTGATCCTTGGAGTTTAGAATTTGATTGGTTGAATAGGAACGTGGTTTTGGTGGTGATCTTCCGGACCCCAGATCTTTATTTCTTTGCTTAGTTAAATTTTATTTCAGCACTTTTATTTTTGTTCTTAGTTTTACCAACTCTCTCTAATCGGAATTTAATTCTTGTACTTGCAATCGGATTTGGATTTCGAATTTTCTTTTCCGCCGTCCCTTGGATCGATACCTATCTATACTAAGTTGACTAGTTGTTCGTAACAAGTTGACAACCGGGTTAGAAGGTTAAACTCTAGGACTTTTCCTAGTGATTGTTGCGTGTACAACGACGCGCATCAATTTGGCGCCGTTGCCGGGGACGGCACAGTTGTTTTTCAGATCTGGTTGCTTGTATATCTTGTATATTCCTTGTTCATATTCTCTAACTTTCATAACTTTAGTCTTTTTTATAATTTCTTTTAGATTTTTGTAATTTTTTTTACCTTCCGAGCAAAATTCCGGAAGTGTATCTCCTCTTTCTGCTGAGTTTCCATTCCAGCAGTACTGCTTTCTAGTTATTTTTTTTTTGTAATTTTAGTTTATTTTATAATTTTTTTTAGATTTATAATTTTTAGCTCTCTTTGTAATTTTTTACTAACCTTTTATCTCACAATCTTTCTTCTCTCATTCATTGATTCACATATCTTTCAGGAATTTTTTTTCAAATGGAGTGGGCATCCCAATATCCCCCACAATGTTATTATTGTGGTCTCTACCACCATGCATCTCTTGCCTGTCCAACTCTACCCCATGCTTATAATAGCACCCCTTTTAATTGCAAGCCCTTTCATCCTGGTGGGTATAATGTGAATCCACATTTTTCTGAGAACCATTATGAGGAACCTTGCTATCCATATTCTAATGAGGGATATGATCAACAAAATTTTGTGGGGTGTAACCAACAAAACCTTGGGGGTTATGAACATATTTATGAAACTCAATGTAATCCTCAACAAGAAGAGAGACTTAGGGCCCTAGAGAAGATAGCATTAGAAGTTGAAAAAAAACTAAAAGCCAGCTGAGCCTTCTTAACTACCCTGCTAGAAGCCCAAACTCAAAATATACATTGTTCAAATATGTTTCCTCATGATTTGATGACACCTTATAATATTGAATGTTCCTACCAAGATGGACGCAATGGAAATTACAATCCACCATCTTCTGGAGATTATTATGAGGAGCAATGCCACCCAAAACAATATGAGGAGTACTTTGGACAAGGACACTATGGGGAGTGTGGCGAGGGTGACCAAAATTTTGGGGTGTATAAATCCTATGGTGAAATGCAAATTAATCTTGATCTGGAAGAGAGACTTAAGGCCCTAGAAAAGATGGTAGCAGAAGCACAAGAAAAACTTGAATCCAGTCAAGGCATGTTAGCTACCTTTGTAGAGGATCAATCACAAACTCCCCCTATAGAGCTTGAGCAACCCAAGATGGTTCTTCCTAACGATGACAATGATGATCTTTATTTTGTGTCATATATGTCAGATCCTGAAGAAATAGAACAAACCATGGAGCCATATTTTGTGTGTGATGAGGACGTTGGTATCCCTATCTTTCCTTTAGAAACTCTTTTACTTGAATATGAAATGTCAAAGAAGGAGAGTCATTATGAAGATCCAACAACTCCTCCCATCCACAACATAAATCTGAATGATACCATAGACCAATACCCTTCTTTTGAGTCTATTTTGGATAATGAGAATCTTACCCCCTTTATGATTCTTCCCGAGCCATCACAACCAATTTCCATCCCACACATGGCTGATCTAGAAGGGGAGATACCACCATTGGAAGAAGATCACACACCCCATTCTATTGTTTATAAGGAAGTCGTCCTCATCCCTCCTGAATCCTTGGGGACCCCTTGTATAAAAGAATTAGATCCATATGTTATATCAACAATGAAACTTACCAAACCCAATGTTGATGACATTATTTTTGAGGAGAAGCAAAACAATTTTGTAAATAATTTGAAATCTTTTTCATCAACATCAATTCTCCCATATACATGTCATCATGATGGTGGAAAACCTGAACCAAATCCTCCACCCAACTCATTTCATCATGCTCTACTAGAATCACTAGCCGGGTACCCACCAACCTCCCCAAATCCACATCCATCTTCAACACTTCCCCTTCTATTGATGGAAGATCTTTGGATCCTATTGGAGGGAATGCGAGGTGAAAGAAAATACGAGCACCCCACTGAGCTTCTACAATTACCCTATCATAGGGTACACTATGAGGCTCCTCAGATAAAGGTCCCAGCCCTCATCAACATTCCCTTCAGATGGACATATTTTGAGCTACCAAGACCTCCTGGTGAACCCAACAAATTTCTTCCCTCCATCTCGGGTTTGAGTTTTGCTTGGGACGAGCAAAAATCTAAGTCCGTGGTGGAGGTGGGTGGTATGTTTCTATTCCACCCCCTTATCTTTTTTTTTTATTTCTGCATTATTTCTACTTTTTTGTTTTTGGTTGCTTATTGCATGGCCATTATCTAGCCGGTCATGTTTTTATTTCTTTTGTTGTAAAATGGCCTTTATCTTGTCGGCCAATATGAATAGATGTTTATCATTGTACCCCTTTGAATTTAGTAAATGTTTTGCAAAAATTGTTACAAATTGCCATGTCTGAAACCACCATGTCACCTAGGACCCCAAAATAACATCACTCCTTGGAAAAGTTGGCAAGCCGTATGGAATCAATCAAAACCAAACACAAATTTTCTCTATTTTTAAACTGTTGATTAACTTGATATAAATCTTGTATAATGTGATTTACATGAATGTTCTTTCTGATGTAATGACACTTTCAAAAAAAATGTGTGAAGTTATAAGCACAAGGACACCTTTTGTTTCCCCCTTATTTTCTTTCTAAAAAAAGAGAAACAAAGAATCACCACCAGACAAAAATCAAGTCTGGGGTGGCATGCTTCCCATATAAAAAATTCCATACCCCACAAAGGGGCATACCATCAAAAGATGCCAAAAGTGTACATGAAAAAAAAAATTGTGACCAATGTAGCCACAACTCCACAAATTTAAATCCCAAGTCGAATAGAGGAGGGATCAAAAAAAAATTCATCACTTCCTTCCTTGTTTTCACACCCCCAAATTTCATCTTGTTCTTGTGCAACAACTCACATAAAAAAATACAATAATAAAAATAAGAGTGTCAAAGCAGAAGTAAGATGAAGCATGTTTTTTGACAAAATCTTGATTTAGAAACAAGATATGATATTTGTTTTTAATAGAGAATATAGAATTTTGTGTTTTGTGGTTTTAGGAGATTGGGTTGCTTGGCCAAATTTGGAGGTAAGAAATAAAGTGATGTTACAAGGGTGAGGATAGACATGTTGTTAGTATAAATTGGAATAATTTGTGATTTTATTTGTTTGAGGACAAACAAAGATTCAAGTCCGGGGTATTTTGATAAATGTATATTTATCCCTTTTATTTGTATATTTTTTATATTTGTTTAGGATTGTTTTGTCATTTATTCTCTTAATTTCATAATTAGTTTTGTTATTTTATATTTTTCTCTTTAATTGGAGTTTTAATTCTATTTTCTTGGGTTTTGTAGGAAAATCACACAATTTGCAGCTGTCCAGAAATTCGTATATACCCTCCACCAAAAGTGACATAACTCTTACATTCAAACTCCAAATTGAGTGTACATGTATTCATTGGAAAGGGAATTTAATTTCTTAAAATAAAGTCCATTATATGGACCGTTTCTGTGCTTTTAACGGGAGAGAAATACGTTCGAAGTCGCTGCTGCGAGAATCTGCATTAAAGGGAGTTACATGGTCAAGATAATTAAAGACAACAAACTTTCAATTTGACCAGATCCAGAAAATTCGAAAATTGGTCTCCCTCTCTTTTTCCCTCTTTTTTGAGGGCAGCCTACCCCCTCCTCCTCCTATAAAAGGAGAGACTTTTCACTTGTAAAAGCATTCCATTCTTCATTCCATTTCATCGGATTTTTAGTTTGTATTTCTTTTGTTCTTGTTATGTCTGAGTAAATCTCTCTGGGGAATGAAAGTAGCCCCTTAGCCCGGTTCTATTCAATATAATCAATTATATTTCTCCATCGAACAAATGTCTTCTCTCTATTTCTTTGTAGTTATTTGGATGATCTGATATATTCTTATCGAGTGATATGACCGTGGATCTCTGTAAGAATGAAACAATAGTCCCTTAATTGCGATTATCATCTTTTCGTCTATTTAATCTTTGTTGTAATCCTTGGTGACGTGACCACCTGATCCTTGGGTTTGAACGCCGGTTTGAATTCACATGCTTTTTGATATGACCGTGGATAATGGTATGTTGGACGGTTGGGCAATGATCCGTGAACGCCGGGACCAACGGGTTCACGGGAAGTCTGACCCTTGTGAGTTTGTCCGTAAGGACATGTAAACACAAGGTCCTGATTTGATCCTTGGAGTTTAGAATTTGATTAGTTGAATAGGAACGTGGTTTTGGTGGTGATCTTCCGGACCCCAGATCTTTATTTCTTTGCTTAGTTAAATTTTATTTCATCACTTTTATTTTTGTTCTTAGTTTTACCAACTCTCTCCAATCGGAATTTAATTCTTGTACTTGCAATCGGATTTGGATTTCGAATTTTCTTTTCTGCCGTCCCTTGGATCGATACCTATCTATACTAAGTTGACTAGTTGTTCGTAACAAGTTGACAACCGGGTTAGAAGGTTAAACTCTAGGACTTTTCCTAGTGATTGTTGCGTGTACAACGACGCGCATCAATTTGATAATCGTCGTTTTGCACTATCAATCACTAAGATGATTAATCCTAGAGTTTAAACCTTTTTTACTTCCAGTTTTAAGGGTAGTATAAAGGGTCGATCCCACAGGACAACTTTAGAGATTGTTTCTTTATTCCCAATTATTTTTTGAAGAATTATTTTGTTATATATTTTTTTTTGTATTTTTAGAACAGAAAGTAAAAGTCAGGTTTGGGTGTTGGTGATTATACTAAGAATTGCAAAAACACTTAACAAGATAAGAAAATGTACAAGGGAGAATTTAACTATTGTTAGCACAAAAAGAACTATATGAATTGAAAAGACTAAGAATTAGAGAAAGCAAAGGCAAACAAGAATTCAGTGATTGAAATCAAGAGAAGGGAATCGAGGCTCGTAGGGGTTTTCACCACCTTAGCCTAGGTGATAGCAACTAAATCTTAACGGACGATTCGATGAAGGCTTGCGAATTTTAAACTCACAAAAGAGAAACTCCATATGAGCCCATTGGTCCTGGTGCTCATGCTTCCTAGTTTATCATCCTAAGAGACGAAAATCCACGGTCATATCAAAACGTCTATGTAATCGATTTTATTGTTCTAAATCCGGATTTCCATGGTCATATCCATCCGGATTAACATACGATCCGAAGATCAATCAAATAAAATCGATTACCATCTAATCGTACGAGATTAAGTTGCTAAAACTATGGCTAAGGGGTTATTCCCCTTGCCCCGATAAGAAACTACTCACACATGGAAAAATAGGAGACGGAGGAAGAAAGTTCAAAAGCCATAGTCTAGCCCAAAAATCAGGAGATGAATCCTTATGCTAGAGTCAATGAAATGGCTTAGCCCTTTGTTCCTTACTTAAAAAATAAGTGTGAAGAAAAGAAGATTAAGGCAAAGCGAGAAGATGAGACAAGAACAAGGTTGGAAGAATGTGCTTGAAGTAAAACTATTTTATTGCATAAAAGAAAAGGATTACACTATTGCTTGCTGCAGAATTCCGAAAAATACAAGAAGACCAAGATGATCCTTGGGAGGAGGAAGTGCCCTTCCTTTTATAGGAGAAAGAGGGGTAGGCTATCTAAAAAAAGAGGGGGAAAAAAGAGAGGGAGCCATCCTTTTGAATTTTCAGATCTAGTCAACAAAATCTTGATTGTCTTTCTTTAATGCAGATTTTCGCAACAGCAATTTCGAGCGAATTTTTGTTTTCCAGAGAATTTAAAGTGCGCCCGAAAATATGATTTTCCTATAGGTCTTTGAATTCCCTTTTCAAATCATATTTGAACATTAAATTCCGCCTTAGGATGTGAGAGTTATGCTAATTTTGGTGCAAGGTATGCATTTAAGTCAGCATTGCGGGAAACTGAATTGCCTCCTATCTTCATCTCTTCTTTTCTCAATTTAATTACTTAGATAATTTCTGAAAATTAGGAAAAATATCATAAGAATTCAGGAAAAGTATATCAAGAAGATGAAAGTGCTATTTATTTTTGAATTAGCTAAAATTAACAAAAAAAAGTCCTAATTACTTATTCTAAATGAAGTAAAAATAAGAGATGAATATGCATTCATCAAAATACCCCAAACTTAAACTTTGCTCATCCCGAGCAACATTAAAATCAAGAAATACTTTCAAGACATACTCTCAACCTATCATCCTCACTCTCCTAACAATCACTGGATTCCTTCCACCAAAATATGGCCAAGCGACCCTGACTTCCTGAATTCACAAAAAGTGACTTTTATATTTCCTACTTCACAAACTTGCATTTATTCAAGACCTGCAATAAAACAGATTTTCATTTCACCTTTGCATTTGGTACTCCATTTTTTTTTAAAGTTTTACACAAGAACATGGCTGATTTGGATAGTTGGGGTTTTTGTAGTTTTCCCCTGGGTAGAAAATTGGAGTGAAGGAGGTATAGAAGAAGGACAGTCTCTCCTCTATTCGACTCGAGACCTTTTTATTTAGTGGACATGCAGTTACATTGACCGCATTTTTTTCTTTGATTTTTGGTGATACACCCAATTGCATGGGTATGGAAGAAGCGAAAGAGGGGGAAGGGGTGCCACCCCAAACTTAGCCTTTTTGGCATTATTGGCTTTTTTTTTCTTTTTGACGAATGGAAAGATTTGGAAGTGGTAGAAGAAGAGTAGAAGAGGTTGTTCTTGTGCAACTTTTTTTTCCATCTTTTTTTAGGAGTACCATGCATTGGTTCAACTATTACCGAATCATGCGAAAAATCAAGAAAATTTATACAAGTTGTACATGATAAGAAAGCATCACTCTTGAATCCTATCAGTCCTCTATGGCTTGCCATCTTTTCCAAGGAGTGATTATTATTTGAGGTCCTAAGTGACAGGAGGATTTCTAGTCATGAAAGTTTCAAAATTTTAGTTGCAAGGAAGTTACATCATTAAGGGGAGTATTTTGACCAATGATCATATCAAGGCCGACTAGATAAAGGCTATTTTGTAACAAAAGAAATAAAAATATGGCCGACTAGATAATGGCCATGAACAAAACAACTATATGCAAAACAAAAAAAAAGGTAGAAATAATGCAAGAATAAAAAGATAAGGGGTGGAATAGAAACATACCACCCACCTCCACCCCGGACTCAAATTTTTGCTCGTCCCGAGAAAAATCGAAACCCGAGATGGAGGGAAGAGAAGAGCAAGGATTTCCAGGTGGCCCTGGTAGCTCAAAAAAAATCCAGCTGAAGGGGATGTGTATGAGGGCTAGGACCTTTATCTGAGGAGCTTCATAGTGTACCCTATGATAGGGTAATTGTAGAAGCTCAGTGGGGTGTTCATATTTTCTTTCACCTCGCATTCCCTCCAATAGGATCCACAGATCTTCCATCAATAGCAAAGGAAGTGTTGAAGATGGATGTGGATTGGGGGAGGTTGGTGGGTACCCAACTGGTAACACATGCAGTGCCAGATGTGCAAAGTTAGGCGGAGGATCAGGCTCTGGTTTCCCTCGGTCATATTGACCTGCATATAAGAGAATTGGTGGTGATATGAAAGGGACAACTAAATTTAAATCAGCATGATAAGTAATTTTGCTCTGCTCAAAATTCATGCAACCAACCTTGTAATAGATGGGATTCATGGTTGATATAGCATGTAACTCTAGTTCCTTATTGCAAGGAGTTCCCAAGGGTTCATGAGGGATAAAATTGGGAACATATTCCTTGTAGTCAGTGGAAGGGGGTATGTAGACTTCTCCTAAGGGTTGTGTCTCTTCTTCTAAATCAGTTGTGCATGGAATGGGAATTGGTTGCAACAGAACATGTGGAATCATTTTGTCAAAGGGGGTTGGATGCTTATTATCCAAAATAGACTCAAAATAAGGGTATTGGTCTTTGATGTCTATAGAAGACTCACAAATGGAAGCCAGTGGATTTGGTGTGGAAGACTCACAAATGGCATAATTGTCATCATAATCATAAAAAATGATCAATCTAGGTTGTTCCATCTCTATTGGGGAGTTCTCCATCTCTTCTTCATAAAAGATCTCATCAACATGGATGTCTATGAAATCAATTGGATCCTTTACTATAATGAAGGGGAGATCTGATTCCTTTATAGGACAAGTGCCCAACTCAATCGGCTAAGAAGGGATCACCTCACAATATAACGGTGTAATGTAAGGTTCTTGTAGTGGTAGAATCACCTCATCAGGTTCAACCAGATGTGGAAAAAGAGGTGGTTGAGTGAGGTCAAAGTGCTCTTGATGATGAAGTCTTTCAAAAGAATCCATCAGTGCATGTTGGGTAGGTGATGGTACATTGGTCACAATAGGCTCAACCAAGATGGGATAATTATTGTAAACATCTAAATATGGGCCTACAACTGAGAATGGCGGGGTCTTAGGTTTTTGGGATGTTCTTTGAGCCCACCAGTCATTAACCTTTTTGTTAAAAGATTCTTGATTCATGAATTTATCAACATAGGCCTCCATCCACTCATTTTCTGACTTATATGGATAGTCAGGGCCACATACAGCTGCAGCCCTAGCTAAACAAAGTTCTTCATTTACAGCATCCTGAATTTCTTTAAAACACCTATCCATCTCCTGATAAAGGTTGTGTGGAATCTCAACTATATGACATTGGACTTCTTCTAAGGGTGGTGGTTCATTATAGAGAAAGGGTTCCAATGAAGTAGATTGGCCATTAGAATCAACTAGATTAACATCCACAATGGAAGTGATTGGTGGAGCTTTAGGTACTCGAGTTGGTTCTACTTGATTGAAGATGATATAATCATCATCATCATCATCATCTATTAAAATCATCCTTAGCCTCTCTTGTTCCAGATTAAAAAATTGCACCGTGGAATTGACGTTCAGCGAGCGTCGCATGCACAAATAAAGCAGTTAATCGTGTGCAGAAAAAACGGACTGCCGGAATGGAAACTCGGCAGAAAGAGGAGTACACTTCCGGAATGTTACTCGGAAGGTATGAAAAAAAGAAAAAAAAGTTTTTCAAAAATTTTTGGGGTTTCGAAAAAAACAATCCGTTGTCCCCGGCAACGGCGCCAAATTGATAATCGTCGTTTTGCACTATCAATCACTAAGATGATTAATCCTAGAGTTTAAACCTTTTTTACTTCCGGTTTTAAGGGTAGTATAAAGGGTCGATCCCACAGGACAACTTTAGAGATTGTTTCTTTATTCCCAATTATTTTTTGAAGAATTATTTTGTTATATATTTTTTTTTGTATTTTTAGAACAGAAAGTAAAAGTCAGGTTTGGGTGTTGGTGATTATACTAAGAATTGCAAAAGCACTTAACAAGATAAGAAAATGTACAAGGGAGAATTTAACTATTGTTAGCACAAAAAGAACTATATGAATTGAAAAGACTAAGAATTAGAGAAAGCAAAGGCAAACAAGAATTCGGTGATTGAAATCAAGAGAAGGGAATCGAGGCTCGTAGGGGTTTTCACCACCTTAGCCTAGGTGATAGCAACTAAATCTTAACGGACGATTCAATGAAGGCTTGCGAATTTTAAACTCACAAAAAAGAAACTCCACATGAGCCCATTGGTCCTGGTGCTCATGCTTCCTAGTTTATCATCCTAAGAGATGAAAATCCACGGTCATATCAAAATGTCTATGTAATCAATTTTATTGTTCTAAATCTGGATTTCCATGGTCATATCCATCCGGATTAACATACGATCCGAAGATCAATCAAGTAAAATCGATTACCATCTAATCGTACGAGATTGAGTTGCTAAAACCATGGCTAAGGGGTTATTCCCCTTGCCCCGATAAGAAACTACTCACACATGAAAAAATAGGAGACGGAGGAAGAAAGTTCAAAAGCCATAGTCTAGCCCAAAAATCAGGAGATGAATCCTTATGCTAGAGTCAATGAAATGGCTTAGCCCTTTGTTCCTTGCTTCAAAAATAAGTGTGAAGAAAATAAGATTAAGGCAAAGCGAGAAGATGAGACAAGAACAAGGTTAGAAGAATGTGCTTGAAGTAAAACTATTTTATTGCATAAAAGAAAAGGATTACACTATTGCTTGCTGCAGAATTCCGAAAAATACAAGAAGACCAATATGATCCTTGGGAGGAGGAAGTGCCCTTCCTTTTATAGGAGAAGGAGGGGTAGGCTATCTAAAAAAAGAGGGGGAAAAAAGAGAGGGAGCCATCCTTTTGAATTTTTAGATCTAGTCAACAAACTCTTGATTGTCTTTCTTTAATGCAGATTTTCGCGACAGCAATTTCGAGCGAATTTCTGTTTTCCAGAGAATTTAAAGTGCGCCCGAAAATATGATTTTCCTGTATGCCTTTGAATTCCCTTTCCAAATCATATTTGAACATTAAATTCCGCCTTAGGATGTGAGAGTTATGCTAATTTTGGTGCAAGGTATGCATTTAAGTCAGCATTGCGGGAAACTGAATTGCCTCCTATCTTCATCTCTTCTTTTCTCAATTTAATTACTTAGATAATTCCTGAAAATTAGGAAAAATATCATAAGAATTCAGGAAAAGTATATCAAGAAGATGAAAGTGCTATTTATTTTTGAATTAGCTAAAATTAACAAAAAAAGTCCTAATTACTTATTCTAAATGAAGTAAAAATAAGAGATGAATATGCATTCATCATGTCGCCCAGGTTTGTGTCACCCATGGGGGTGGTGTATTGTCCAGTTGTATCGTCCATGGACCTTTGACCTTCTTTGACCTCGTTTGTGTCACCACTAGTGGACCCTTGGTGCTTGATGCTTGCATGTGGCAATGACCTTGGACATGTGTTTAGGGCATGCTAGAGTGGTGGTTTTTGCACATGGACAAGTGTCCCTAGGTGGGCAACACCTTGCTTTGCTTTGCTTTGGTTTCTCCTCCATCCCCTTCTATATATGTGTTTCTTTTCCCTTGCTAAGGATCCCTTTAGTTCCTTAGTCTCCCTCTCCCTTGGTGCACGACACACTCCCTTCCCTTGCAAGCTTGGTGGCCGATCCTTCTTGGAGTCTCCTTCTTCCTCTATTGGTGGCCGAACCCTAGAGTGCCTCGCTTGGTGGTGCTTGGAGCTTGGTGCTAGGAGCTTGGAGCTTGCTTAAGGCGGGTTACATAACTCCTAACCCTAACTTCACTATCTCCTTCTATGTTTTTATAATGTTGCTTATGATCATGTTGGCTATATGTGTTGTTAGTTTAATTCCTTGCTTAAGTTGTTCTTGTTGGTCGAACCATGTGTTCTAGGGTTTCTTGGTGAGCAACACTCCTTTCTCTCCTTGGTCTTGAGGAGTGAGCTTTATTTCTAGTATCATGAGAAACACTCCTCTCTCGTTTAAGTTGAGAGGTGAGCTTGTGTTCCAGTTGCTTGAGCAACACCCTCCTCTCACCATGGATTTGAAGGGTGAGCTTTGTGGTGGTTGTGAACCTTGCTAGGGCTGTCCCTTATTTTTCCATTTGGTGATAGGTGATGTGTAAGACCCCTCTCTCTGAATTGTTGAGAGGTGATCCATCTTCTTGATCCATTAGGGTTTTGGTACCCTTGTGCTTGAGGTTGATGACGATCTTGTGGAGTTGCATCTTGACCGTTATGATCTTGGGGAGGTGTTGCCCAATATCCCTCTTGACCTTGAGCTTTGGACGACATGTTGTGATGGATGTGATGGACGATACCCCCTGGTCACTGACCTTGTGACGAGCGTCACCAGTGGTCCCTGCTTTGTGTGTGTGTCGGGCATCATCCCTTAATGAGCAACCTACCCGATACACTTAGCCTTGTCATAGCTTGATGTCGTTGTGCGCTGTGGCGTGGAGCTTGTTATCTAGTTGGTAGTGGTGTGTCGGGCGTCACACCTTAGCCTTATGTGACAACTTGGTATCATTATGGCCTGTTGTGGTAGAAACGTTGCTAACTGGTGGGCGTCACCCCCTTAGCCTTAGCACTCTGTATGTGTCGGCCGTCTACACGACACCTGACGAGCGTTGCACGACACCCTAGTGTCGCTTCAGGTGGTTGGCCGGTATGCTTTGGGTTCCCATCAGTAGGTGGTGGCACGATGCACCTCTTGAGTTGCTGGCCGATAGGCGTTATGGCCGTCGTCCCGGTTGCATGACCCAGAGGTGCATAACACACCGTTGCATGACTTGGACTGGGCTGCACGTCTGGATCAGATGGTAGCATAACGACCGTTACACCTTAGATGGCCGACGGGGTGTCACACGATAGGTGTTGGTTGCTTGGACGACATGAGTAGAGTGTCGGGTGATAGGGAGGGTGCCCTACCCGATACCACCTTTAGTGTGGGTCCCCTCCCTTATGGAAACTGATATGTTGTTCTTGTATCACGTTTTGATAGTAACCCTGGATGTGCACGACATAGTAGACCACATCTATGCATCTTAATACAACATCTCATGTGTATGTGATCATCTTGATATTACGAATAATATTGAGATAATGATAAGTAGATATGATGCTTTGCTTAATAATATGACCTATGACTGTAGTCACAGGCTGAGACATGAATGATAAAGCATATAATCATCAATGACTCCCTATGTTGACAATATGAACTTCTAAGCTATTCATGATGATTATGTATACTAACCATGCATGTCTCATACAGATGCATAGCCAGGTAAAGGGCTATGAGGTATATATGTTGAGTAACTCTGTTGTGATGGTTACTCTTGATAATGAGATAACTTGTATGATGTATTTGACTAAAGTGCTTGGGATTGCTATCCCATGTTGATGATGTAAGCCTTGAGAGAAAGTGGCACTATGTGATAAGGGATTGAAATCCCATGGTATGTGATGATCATTGATATGGATCTAGATGATTGGCAAGAAGCCAAGTGATAACATGTAATGTGGGATCCTTGTGATGGATCAGGATGATGTTGACTACAATGAAAGCATACTGTTGAGTTTCATACTGTTTATTTTTGTTATAGTTTACATGTTATATAAATTGGTTGAATATTGCAATCCATATAAAAGATACTAATTAATCACAGTGGAATATATCATGTAGTTTCCCTGGCCATAGATCCATCATCGTCAGGAGCTGGTGAGGGTGAAACGGGTTCTCCTGCGGGTTAACCCGGAGCGCATATTATTGAATATGTGAGGTTTCTCCTAGCCTAAAATAGAGAGGGAATCGAGTGCAGCTGTGGTTGTAGACTCAGAATATGTGATGAGCATGGTGAACAGGCCCATGGCTCATGATGTGTGATATGGGAGCATGAATGCGTTCATGGCTCAGAGCACGGTAAATAGGCCCGTGGCTCAGATATACTAGTGCCGAGACCTGTATCAAGGCGGGATAGAGGAAGGGTGGCCTATGGAGCTGACCCTGTGGCTGAGGCCACTTAAGCATGAGACTACGGTCCTGCTTTGGTTCTCGTGCACTAACCACGAGGTGGGAGGTCGTGGAGTCCGGCTCTTCCATTGACCTTGTATGGCACCGGCTCCGGGTTTCACAGCCGTCGGTTGGATTTGAGCGGTATGACTCACTTTCTCAGGGCATAAGAATATGTAATCTAGCCGTATAGTATTTACTACTTTAGGCAAAACACAGAACATTGGTTGAGGCCTTGTTTGTGTAGTTAATCTTGTTACATCTTGCAGTTACCTATATGTTCCTCATGTTATGTGGTAATATATTATAAATCTTATCTTGTTAATCATGTTCCATAAGGAAATAATTGGATATATGCCTTCCGTACTTTCTGGTAAGCTTGACGGTATGAATAGCTTTACTTCATAAACTGCTCTTGTTATACCTCTTATCAGTTATCTGCTGTTATTGCTTTATCTTTCTGAGGTTTTGTAGTTTCGCCAGGGAGTTATGTTTCTCGCTGGGACTGTGTGTCTCGCTCCGCTAGTTTACACCCTTTTTAGGAGTTCGAGCTAGACGTGGTGGTGGTCGCGGAGTTGCGGCCGAGCAACAAGACGAGCAGTAGAAGGCAAGAGATGGATACGCTGCTGTTTTGGATGTTTTGTAGTAGAGTCTTAGAGTCATCCCTGTACTCTCAGGTCCTTGGAGGTTTTTTGACGTTATTTCATGATGTATAACTGTTGATGTTGTGTATATCATGCTGCTGGCCAGATGTGGGCCTTTATGTATGTATAAATAGGTGATGAACTCATGTGATGTCAGGACAACTGTTCCTCTACGCTGTGGACATGTATCAAGGCTTGTATATGCTCATATAACCTGTTTTCTTGCAGGATGAGGACTTAAATGTAATAGTTTCTCAGTTTATCAGCTTTCCGCAATTGGTTTTAATTAACTCGTATTTTGGTAATCCGTGGTTTATGGTGATTTCCACACATTTTCACGTAACACCTCGTTATCTGTGTGATAGCGGGATGTGTTGCCACAAGTTTGGTATCAGAGCTCTAGGTTCGCTGAGTCTACAGGGATTTAGGACTAGGTTGTGTCTGTTCTTGTGAGTTTCCAGATTTTTTCAGAATCACCTTCTACCCTCAGCGGAAGAAAAACCAAGATGTCTGGAAACCATGAAGAACATGCTCGTGAGCACAGTGATGATGCATCAGTTGATGGAGCTATAGGGCAGGCACATAAAGATCGGGTGCTTGAGGTCCCCCAACCTGGCCCAGCCATTCTTGAACATCCTACTTACCAACAGCTTATGGGGTAGATGATGGCTACGATGAATCTCATGGTTGAGCGATTGCCAGTGCCTCCGCCGAGAGCACAGGCTCCCCATGGTGAAACATCGGGCATTGGGAAGACCTTTGAGCGGCTTCACTGAGTCGGAGCTTCGGATATGCTGGAACGGCTGATCCAGCGGATGCAGATCTGTGGATGAAAAGTCTTGAGAAGGATTTCCAGATCCTCGACATCCCTGAAGCAGACAAAGTAAAGCACGCTGTCTACCTTCTGAAAGGTAGTGCTGGTCATTGGTGGACCATCGAGGAAGAGAAGCAGCTTGATGAGGTGATCGGTTGGGAAGTTTTCCGGTACGAGTTCGTTAGTAGATAATTCCCGAAGACGTATCTGGATGAGAAGATCAGTCAGTTTGAGAGCCTATGACAAGGAACGATGAACATCACAGAGTATGAAGCCAAGTTCATGGACCTACTGAGGTTTTGTCCTCATATGGCAGCAACAGATGAAGAGCGGATCAGACGCTTTGACAAAGGTCTGAGTGCTGAGCTGACAACACCTGTTTCTATGTTGGAGAATAGAGAGCGGTTTGCTATGTTTGTGGAATTTGTCCGGGGGATTGAAAGGTCAGTAATGGAGAAAAGAGAATCCATGTCTCACAAGAGGCCTGCTCAGTTCCAAGGACAGAGGTTTGGTGGCTTCAAGAAGCCCAGGTTTTCATCACCGTCAGTTATGAGAGGTTCCAATGCACCGTCATAGTGGTCTACGAGTAAGGGAAGAGGATATGTTTCTTCACCGTCAAAGGCACGTAGTACAGCTTCAGCGGCAGTGACAGGGCCATCTAGGCAACGGTTTGAAGTTAGGACATGCTATACCTACAGTCAGACAGGGCATTTCAAGTCAAATTGTCCAAACAGAGATGTTGAAGTGACACAACAACCGAGGCACAATCATCAAGGGTCAGATAGACATCAGCCCAGTAGTAGCAGAGGACGAGGACGCGGTCAAGCGTCTCAAGCAGGATCGTCTGCTTAAGGAAGTAGAGGACGTGGACAACAAGCAATGACTCGATTCTATTCTATGAGTCAGCCGGAGGCAATAGTCAACCCGCGAGTAGTGACAAGTCAGATGGAGTTATTTCATTCTGATATGTCTTCTTCTTGCTTTATATCCATTCTGGTTGACCCGGGTGCTACACACTCTTTTATCGCCTATAGTATGCTTGAAAACTGTCGTTTACCTGTTAGCTGTAAGAAGGATAGCTTGTTGTTAGAAACCCCTCTTGATGGTTCCTCGATGCTTCGAGAAGAGTGTCCATCTTGTGTCTTATCTTTTTCGGGACATAGTATACAAGTGGATCTTATACCACTTGATATGCATGGCTTCGATGTTATCCTTGGGATGGATACCTTAGAGAAGTATAATGTTGTTTTGGACTGTGGGTCCAAGCAACCTGTGTTTGATGATGATGGAGAGAAGTGGATCTTCCAAGGAGATAGGAAGATTCTTCCGACGTGTCTAGTATTTGCTATGGTGGCAGAGAAGTTGCTACGACAAGGATGTGAGGCATTCTTAGCTCACGTTGTGGATACTGTTGTGGCTACCAAAGCGAAAGGTCCTAGTCTCGAAGGGGTGTCAGTTGTCCGAGAGTTTACCGATGTGTTTCCTGATGAGTTCCTTGGTGTTCCTCCACCTCGAGAGATTGATTTTGAGATCAATCTGGTACCAGGAATGCAACCAGTTGCACAGACCCCGTATAGGATGGCTCCAGTAGAGATGGCAGAACTTAAGAAATAGTTGCAAGAGTTGTTGGAGAAAGGTTTCATCTGACCGAGTACGTCGCCTTGGCGTGCTCCAGTGTTGTTCGTCAAGAAGAAGGACAGATCGATGCGGTTGTGTATAGATTACCAGCAGTTAAATAAGGTCACGTTCAAGAACAAGTACCCGTTACCGAGGATAGATGATCTGTTCAATCAGTTTTGTGGTGCTACAGTGTTTTCTAAGATCGATCTATGGTTCAGATATCATCAGTTGAGGATTAAGGCGGATGACATACCAAAGTCAGCTTTTAGGATGAGGTATGGTCATTTCGAGTTCGTGGTTATGCCGTTTGGGCTAACCAATGTACCTGCTGCTTTCATGGATTTGATGAACAAAGTGTTCCATCCATTCCTAGATTAGTTTGTTGTAGTCTTCATAGATGAAATCTTGATCTATAGTCCGGACAAGCAAGAGCATGAGCGACATCTTCGACTAGCGTTGACTCTTCTTCGCCAACATCAGTTGTATGCCAAGTTCAGTAAGTGTGAATTCTGGTTGGAAGAAGTGACTTTCTTAGGTCATGTGATATCTGCAGAAGGAGTCAAAGTGGACCCGAAGAAGGTGGAGTTCATTGCGGATTGGGACCAACCGAAGACGCTGAAAAAAGTTCGTAGTTTCCTGGGTTTAGCAGGATACTACATGAGGTTTATCAAGGACTTCAGTGCGATTGCATTGCCAATGACGAAGTTGACTAGAAAGGATGTATCTTTTGTCTGGGATGATCATTGTCAGCAAGCTTTCCAGAGTTTGAAGGAAAAGTTGACTAGTTCTCCAGTGTTAATCCTGCCAGAGCCTGGAAAGAGCTATGTTGTTTTCTGCGATGCTTCCAAGAAAGGTTTAGGTTGTGTGCTGATGCAGGAAGAACATATGATTTCTTTTGCTTCACGACAACTTAAGAAACACGAGGAGAACTATCCGACTCACGATTTAGAGTTGGCAGCAGTAGTCCATGCGTTAAAGATTTGGAGACACTATCTTTATGGGGAAGTGTGTCATATCTTTACAGATCATAAGAACCTGAAGTACATCTTTTCGCAGCATGAGTTGAACTAGCGACAACATCGATGGATGGAGTTAATCAATGATTACGACTGCACCATCGAGTATCATCCTGGTAAGGCGAATGTGGTAGCTGATGCGCTTAGCCGAAAGTCTTCTTCTTTTCCTTCAAAGAAGGCATAGTTGAGTTCCCTGGTATGCCATAGACGGGATATGTTTGTTTCCTTACGGCAGATGAATGTGCAGATGGAAGTTTCCTTGCTAGCTAGACTTTTAGCTCAGATGAAAGTCAAGCCTACATTGAGACAACAGATCAAAGATGCACTACAAACAGATGATGCAGTACATTTGATCAGATTAGAGTTTAGCAGTGAAAAGCGTGATGGGTTCCATGAGTCCGAGGATGGCTAATTTGCTATTGTGATAGGATGGTGGTCCCCGATGCTGAAGATCTGAGGAAGTTAGTGCTCAAGGAAACACACACGTCGATGAATGCTATGCATCCAGGTGTCACCAAGATGTATCATAGTCTGAAGGACTTGTATTGGTGGCCCGACTTGAAGAGAGATGTAGTTGAGTTCGTGGCTAGGTGTGCGATTTGTCAGCAAGTCAAGGTTGAACATCAAAAGTCGACAGGTACGTTGAAACCCTTGCCGAAACTACAGTGGAAATGGGATCATATAACCATGGATTTCGTAGTTGGTCTACCCAAGACAACTAGGAATCATGATTCCATTTGGGTGATGGTGGACAGATTGACAAAGTCTGCCCATTTCATACCGGTGAAGACAACGTATACAGCCAAGAAGCTCGCTCGAGTATATGTGGATGAGATAGTACGTTTTCATAGTGTGCCAACAATGATAGTTTCTGACAGAGGTCCTCAGTTCACGAGTCGTTTCTGGGAACAGTTACAAAAAGCATTGGGAATGCAGTTGAGGTTCAGTACTGCTTTCCACCCACAGACAGATGGACAGTCTGAGAGGACTATTCAGACTTTGGAAGATCTCCTTCGAGCTTGTGTTCTGCAATTCTTAGGCAGTTGGGATGTACATTTCAGTTTGATAGAGTTTGCCTACAACAACAGTTATCAGCGGAGCATTGATATGGCTCCTTATGAGGCTTTGTATGACAGGAAGTGCATATCTCCTTTATGTTGGTATGAGTCTGGTGAATCTTAGCTTTTGGGTCCTGAGTTAGTACTACAGACAACAGAAAAGATCAAGGTGATACAACAACAGTTGAAAGCGGCACAGGATAGGCAGAAGTCTTATGCAGACAATCGTCGACGACCTTTGGAATTACAGGTGGGAGACAAAGTGTATCTCAAAGTCTCGCCATGGAAAGGTGTACTAAGGTTCGGTCGGAAGGGTAAGCTAGCACCCATATATATGGGGCCTTACCCAGTCATAGCATGTCTCGGCAAGGTAGCTTACGAGTTAGAGCTGCCTCTAGAGTTGCACAGGTTACATCCAGTGTTCCATGTCAGTATGCTGAAGAAAAGTCATCTAGATTCGGGAACAATGATACAACCAGTTGAGGTTGAGCTTGATGAAGATGTGACCTACGAGGAAGGTCCTGTGGCAATCCTTGACAAAAAAGTTAAGAAGCTGAAGAGGAAGGACCTGGTTCTGGTGAAGGTTCTCTGGCATCATCGTGGCATTGAGGAAGCCACTTGGGAGCTTGAGGAAGAGATGAGGAGGAAGTATCCCTCGCTTTTCTCTTTGGATTTTGGGGACGAAATCCCTTTGTAGGGGGTTAGCTTGTAAGGACCCTGACCTCCATTTAGGGTTTACCCTATTTGCTTTGTTTAACCCTGATGCTTAGTTTCTTGCCAATCACCTTTAGTGATGATTAGGGTTTGTTTGTGCTTTGTTGAGAGTTGGAGGTTCTACTTGCAATTAACCCAAGTCTAGGGTTTGTGAGCAAGTTTGTCATCTTGTGAGGTGTTCCTCCCTCTCCTTGCTTCCTCTAGTGTTGAGAGGAAGGTTTGGGCTCGTTTCTTGAGTTCCTTTGGGCTTGGTTGAGCTTGTTGGGCATTGGGGAGTGTTGCCTTGCTCCTTTGGACCTTGTGTCAGGCAAGAGGGCACTTGTGTCGCCCATGGGGGTGGTGTATCATCCAGTTGTGTCGTCCATGGACCTTTGACCTTCTTTGACCTCGTTTGTGTCACCACTAGTGGACACTTGGTGCTTGATGCTTGCATGTGGCAATGTCCTTGGACATGTGTTTAGGGCATGCTAGAGAGGTGGTTTTTGCACATGGACAAGTGTCCCTAGGTGGGTGACACCTTGCTTTGCTTTTCTTTGGTTTCTCCTCCATCCCCTTCTATATATGTGTTTCCTTTACCTTGCTAAGGATCCCTTTAGTTCCTTAGTCTCCCTCTCCCTTGGTGCATGACACACTCCCTTCCCTTGCAAGCTTGGTGGCCGATCCTTCTTGGAGTCTCCTTCTTCCTCTAGTGGTGGCCGAACCCTAGAGTGCCTCGCTTGGTGGTGCTTGGAGCTTGGTGATAGGAGCTTGGAGGTTTCTTAAGTCGGGTTACATAACTCCTAAACCTAACTTCACTATCTCCTTCTATGTTTTTATAATGTTTCTTATGATCATGTCGGCTATATGTGTTGTTAGTTTAGTTCCTTGCTTAAGTTTTTCTTGTTGGCCGAACCATGTGTTCTAGGGTTTCTTGGTGAGCAACACTCCTTTCTCTCCTTAGTCTTGAGGAGTGAGCTTGAGTTCTAGTATCATGAGAAACACTCCTCTCTCATTTAAGTTGAGAGGTGAGCTTGTGTTCTAGTTGCTTGAGCAACACCCTCCTCTCACCATGGACTTGAAGGGTGAGCTTTGTGGTGGTTGTGAACCTTGCTAGGGTTGTCCCTTGTGTTGCCCGTTTGGTGATAGGTGATGTGGAAGACCCCTCTCTCTTAGTTGTTGAGAGGTGAGCCATCTTCTTGATCCATTAGGGTTTTGGTACCCTTGTGCTTGAGGTTGATGACGATCATGTGGAGTTGCATCTTGACCGTTATGATCTTGGGGAGGTGTTGCCCGATATCCCTCTTGACCTTGAGCTTTGGACGACATGTTGTGATGGTTGTGATGGACGATACCCCTGGTCCCTGACCTTGTGACGGGTGTCACCAGTGGTCCCTGCCTTGTGTGTGTGTCGGGCATCATCTGTTGATGAGCAACCTGCGTGATATACAGCCTTGTCATAGCTTGATGTCATTGTGCGCTGAGGTGTGGAGCTTGTTATCTAGTTGGTAGTGGTGTGTCGGGCGTCACACCTTAGCCTTATGTGACAGCTTGGTATTGTTATGGCCTGTTGTGGTAGAAACGTTGCTAGCTGGTGGGCGTCACCCCCTTAGCCTTAGCTTTCTGTGTGTGTTGGCTGTCGTCACGACACCTGACGAGCGTTGCATGACACCCTAGTGCCGCTTCAGGTGGTTGGCCGGTATGCTTTGGGTGCCCGTCAATAGGTGGTGCCACGATGCACCTCTTGGGTTGCTGGCCGATAGGCGTTATAGCCGTCGTCCCGTTGCATGACCCAGAGGTGCATAACGCACCGTTGCATGACTTGGACTGGGCTGCACGCCTGGATCAGATGGTAGCATAACGACCGTTACACCTTAGATGGCCGACGGGGTGTCGCACGATAGGTGGTGGTTGCTTGAATGACGAGAGTAGAGTGTCGGGCGATAGGGAGAGTGCCCTGCCTGATACCACCTTTAGTGAGGGTCCTGTCCCTTATGAAACTGATATGTTGTTCTTGTATCACGTTTGGTTTTGATAGTAACCCTGGATGTGCATGACATAGTAGACCACATCTATGCATCTTAATACAACATCTCATGTGTATGTGAACATCTTGATATTATGAATAATACTGAGATAATGATAAGTAGATAATATGCTTTGCTTAATAATATGACCTATGACTGTAGTCAGGATGAGACATGAATGATAAAGCATATAATCATCCATGACTCCCTATGTTGATAATATGCACTTCTAAGCTATTCATGATGATTATGTATACTAACCATGCATGTCTCATACAGATGCATAGCCAGGTAAAGGGCTATGAGGTATATATGTTGAGTAACTCTGCTGTGATGGTTACTCTTGATAATGAGATAACTTGTATGATGTATTTGACTAAAGTGCTTGGGATTGCTATCCCATGTTGATGCTGTAAGCCTTGAGAGGCAGTGACACTATGTGATAAGGGATTGAAATCCCATAGTATGTGATGATCCTTGAGATGAATCTGGATGATTGGCAAGAAGCCAAGTGATAACATGTAATGTGGGATCCTTGTGATGGATCATGATGATGTTGAATACAATGAAAGCATACTGTTGAGTTTCATACTGTTTATTTTTGTTATAGTTTACATGTTATATAACTTGGTTGAATCTTGCAATCCATATAAAAGATACTAATTAATCACAGTGGAATATATCATGTAGTTTCCCTGGCCATAGATCCATCATCGTCAGGAGCTGGTGATGGTGAAACGGGTTCTCCTACGGGTTAACTCGGAGCACATATTATTGAATATGCGAGGTTTCTCCTAGCCTAAAATAGAGAGGGAATTGAGTGCAGCTGTAGTTGCAGATTCAAAATATGTGATGAGCATGGTGAACAGGCCCATGGCTCAGGATGTGTGATATGGGAGCATGAATGCGTTCATGGCTCAGAGCACGGTGAATAGGCCCATGGCTCAGATATACTAGCGTCGAGACCTGTACCGAGGCGGGCCAGAGGAAGGGTAGCCTATGGAGCTAACCCTGTGGCTGAGGCCACTTAAGAACGAGATTGCGGTCCTGCATTGGTTCTCGTACACTGACCACGAGGTTGGAGGTTGTGGAGTCCGGCTCTTCCATTGACCTTGTATGGCACCGGCTCCGGGTTTCACAGCCGTTGGTTGGATTTGAGCGGTACGGCTCACTTCCTCAGGGCATAAGAATACGTAATCCAGCCGTATAGTATTTACTGCTTAAGGCAAAACACAAAACATTGGTTGAGTCCTTGTTTGTGTAGTTAATCTTGTTACATCTTGTAGTTACCTATATTTTCCTCATGTTATGTGGTAATATATTATAAGTCTTATCTTGTTAATCATGTTCCATAAAGAAATAATTGAATATATGCCTTCCGTACTTTCTGGTAAGCTTGACAGTATGAATAGCTTTACTTCATAAACTGCTCTTGTTATACTTCTTATCAGTTATCTGCTATTATTGCTTTATCTTTCTGAGGTTTTGTAGTTTCGGCGTGGAGTTATGTTTCTCGCTGGGACGGTGTGTCTCACCCCGCTTGTTTAAACCCTTTTTAGGAGTTCGAGCTAGACGTGGTGGTGGTCGCGGAGTTGCGGCCGAGCAGCAAGACGAGCAGTAGAAGGCAAAAGATGGGTACGCTGCTGTTTTGGATGTTTTGTAGTAGAGTCTTAGAGTCATCCTTGTACTCTCAGGTCCTTGGAGGTGTTTTTACATTGTTTCACGATGTATAGCTGTTGATGTTTTGTATATCCTGTTGCTGGCCGGATGTGGGCCTTTATGTATGTATAAACAGGTGATCAACACATGTGATGTCAGGACAGCTGTTCCTCTAAGCCGTGGACACGTATCAAGGCTTGTATATGCTCATATAACCTGTTTCCTTACAGTATGAGGACTTAAATGTAATAGTTTCTCAGTTTATCAGCTTTCCGCAATTGGTTTTAATTAACTCGTATTTTGGTAATCCATGGTTTATGGTGATTTTCGCACATTTTCGTGTAACACCTCGTTGTCTGTGTGATAGCGGGATGTGTTGCCACAAATACCTTCAACGTGAGTATGTATATGTGGTAGAGTAAATGTACCAAATCAGTGTTCTAAAAGAATATTTTCCCCGCACTTGCTTCCATACAAACTCCGCAACAAAATTGACCGATAAAGGAAAATCTACCACGAGAAGAGAAAGCAGCGCTGATTAACAGCGAGATAGACAAAACAAGAGAACAATCTAAACAGACAGCCAGTAAAAGAGAAAGGGGATATGAAACTCATCACAACTGGGCTCAATGATAGGGAGGAAGAAGACCGCTGCCTCCAAAGACACCACGCCCACACACCTCCCAAAGAAGAGACCCTACTGATGACGAGCGAGAAGAGACCGAGGGGCAGCGGGGCACCACTTTGCGGTGGCCAAACCCCCTCCCCCCAGCCAACCACATATGGAGGAAAAAACCGTAGCGACGCTAGGGTGAGAGAGCGGGGAGAGTAAATTTGATAAGGTTTCTTTATTGATCCAGAATTTGCAAACAAAAGAATATCTCCTCTTAATAATTATTATTAGTTAACACACGCGTGCCCATGCACGTGAAAACTTAATTGTATGTAGTTCTTATATAAGGAACTCACATTACATAAATTATCTACTCTATGTTGCGAAAATCATCATGGTTTCATTCAAGTAACATGAAGCAAAATTTGTATAAAAAGACAATTAAGATAAAAAAATTATAATCTTGTGATGAGTAGGTCGTTCATCTTTAAGTAGGTTTCAACCTTTACAATGGCTTTTCAAGCCTCACGCACTACACTGAGATGGATACAACACTGGTTATCTTTATTTGTGGCAATAAATGAGATAGTAGTTACTGCTTTGTTGGGAGAATTGGCTCAAAAGAAAGGAAACTTTAAATGATTATTTTTCGAGAGAGGAAAAAAGAAAGCCGATGGTAATCTGTTATAACACAAAGCCATTTGCACTAGATGAGCATTGTATGATGTGTTTGCATTTCTCTAGAATGGATTGCAGATCAGACACAATGACACTACTACAAAAAATGCTTTTTACAACGGGAGATAGACAATAGTTCTGATGATTGTGTTGTAGTTAACATACTTAACACAACAAGTTTGCTTTCATGTTGTATATTGTATATTTTATACAACACAAGTCATTTACAACATGCCAAACCCGTTGTAGTATAGGGGGATACTACAAGGGCTGGAGTGTTGTAATAGGTTGTAGTATCACAACATAATCAAACCTGTTGTAAAAGATGTTAATTACACAACATATTATGACCCGTTGTAATAGTCACATGTTGTAATAAACCATCATTACACAACATAGACTGACCCGTTGTAATATGTATTTATTACACAACATGCCTTCACTTGTTGTATTTGGTACATGTTGTAATAGACTACGATAATACAACATATTAAAACTCGTTGTTATATACCAAGATTACACAACATAATCCAACATGTTGTTATATATTATATTTACACAACATGTTGTGACCTGTTGTAATATCCACACATAACAAATCGTTGTAATAGACCACCATTACACCACATTAACTAACCCATTGTAACATACCATTATCACACAACATGTGATGACATGTTGTAATAGACCATAGTCACACAACACGCTATAACCAGTTGTTACATGCCAAGATTATACGACAAACTCTTGACTTGTTGTTATATAGCCGGAACTGAGACGAACCCAATTTCTTATTAGAGAATTTTATCAGGAATATGTAATCTCATAATATTTTTTTCGTATAACATTATTATCAAATATAGGTCCGAGTTCCTTTTGGGACATTTTTCACTATGGGTAGATGTTTTTACCCGGAACCGATCCCAATCCCAATATTATATAACACGAAATATAATCCGAAAATTAGATAAATATTTTTTATAAATTCATTATCAAATATAGGTCCAGATTTTGTTTCGAATCTAATTTTTTCAATTGGATCGTTCTCTGAGACACTAATCGAACAAAATCTAGTTTCAAATTTGGGACCGACTTGGGTCTGGATTTGGTCTGGATATTAGAGTTTTAAAACCCGACCAAACCGGCCGGTTCAACCGGTTGAACCGTCACCCGGAAGGTGTGGCAGTTCGGGTGGGTTACAAACTCATTTTTAGGCATTAAAAAAAACCCGCCGACCCACCGGGTTGAACCACAAAAATCAGGACCATTTTTGTAGATATTGGACGACACAACTTTGTACTAGTGATATTTTCTTTTGCCAATCTATACTATATATAAAGATCCATTTTGGATTTGTTCTGCAATTTTTGCCATCATTTTTTCTGAATTACTCATTGATCCTTTGCAATTGGAAGGGGGATTGTATTCCATTTCAGTATTTTAACTATCACATTTATAAATAATCTGTTTGGATACTTGTAGGTGTTTTATGCATTGCAGTAGTCCGAATACGGTAGTTTCACCCCATTCATTTGACGGCCCTTCCCAAAGACGCCAAATTTGGCGAGATTCTGAATCCCTCTCTTCTCTCGCGGTCGTGAGGACGATTCCTCCCCGATTGTCTCTTCTCCCCGACCCCGACCCTTCTCTTTCCTTCCTTCTCTTTTCCTCCCCCAACCGTCTGCTCTCCCATCCTCCTTCCTCCGCCGCCACTCTCTGTCCGTTTCTCCATCTTCCCTACTCAAAGAGGGTTTGCTAGAGTTCTGCTCCGCCGTCCTCCTCCAATGGGAAGCAGACCATGGAGCTCCTGCTACTTGTCTACAGAGACACTGACGCTGAAGATGGTGCCTTCGGCCAGGATCATCTTTCTCGACACCATCGCCCCTGGATCTGCCTGGCTGCCAATGGTTAGCCCATTGCTTCTCACATCTGATCGTCGGAGTCGCATATCTTCTCATAGCTGTGTACCCTAGTTGCCGGTGGTGGTCAGGTCTGCAATGATGACCACCACATCTGTCTTCACCATAACCGGCAAGCCCATACGTCTTTGCCACTCGTGCTGTGAATCTGGGGTTCATCCTCAGTCATCCAAACAAAGATATTAACAACTACGAAATTTGTTAATTAGGTAGTCAAACTCCCTAATTTGTTGACTACATCAGTAATTAAAAAGGAGCTACCCAAACAGCCCCTAGGGGTTCTTTACAATCCTCACGGATTTTTATCTCCGAGAAGAGGTCAGTCCATGCGTTCATCTCTCGGCACCGCCAACTTCACAATTGCCCTCCTCTCCGCCTTGGACCAGGACACCTCCCGCGAACCCCCCCACGCCCCCACGATCCCAAAACCAGCCATTGCAAGCCTCCACTCCAGCTGCGTCGGTCACATAGTCCCTTTGCAGTTAACGCCTTGACATGCCCGCTGGATGCCCTCAAGATATGGCTGATCCGAGACGCGTGACTGAGCTGCTGTCGCAGGTGCTGTTGCCAGGCTAAAAAGCTGACTGGTGTTGCCCCAGAGACAGCTGCCTTGCCTTTTACTCCTACGCCATCCTCCTCGTCCTGTTGCTCCTTGCGCGCCGGCCTCATATCGGCCCGTCAGTCGCTACCCTGGTTGGTCATCTAAGTCTGCTTGCTTATTTGCACTTGTCCATATGCTGCTTGATAGGGTATCTTCATCTCATATCATGTCTCCTCTGAGGTCAACACAGCTAAGGGATGTTTTGTATCAGAGATTGGTATATTGGTGGAACAAGAATGGTCAAGGCAAAGGAGCAGAGGTGCGTTGAGAATAAATAGTCCACTGCAACGTCAATCTCATCTCGTTGTCTATTGGGTCGCTAGAGGTGCGTTGAGAATAAATAGTCCACTGCAACGTCAATCTCATCTCGTTGTCTATTGGGTCGCTAGGGAGCAGTAACCATCAATGTCTTACAAAGGTCAACGGAGCACATGTGCTTTGAGAACTAATCGTCCACTGCAACGTCAAGCTCCTCTCGCTGTCTGCTGGGTCGCCAGGGAGCAGTAACCATCAAGGTCTTGCAAAGGTCTGTTTATAGTCCCAAATGCTTATAGTTGATATCTTGTGTGAATTGATTATTCCAACCAAAACTTTCTAGAGTCCAAAGTTATATTTTTAGAGACAGCAAACAAATATTTCTAGAGTCCAAAATTTCTAGAGCTTGGCAGCAAGCAGCTGCAGAGCTTGAAAACAAGCAGTCGCAGTGCTCGTCATCCCTAGTAGAGCTCGGCGGCCCAATGAAGGTCAATGTCGTCATCCTTCAGGTTAGATCCTCTTTCTTTTGTTTCTTTCTCACTCCCTCAAAACCCAGAGTGCTTCTTTTAGCCTTGGGCATTCTTGCTTCACCTACATTAACCTCGACTTCTTTATTTTTTTGTTTTGTCTATTCCTCCTTCACCTACCATACATCAAGCTTCCTGCTCACTTAATGATTTCCTCGTGAGATGAATCCTACAAACCCATAATATTATCAAAGAGATCGAGGCATCTAAGGTAGTTAGCTGAGTGATTTCCTATTACATCTCTATAGTTTATAAACCACTTAATGTTGTCACATGTAGATGTTTCAATTATTTGAACCATGTACAAAGAATGGACCCTTCTAGATTGAGGATATTGGTATTCTGCGTAGGGCCTTTTATTATCAACGTCTGCAACTTGGTGTAGCTCCTTAATTTGTTTGACAATTCCTTGCTAAAATACTTCCCAGAATCTACGAACAAATGTCCAAGGTGTTTTTCAAAATGAATCTTAATGTTTTTCTCATTCAAGATGTCTCTTCCAATAGACATTTCCATGGCATGAATCATATTGTGCATTTTAATACATCATGCAGCCTTAAGTCTTAAACATATGCTCACATTTATTCCTTCTTATGTTATGTAGAAAAATAGGATAAGGATAGGATTCAACCTTATTCAAGTGTTCAATGATATGGTTAGGATGTGCCTCTCACCAAGCTTGATTAACAAGATTTTTCCAAACGTTCATGAAACCTTCCTCTAGAAAAAGTGAATTCCAAGCTTTTGAAGCGCAGGATGACTAGATTGCAATATGAGAAAAACTCTAGAAACTCTCATTGAGGAGGTAACATATATTTTTGTATACCAATCTTGAATTATTAGAATGTTGGGACGTTTAAAGGTTATTATATCTTTCAAAAATCTGTGTGTTAGTATCTCATCACCTCCATGGGGACTTGTTCCTCAACTTTTGTTCTATGGCCATTTAATATATTGCTCTGAGTGCTACAAACGATTCATTTTCCTTTCAATACTCTAAATTTCAATGTTGTTACTTGTCAATAAACCATTGTATAGGAATCGACACTTGTATAGTCACATTTCAAAATGCATAAATAGAGAGGCGCACTTCAACAACAGAAAAATGATTTGCCAGAGTTTCCTATCTCATTTGATGTGTTTGCTTGCCGATATTAATAACCAAAACACTCAATTGGAGATTTCAAAGTTAAAGATTTGTGATTCATTAAAGACTTTTCAGAATTCTAGTTCAAGAATATGTTTCTGGTGCATCAACTCTTTGATAATGCATTTCTATATTAATTTCTTGTAGGGATGCTTGGGATATGGTGGCTGAAATCTTCCTTTCTAAGCTTCCATTATTGATTAATGAACCAATCACCAAATTCCAGGTTTGATTTTTTCTACATGTCGATGTCTCATGTAAATTATATTATTATTATATTATAGTTTACATTCTCATTTTGCTTTTGAAGAAATGTTGAAAGTGCATTTGCCTTACCATATCGAGAATATACCCTGACCTCCTTGCTACTGTGTATAGCCCATGCAGGTTGCTTTGCATCCATGTTTTTAAATGCAATAATTTCCACCTTTATTTTTCTTTTCTTGGGTATTTTATCCCCATCACTTGTGCTTCCTTCTGGACCAAAATATTCCAAAATGTCAAAACACTCCCTTTCCTTGGAGTTCAGCCAACCAGAATGTTGATCCAGAAAAATATCCTCTGTATTTTGTATTTCCCAATTTTAAGATGGCCTGGAGTCCAATGATACCACTTTGTACCATGTAATTGAACTTATCACTAATTTCACATATATGTTCTTCTTTTCATAATGTTAGTAACTTCCAAATCAACACAATTTACCTTCCTTGGTCCTCCAAGTTTGGGCTACTTGTAATAAATTTATGCTGATAACCTAGAACATATAGAATGCTCTCCATACTTTAATATGCACGTACACATCCTCATAAATTCTACTATTCTAGTGTGGTACCGATCAAATGGTTTGATGAGATTCTTCATGATGCTAAGATCCAATGATAATTTATGACTCGATATTGCATGCTTCAGTTGGAAACACATCCTAGTTGCTCAAAAAAGTTTTGGATGCCATAAGAACAACTTGTCCTTTATGACATTTTAAAGTCACGCCTTGTTAAACCTTGGGTTTGCATATGATAGCAACATTCACATTCATTTTGACAGTATTTTTAGGAGGTGCACATGCTAGCATGGAAATAACTTGGCTAGGAATTGCTTTTGGTTGCCAAAATTTTGAAACATTCTTTTAGATTTAGAAGAGGATTGAAGTTTCTAACTTGCAACTCCAAAGGTACACTGATTATTTCCATAAAATCAAGGGTTTCTGTACTCTCTAAATCAGGGCATCTATTTTGCTAACAGTTTCAAAACAGCCTATGATTTTGATTACCTATTAGTAAATTATCAACTACTAATCACTTGACATAGTATAGATGTTATGGAAACTCATCTGATCGCAGATGGTGTTAAATAGATTGTTTTTTCCCTATCAACAATTGGTATGCCCCTACTGCTATGTGACATATAATCTACATGATTTTAATTTCCTTATTGACTTTAATATATAATCTACATGATTGGATTTATGTTAATCTACTAATTTTCAAAGATAAAAACGTTTTGTTGTAGGATACAAATTTGGACTTTTTGTTTTTATCGAAGAAGTTTGTTGTCTCTTGTTGTTGTAAATTTCTAGAATAGCTAGAAGTAGAGTCATCCTTTCTTTAATGTGTACTTATTTTGACTCCTGTTTGGCATCCATTTTTTGTGCCACTACTTCCAACACTTGGTTGTCTGATCAACCTAGACCATTGGTTCCCTACATCATTAATTTCAACCACAAGAGCAGTTCTTGTTGGTTTCAATTACAACCTACTAGTTTCTACAGGATACTAGCTGAAATAATCCACCACCTGACCACCCTATAGGCCCTAGCCTTCTATCACCAATACTCAGTTATTGATTTTCATATACTGTCTAACCATGTAGAGGCTAGACACTTGGCACAAATTGTCAAGACCAATCTTTATCCACGTCCAAAAACTAAAGCAATTCAGGGAAGCACTAAGCTATTGAGTATTGTTAACGGTCGTCTCACATGAAGATGCCATAAGCAGACTTGGTTCACTGCCCAACATGAACCAATGCAGGGCCCAAATCATGGTCGTGACACCTCTATCTATATGGAAGCAGACTTGGTCATTCATCCTCTAGCTTGCATCAATATTCATCTTGCATATGCAGGTGAAGTGCAACTGATGCCAATGCTTCTTTCTCAAAGAACTACCTTGACATGAGGCTCACCGGTTAATCATATCAACTTTATCTAAAATCTATATAGACAAATCACTATGTCAGATATGTGTTGCAAAGATTTTGACCAGGGGTTCAAAGTCAGAACTGAAGCATGATTGGCCTATAAAGGTTCATTTCTTAACTTCATCTTGTAGATAGATTTAGTCATGTTCAACTTAACTTCATCTTGTTGTAACTAATAATTGTTCCTAGCATTTATATACCTTCTATAGTATGTTTCCTTCTTATCGGTCTTCTTCAATATAACAATAGTAGGTGCTTCCCCAATGCAGTTGTTGAACCTGAGGTAGAATTACATACAGTCTAGTTGCAATGTCTGCACTTTAAAAGAGGTAAACTTCAGTAATGGTTCTCTTTGCTAGTCATTTTTATTGCCTTTAGTTCATCTCTAGAACTTTCTAGCACTCGATCATGAGTGATTGCAGAAGATGGGACAGTCAAAGAAAGCCTATCATTTTTTGTCAATAGTAGGTAGTGAAGTTGAAACTTAGAAAATGATGGAGGCATCATACTCACATGATAGTGATGCAAATCATAGAATATTGAAGGCATCCTAGCGACTTGAAGCATTCTTTAATAGTAGGTTGCAAGCATATGACATTTATTTGACATGGGACCATCATGGGTATACTAGTCAGTCTTTTAGCAGATTCAACTGATGGCTGGAATAAAATTCATGTTTTGGCCATTAAGTAGACTACTGAATACTCACAGATAATTAATTATTTTGACCAAAATAAATTGTGTTAGGACGAAATTAACCTAAAGAGGTAAAAATTTATATAATACATCCCTACATCTACCTGATGAGACCTACATTGAGCCGACCTCTAATGGACCTAAACACACTTTAAACTCACCTAGACCCTACACTCCAGAAAGCAACCCCCAACCTGCAAGTGCAGAATGGTCAAATTTAGGATTTTGAAAGGTTCCAAAGCCCATGGCTCCATCACCCACCATTCGTCAATATGGTAAGTACCCTCCATGGTGATGATGGAGGCAAAAAACTATCCAGTAAAAAACTAAGATAATATGACAGAAAATTAATCAGATACTGATATAAATCTAAATTGAACCCAACTATAGTTGGAACCAGGACCAACTAGATAGAAGTAAACAATCCGAGATAAGTAAACTAAATATATGGGGTACACACGTTGTGTACCCTAACCCTTACAGTCCAGTCAAGAAAAGTAAAGGTGATGACCTAGGGTTTTGACTCTCTTCCCCTATCGCATTCTCATGTTGAGCACCTAACAACATTATGGTTTGTTATCCCACATCTACTCCAACTAGAAATCGGACAACACGTCTACACTACAAGCTTTCTACTGTATGGACTTTGTCCTTATTTGGAGATAATGGACACTTGGACAACTCATCCTGCTTTATTAGCTTATGGTATGAATTTGAGGTTTATATCTGTTGAGATCTGACTTAGCCACTCTTCATCTATAATAGGAGTTATTGCTTATACAATTCTTTGCCAGTGTCCTTCACATATCGAAGTTTGTAGTAGGATCAAGCTAGTGATCCACTACTATGGCTTCTATACTTTTGGAGGTATGTGCACTAGCTGTTTACTCTTCGATCTGCGGTTGTGTGAACAGTGGGTGTGTAGGGCCAGGTGGAACTACTCACAAATGTGAGGACAGTGACATGCTAAGTTGCTCTTTCTCACTTTAACTGTGGTAGAAAACAATCATTTGAAGGACAACCATTGCAAAGAAGCTGGCAAGCCATATTGGGTTAATCAAGTGTCCATGTCTTCTGTGGATTCATCTATTTCTAGCATGCCTCTTACTTCATATAGACCTTGTGAAATTTCACTATTAGATGGGCAATTATGTTTCTTTGTGATATTTCTATGCCAAGAATTTGACACCGAAAATTCAGGTGTGGCATTTCAGCAACCAACAAACAAACAAACGAACACCACATATTGACACTGGAGGATTTATGTGTGGCATTTCAGCAACCAATTAACAAACAAACATATCTTTGGCACCGTGATTCAACTAGTTAGTCTAGCTTTGCATTTTTTCTTCTTTTTAAACACAGCTTTTGAGATTCTGTACATACTGTGCTCCTTAATTCTTACTACGACATACATTGGTTGATTGAGTCACTTCGATGAGAAGGTCCTGTAAAGATCTGTAAAGACCGAAAGTAACAAGACAGGGTAATGAATGGCAGGAGAGAGCGACTTCAGTCAAATGCTATATGGTCAAACTTTGATAAAGAGTGACAATTGTCCTTAGTAGTGTTATTGATACTGGTGTAAGAATGGGTGGTAAGGGTTCACCTTCTGCAAATAAAGAGGGTAGTAACTCGAGGAATTGTATAGCATATTAACAACATATAAGATATTGTTGTAGGGGGTAAATGAATACATATGACTAGTGCTTTTGTGTCGGCTTAGATGCAAAAAGTGCAAATAGACCCACTTGAAGGAGACAAACATGGATTTATCCATAGAAATGTCTTGTTAGACTGAAACTGAGGAATGATTATTTAAGAGGAGAAGGGATTCAGGTCAACCACCCACTACTACATATGAAAGAATGTGAGGAGAATGCACCATCAATGGGTAGGTGGTAATACTTTTTCCTCAAAGTACCGAATTTCACATAAGATATTGCATAAAGCTTACTAGACTCGATAATTTAAATATAAACCAAATGTGTTCAATATGCAGCAGTTTATCAGACACACTAAACTTCACACTTTGTTTGTGCCGCCAAATCCAGATTTTTTTGCTGGACTTCTAATAATGGTCTTAACCAGCTAAACATGCTGACTGGTAGCATATCCATCAAATTTCTGATTGCATGTTTTTTTTCTTTCAAATCACATATATACTTGGGATGAGATATGCTAAAATGCCATGCGAGCACACCACATCTGAGTTTTGCTGTTAATCCAAGTTTCATTGCTGCCACCGCCAACAGTGGTCTAAACTAACTAACAAGACGAATACTATTGCTAGCCTATATATCTCTTATAACATGTATGAGTTTTCAACAACACATGGATGTATGGTGATTATGCTTTAGCCTTTAGTGTCATGTAAGCACACCGCGTTTGGCTGACTGAAGTCCTCTTCAGGTGGGATATAATTTTTCAGTCTCTTAACTAATGCTTTCTGTAAACAGATTGGCAACAACAACAATAAATTAAAGAGCAGATAGACATATAGTATTACTTATTTTGGCTATCTCTGGAATAATTGACCCCAATTTTATTCCCCAATTCACTTTGAGCTCATGAATTTGGACACTTTCAAGCTGATGCCAGTCTAGTTTCGGCATTGGAAATGTGTAATATACTAATATGCTTGTCGATTCAATAAATTCCAATGTTCTTTGATGAGTTTGCTGTTCTCTAGTAACATATTTGACTGTTTCTACTATTAATGACTTCTGGTCCAATAATTTTCAGACAAGCCTCCAATTGAGGAGCTGCAATATTTTTTGGATTTTCAAATCCAACGTGTCTGGGCTCCAGAAGAGAGTAGTCTACCCGGTCATACAAGAAAAGAACTTGTTTGCCCATCACTGCAATTTAACTTAATGGGTCCAAAGCTCTACATCAGTTTGGAACAGGTCTGGATCAAGTGCTTTACAATTGTTTACATTGGTTAATATAATTCGTCTTTCTAGGGAATGCGGTATACTTCATTCTAATCAATGCAGCCAGGGAAGCCTGTCTGGTTTGGGGTGCCTAGGCACTTGGGCACTATAGATATTTCTGTAAATTTAGACTATTTTGTATGCATATCCAACTTTTTTCTGTAAGTACAATAGAAAAAGTGTAGGATAACTATTGCAGTTATATAACAACATCTGAAATTAATAACTGTGCAAACTTACCTTTGAACCCACAAATAAACGGTTAAAGAATATATGCTGTAAAATCATGTTAAACAACTGGTTACCCTATACCCGTTGATTTGAACATTGTCATAGGCAGAAGGCTAGAAGGTGGTCTCTCATCTGGTGAACTAGTTTTGAATTGACCTCAGTTGAGGCCAGGAATTCAATTCACATGTGTGCCTAAATACTATGACTTCTGGATAAAATATTTTATTTTATCCTCAGTATTTGATTTTCGTGCAAAGAAGTTCACCGAAATTATACTCATTGTCTGGTTATGTCCGTAATAATAGTGTGAAAATATATTTACCATATACAATTAGGCAGTAATCAAAAGAAAATATGAATCTGATTTATTAGAAGTTACAAAGTAAAGACTCGCAAGCAATTTAACCAATATCAAGTTTTTCCCTATCGTACTGCTTTATACTCTCGGATCTCATATCTGCTATCACTTCCTAGGAATATCAACATTGGATACGAGCTTGACATGGACACCTGTGCTTTGGGGAAGTGTCCGTGCTTCGGGTGTATATATATCATTTATATAACTGTAACATTAATTCTATTTACAATTGACATCTCCACCTTAAAATTTGCATAATATGGTGTTTGTACACTCTAACCACCCCCACAATCTAATCAAAATGGTCTATAACATGTTGAAAGTTTCTAAAAAGATATCAGATTGCTCCTTCTCCAAATTGAGCCAAAACTTTTGGTTTTGAGTTCGAAAGTTTCTGAAAGGTCAATGATAGTCTATCTGTCTATGTCAATGATGCAACTTGTGCTTTTGGGAAACACCTAGTATCCTTCATTTCCATCCAACTTGACAAGAGTAGAGACTGTCGAGAATATAGTCTAAGTCAATGATGCAAAGTCTGGTAGGAAAAAGAGGCTAGGGTAAGTAAGCAGGAAGTCTCCTCTATGATATTCTACCCGACTCACCACCTCAAACTCCGTCTTCAACAATCTCGATGCTATTTAGTTTCAAGAGAGGCAACAAGTCAACAACACTACTGATTGCAATCCAATTTTCCTGACTAAGGAGCATAGATCGTGGAGATGTTAATGTAAGATAATCAGTATTAAAATCATGCATCAGGTCTGCTGACTTTACCAAACCAAAATCAACCAAGCATACAACTGACCATCCTTTCCCGCCCAGGCAGCAAGGATAAACAAGAGAGCAGGCTTGCAGTGTAGGCCATGTTCATATCAGTTCTCCAGCACCATAGGCGTTGCAGAACCCAGAGCTGGTGCTAGGATGTAGACGATGAGGTCTATGACGGTAACACCATAGTACCAATTAACCTCATGGAAAAGGTAAGGGATGTCAATACTAGAGATCACAGTGAAGATGAGGTATCCATAGGCTGTATATGAATATCGCTAAATAGGCCAACCAAGTTGAGATGTTTCCTCTCATATATAACTTGTCCTTTTAGATTATAAATGGATTGTGTCAGGATATTATTTAGATGAGAAATTGTCTTTCATGGGCCGTCATCTCTACAGATTATAAATGGATTGTGTCAGGATATTATTTAGATGAGAAATTGTCTTTCATGGCATAACCGTCATCAGTACAGCTGGGCGGGAAAGGATGGTCAATTGTCTTTCCACATGACAAACCAGTTGTATGTTAAATTTGGGTCATGTTTTTTCCAGAGCTTCTTCAACTTTAGATGCCTTACTAATAGGAGCGGGAGCAGCAAGACGCTCAGGTTATATAATGTGCTTGGTTTCTATAATGTCTATGTAGTAATTTTTATTGTTATAAGCTACCATGATACTGTCGCCAGTTTTCAAACACGAGTAGTTCCTTAGAGTTGTTACCAAAATAGCTTTGAGGTTTGATATATCTAAAAAATATTTCGTGTGAGGCTGCGGTTTAACAAAAGTTCCTTTTGGAAGGGTGGCATTCTTCACTCTTACAAAATCCCCCTCTTGTAAGAGCAAGTTTTGCATCATCCAGTATGGCATATAAACCACACCTTCTTCAACAATAAACCATGCCTTTTTCACTCTTATAGCATTTGTGATTCTGTTTACACATACCTTTTATTAAGTTTTCTGGCTATTTATACCTTTCCATCCTCTTAATAGCTAACAAGTTCTCACAATTATTTAGATAATGAATTAATATTTATTTTGTACAGTGTCCAAAGCAGCTGAACGATACAGATTGCGGGTATTATGTGTTGAAGTATATGAAAGACATCTTTGATGTGAGAAATAGAAATATTCCTGAATGTGTAAGCTACTTAACATTATATTCTTTTAGCTTGTTCAAATTTCTAAATAAATTGAAAAAATCACAATATGTTGATATATTTGGCATATGATTGCAACATTATTCAAAGTATATTGGTCGTTGCTTCAACCAAGAAGAAATCGATGAGGTCCGAAACGAGTGGGCGACATGTGTTCTTGAGCACACATAAGATTATGTGACATGTGGGGGGAGACATTTGTTCTTTAGCATAGACCAATGTGTGAAACTTTTTTAGTTAGTTTTCAGTTCGATTCTAGAGTGGATACTCAGTACTTTGTATTATTGAATCGTTGTATGGATGATTTAATATTAATTAAATTTAGTACGACTTTCTTTCAAGGTTTGATGGAAATTTTGTTCAACTATGTGTTTGTTTGTGAAATGAAAAAGTATAATTGCATATTTATTATAATTTATTAATAATATGGTTAATTTGATCAATACAATTGGTTCGATATATGACCTGTCAAACTCTAATCAAAGACAACAGTTAATGATATGTTGTAAAATGTATGATTCTACAACAAACAACACATGTTGTGTTATCCACACCTATTACAATAGGTTTGTCAGGAAAAAATACACCTATTACAACAGGTGTTTCTAGTGAACTACAACATGCATAACCTGTTATATAAATTGTGTATATTACAACAGTCACACACCATGTTGTCTAAACAATCCTATTACAACAGTTAAATGTATGGAAAGACAACATACTCCAACTGTTATATAAACATGTATATTACAACAGGTGCACTGCATGTTGTAATAGACCTACCTATTACAACGGGTGTGTTTAGTGAAAGACAACACGCTTCGACTGTTGCATAATATATATTACAACGGGTGTGTTTAGAGAAAGACAACGTCATTCAACTGTTGTATAATATATATTACAACAGGTGCACTGCATGTTGTGTAAAATACCCATATTATAATAGGACATTCATTAAAAGACAACATGTTTCAACTGTTGTATAAAATACATCTATTACAACATGCGATCACATGTTGTGTAAAGCACCCTCCCATAAGACCACGTGATCTAATACAACGGTTAACACCTGTTGTAAATTGAGAAAAGGAAATGTTGTAAAAAGCATTTTCTGTAGTAGTGTGATGACCGTTGCAGAGTCACATTCAGTCGATGACAAGAATGAAAAAACTTGACGAAAAATGTTAATAAAAAGCATGCACTGTGATTTTCCAGTGTACTATTGTATAAGTGGTAAAAAAGAGTATTTGATTAAATACATGGTCAAGGAATAAACCAAAGATGAACATGTGGAACGATGTCAGTGTGGCTGTTGTTCATTCGTGTTCTCCATTCATACAACCTAATAGATCAGCCTAAAACCCGAGCAACAATTGCAGGAAAAACATTGTGAGGACTTGGCATTCATAGACAAAGAGGTGAAAAAGGAATGTTCTACTACAAATCTTATTAAAGTCGAAGGTCAAATCCCTGACCAATATACATGAATCTTTGACTAATAAGCTATGGTCAGGGCAAATCCCTGGCCAACATACCGTCGTCAAAAGCTTGGTGACCAATAGGGATTGCCTAGTACCTATCCTTGACCAATAGACATGGAATCCCTGACCAACAATTATAGGAATAAACCAATATTCTCCTTGACCAATATTTTGTATCCAATGCACATCCTTGACCTGTGTGAATTTTTACAATTGCAATATTTTTATTGCTATATTTGTACATATAAAACATCTAAAATATCACCAAGAGAAGTATTTCATCATCCATTAGATGCCAACACATTGAATATAACACAAATGAATATTGCATTCACTTCCAATTGTAATGTTTACATCCAAAAAGCATTATTGGAACATCATGTTTTTTTACTAAGAAGATAACTTATATCCTCTAATATCACTTTGGCATAACATTCATATGCATCACACGACACATCATACTATTTTACAACTATTTCAAATAAAAATAAACTTTGATATTGCCATCCCGATCAGATTGCTTCATTCATTTTCCCTAGCATTACTTCTGCAACTTCCACCATGATGGCTTTCTCCAGCATTTGCATTAGTTCTTCTACTTTGTGGAGTGTTCCAATATCCTACATTATAAAATTATATTAACTTTTCATAACAATATATAAGTTCATAAAGCAAAAATCAACATCATTTATATAATGTAATTATAATAAAAGTAATTAATTTAATTCTTAATCATGTACACATTACACAAACATTTTTATCGTATATATAATGGTCATGTATTTTATGTTGAACATGTACATATATGATTGCACTAACAGATATGAACAGTTGCCATGTATTTAGATAATATTTCTTTCTATGAATATGAATATGATCTCTTGCTGTCGAGGATGGGTACAAGAGGCTGGCATTGGGTTGTGGCCTCACAGAAATTTTTTGTTATAATATTATTTTGATACCACATGTTCATAATTTTACAAACACATCTTATTACAACATATGTCTGTGATATCATGCTTCAATACCTAATTTAAAGGAGGCCTATATCCGACATGTGAGAATGGATACCCATTGTATGCATAATGAAATGGAACTTGAGCACTTTGCATATTATTTCCCTACTAGAGAGACGAAATATTAAAAATACTTCGAATGAAATAATTTTAAAAAAAGTGAATTCTTGTTGTGTGTATTCATCACATGTTGATGAGTTGGTGGTTTTCATGTTCTTGGAAATTGATATCCAGAAAAGGGAGTAGTACCAAATGAATGTTGACCCTGTATAAGTATAAAATTATATTGTAGTAGTTGTTTGTTGAATTAAAACTTCATATTTTGATTATAACGAAAGATGTAACATATAATATGAAAACCTGTACTAGAGAAAACAAGGGATTTGGTCCATCCAATGTCTTTTTCACTTCAGCCATCAGTTTGTTATTTTCTTCTATCTTTTTGTTATTTTCTTCCATTTGAATTTGTAGTACTTCAATAGTTTCCTGTATATGCACAATATTAAAATTACACACTTTATATTGCTTATTATTTAATACAATAAATATATAAGGATAAGTTAATTACCTTGTATTTCTTATTTTCATATAGTAAATTCACATTGGTTGCTCGCAAAGATGCTCCACGTGCTCCCATCTTGTCATGACCACTACCAACTAATCATGTGTGATTATATTTTATAGGTTTAATTATTTCACGAATTGCCTCGTCTTCTTGAATTTCATTACTTTGATCAGAATTTTCACATGAAAATACACTTTGTTTGGATTTGTGGTGTTCCATAATCTTTTCCTAAAAAATAATATATGTGTGCATATTATAATCCAATTCAGTGAGAAAATAAAAATATAATATTAAAGAATCACAACTATATCCTTATCTTTTGAGTATGTAACTTTTAACAATTACATTTTACTTGGAGTATGTCCAAGTTCTTTTACCTGTATAGAAAAATATTTTTTTTGATGACCGGGAACCCCCCCTCAGAAAGCGCCACTTTGTGACCCCCCCTGGAAGGGTAAACCTGGGGGCCCACTCAGCCGCATGAGTGGATTCCCAAATAGTAGCATCGTTGGTATAGAAAAATATTATTATATATAATGCATGCACTTTAAAGTATTTCATTTAGGAAACATCCAAAATATATAACTACACCAATATAAACGTTTGATATTCTTACCATTTCCTGACGTTTCCTTGCAAACGTTTTAGCCCCGGTACAATGATTCATTTGCTTTTTTGATCTATTAATTTTATTCTTCTCAAGAATTTCCTAAATTGACATCGATAAATGATCAAAAATAATTTTCAATTATATAGTAGCAATCTGTATGAAATGCATACGGTTTTCACATATTCTATATTTAACATCTACACATCTAATTTTCAATAAAGAATATAAAACCTAGTCATGTATATTATATAAAAGTTTATGTCTATCAAATAGAATATAGAGATTTCTTGTCAGTGTGAAAGAGGGCGGATACTAGCTGGAATATAGAATTCGAAAAGTTAATTATGATTTTATTATGATACCATGTATTGATTTTTATTATATAGCAATATATATATATATATATATATATATATATATATATATATATATATATATATATATATATATATATATATATATATATATATATGCAATATGAACATTTATATTACCTGTCTTTTAGGTTGTTTCCATTTTTCAACCAATCTCAAAAATTGATCACGATCAATTCGAGAGTCACTTGAAATTGCCTCCATCAGTGCATTTGTGTTATCTTGATACTTCAACCAATATTTAACTTTTAACTCTGCCCTCCAATCTGTAAGGTTGGAACTTATATGCGTCCATACTCTCTCCCAACTATTTGGATGAGAACCAAAGTTAAAATGAGCCTAGTCACTATAAAACAATACATAAATAAAATTGAAAATTTTCATGATGAAATGAAATTAACAGGACAATGTATCATTACCTTTACAATGTCTTTTGTGTCATTGAATGATGACATAGGCATTTGCGGCCAATACTTATCAGCTGGCCACAAAGATGGTCTTCGAGCTAAAATTCCACATAGTAGGCTTAATTGTTTCCCCACTTCTCCAACTTCAAAACCTTTGTCATAAAAAACTACATGATGCCTCTCAGCAAGTGGTGGCTTAAGCTTTGAGATAGTAGTAGGGTCCCTTCCATGCCTTTCAATTTGCTCTTGTTGAATGTTTCTTCTTGGATCACTTTGTTCTTCAACATTTGTATATATTATTGGAGGTGAGGTTGCAGGAGTAATAATTGTATTATCTTCTTCAACTTCAATTCTTTATGCCAATCTTGTTGATCTCCTTGACATCTAAATAATACATAGAATATTAAAAAAATATATTAAAGATGATTCTAACAAAGAAATATGATGGAAGTGGAAATATTTCAAAACAACATATATAACACACCTTGATCTGTCCTTATTTTAGGCATGTACATTAAGTAGACAACAAGGTATGCATATTTCAGGCAAAGATCAACCTAATGTCCATCCTTCAACAAGTCCAACATAAGATATATTTATAAATATAAAATATGCTAAAATTGTGAAATATCTCTCTTCTACATGTTCAAAGACCTGCAAAATACTAATGCATTGCATAATACAATTTTTCTAGGCATGGTGTTCATATTCTGAAGCATGATATTTTATAAAGACCGTTCAATATTTGCTTCTTATAAAGACATCATGGTGTTCATATTCCGAATATTAGTAACATTAGATACATGAATATAGTATGAAAAAAGTTAATCCTCTAAATAATCTGCATTATATACATGATAAAATGCCTGTAAAATATTAAGGCATGCATAAAAACAACATATATTTCAACCACATAGCAACATAATTTTTCATTCATTGAGCAATCTTGACACAAGATAAATTTATAAATATAGAAAAAAATTAACACTATTGACAAATATCTCTTCCTCATGTTCAAATGCATAAAAAATATTCATGTAATGAAAACAACATCTAATATTTCAACTATCAAGCTTCATGATAAACAATAGTTGAACCCTCCATATCCATCCTCATCCAAGATATATTCTCACTATCATCATGATTTGATTCATTGAATGGTGCCTCAACATGAAATTCTTCTATCTGAGGCAAATCATACAATTCCCTTGGTGGGACCTTCAACACTACATGCCAATTTGTATCCACTGGATCATGAACATAGAAGCACTGTTGAGCCTGAGAAACAAATATAAAAGGCTCTTCTTTATGTGCTACTTTTAAGAAATTTAATAGAGTGAATCCATAATCATCAACTCTATATCCAGTTGTAGTGCTCTCATCAAACCATGTGCATCTGAATAATGTAATTTGAATGTTGGGGCCATACTCTATTTTTATGACCTCCTCTAATTGATCATAATATGTAATATATGATGAAACTGGGTTTCGGTCCCTAGAGATGGAGTAGCATGATGTCTCCGCGGATAGATTAACTCCACTATTTTGTGACTTGCGACGAGAATCCAACATTTTTGACTGAAATTTGCATCCATTAATGAGGTATCCATCGTAACTATCTCTTCACAAGAAGGACCTTATGCAAGCCAACAAATTTCTTCAGTAACATCTTCTCCATGGTTTCTAGCATACAAAATCTATATTTAAATAGAATTAGTTTCCTTCTCAAAGTCTATTAACATTACTAGTAAAATAAATAACATGGAATTTAATTGCTCACATGATTTTGGAACCATGAAGGAAAATCACGATGATGCCTTAATTCAATATTACAAAGAGTCATCCTTGGATGATTTAGTTGTAAATCATCCATATGCTTCCTATAATTTTAACCTATAAGGAGAATGTTACCTAACACAAAAAAATTAAAAGCATACTTCTCTACAAAATAGTATATAATGATTACCTTCTATAATAATCGATACTCCTTGTGTTGAAAAGAATGTAACGATGTGCTTGCTCCAGCGTCACTCGATCAAATTTCAAGATGGAGAAACATTCCATCTTGTGTCTGCCCTTTTAGATATCTGGAGAAAAATGTCATACATTCTTCAATCCAATAACCTTCAACAATACATCCTTCAAGATGTGCCTTGTTACGAACATGTCCCTTTAATGTTTTCAAATATCTTTCGATAGGGTACATCCAATGATAACGAACCGAACCTGCAATCTTGGCCTCTATGACTAAATATATAGTCAAGTGCACCATGATAGTGAAAAATGATGGTGGGAATATGCGCTCCAATTGACAAAGTGTAGTCACAATATCTTTCTTTATTTTGTCGAATTCCTCCAAATCGATTACTTTAGTGCAAATGTGATTGTAGTAGGTACACATTCTAGAAATTGGACCACAAACTTCTCATGAAGATGACTTCCTTAATGCCACAACCAATAATCTCTGCATTAATACATGATAGTCATGACTTTTCAAGGACAACACTTTCCGCTCATTGCATGTTAATGTGGCTAGAGATGTTTGAAGAATAACCATCTGGAACTTTCATTAAATGCAATACTGATAAAATATATCTTTTTCTTTTGTACTCATTGTGTAATAAGAAGATGGCATATAATATTTTCCACTATCAAGTTCTATTGCCCACAAGTCTTTCTGAATCCCTAATTCAGATAGATCCAAGTGAGATTGTAGATTATCCGTAGATTTACCATCAACACCTAAAAGTGTGCCCAATATATTCTCACAAACATTTTTCTCAATGTGCATGATATCTAAATTATGTCTTACTAGTAGATGCTTCCAGTGGCAAGTGAAAAAATATACTAATCTTCTTCCATGGCTTTGGTAGCAGAGTTTTATCTTCCATTTCAGAAATCCTCCTTTTCCCAACGTGTGGTTCTATCAATTCCTTGCTAAATGTCACATTTTCATAGCCTCTCAACTCATTCAAAATATCCTCACCAGCAAGACGCTTTGGTGCATGTCTGGATTCATCCTTTCCATTAAAGTTCTTCTTATCACACCTATAAGGATGATTATCACTAAGAAAATATCTATGGTCTAGATAGCAATCTTTCTTTCCATGTTTTAGCCTATACCATCCAGTATCTCTGTGACAACCAGGGCAACCAAACTTTTCCTCTTGTGCTATGGCCAGGAAGGTTGGCATATGCAGGAAAGTCACTTATGGTCCACAGAATAGCAGCTCACAATGTAAAATTTCTTTTTGAAGATGCATCAAAGGTGTTAACTCCAGTTGTCCAAAGTTGTTGAAGTTCATCAATTAAAGGTTCAAGATAAATGTCAATATCATTTTCAGGTTCTTTTGGACCAGGAATCAACAAGGACATTATGAAGTTTGATTGCTTCATGCACAACCATGGGGGCAAATTGTACAGGATCAACATGACAAGACAAATATTGTGAGAAATATTTAGGTGTCAAAGGGATTGAACCCATCACTTTCCAGTCCTAAGCGAACATTGCGTGGCTCATCACCAAATTCTGGAAACTTAGCATCCAGTGCTTTCCATGCAGTAGAATCTGCTGGATGCCGCAACTTTCCATCTTCTACCCGTTTCTTATGGTGCCATTGCATATCCTCAGCCACAGCTAAACATGAAGAGCCTTTGCAACCTAGGAGTCAAAGGAAAATGAAAGAAAGTCTTTGTAGAAAGTTTTGATGGTTTCACCTGGGGATCCTTTTCCTCTTTCCATCTAGATGTTCCACACTGAGTGCAAACTTCAAGTGATGAACGATCTTTATAAAATATCATGCAATCATTTGGGCATGCATCAATCTTCACATAATCAATACCTAAGTCTCTTAATAGCGTCTTGGATTCATAAAAGCTATCCATAAATGACTCTCCTCCACTAGGAAGAGCCTCTTTTGTTAATCTCAATTGTGATGTAAAAGACTTATTGGTCCATTGAGATTCCACCTTGAGATTCAACATTTTTACTAGATAAGATAATTTGGAATGGCTTGTACAGCCGTGGTATCGAGGTTCCTTAGCTTTATCTAGAAGTTTATAAAAATTTTCAACATCAATATTTACTGGAATATCAACATCAATATCATCTACTGGAGGTGTCTCAGGATGTTGCACACCAAACACACCATGCAACAAGCCTTCAATGTTGTCGCCATCAATATTGTCACCAAGAAGAGTAGTTGCGGATGAAGATTGTCGTTCTCTTCCAGGAATTTCTCCATGGTTAGTCTGTATGTAATAATTAGGTGTGAGCCCTTTGATCATTACATGTTCAAACACCTCCTCCTTAGACTTGAAATATCTATTGTTACATATTTTTCATGGGCACAATAATTGACCATTCCTCACATGATTTTGGTGGAGAATATTGTGACCAATAAAGGTAGATGAACCTTCTTAAAATTCCTTACTATGAAGGCAATTTTTGATATAAATCCAACTTCTATCTGCTATGTAATCCATCTACACGAGTGTAATAGGGATAAGTCAGACCTACACGTGTTGTATACTTGAATGACATTAAACTCATTACTTTTTAAAAGAATAATGTTTAGCATTCATATTGATAAACATATACCACTTATCCCATTTTTGCACACTTAATCTCACTAGTAAGTGTATACTGTGTGTTTATGTTTCAGAAAAAAATTCAACAACATTTCCTCTTAGTTCTCCAAGTACACAAACCTAGATAGGGCATATACCCACCTACGTATATACTCAGAGAACAAATGAGGACATGACTACCGAAATATTTTTGGAACCATGTACATATTATACACTTACATCCTAAGTGAGATTAAGTGTTCAAAAATAGTCCCAAATTGGGGACAACCCAATATTTACTCCAAATGAGTAAATATTGGATGAGTTTCTAAGCCAATATAATATATGGATAAATATTTAATGTATATATAAATTCGGTTAATTTACCTATGACTTAATTCAAAACAAAGTTAGTCAAAGTTAAATATATTTATGTAAAGCATTGGCGAGATCCTAAAGTTGACGTCAGTTATATCAAAAGTTCAATGTTGAAATTTGTAATATTGATTATTTTAAACGATGGACTCTTTGTGAAGCACCGCCAAAGCTGAATCATTACCAATTTTCTTTATCTTTGGACTGGCTAAGTAAAGTTTTAATGTTTAAAACCATCGTGTGTGGTTTATCATTATAGTTTAAAAGGTGAAGCTAATTCAAAGAGGTGCTTACATCATTAAATGTGTGTGATTATTGGCAAGAAAATTAACATCATTTAAAATTGATCCAACTGAATTATACACACTAATAATTTATTTATTTATTGGAAATAAATTCCAACATCATTGAATAAGAAAATAATAGTTTCCAATTATAGTAATAGTTTCAATGAGCATTCAAATATAATACATAATTGGGTAATACAAGTGTTCAACTTCCTTAATCATTTAAGTCGTTATTAAAAAATTGTTTTGATGGGATATAGAATATTAACAAATAATATGTGCCAACTAATACAAACTTTTTTGGAAATGAAATTGAAAGTGTAATTTTCGTATCCTTCATCACTGAGTTAAGAAGAATACACAATTTTATAAGTCAAACAATGTTGAGAATTTTCCTCTCAAATGACATAAATTTTGGCTAAGCACATGGGTTTTTACATACCTTTGGGCGCACCCTCCTTTTCAATCACTGTCCTTCTCTGCTCTGAGTTATAATTAATATGTCTTGCACAAACGCTCGGTGTAGCACGTACACACCTATGTAGGAGTACCTACGCTATAACACAAAAAAATCATCATATGATATTTTGAATTATTGTCAAATAGTCTGAATTATAAGATAAAAATACTAAATAAACATAATAGAATAAATATCAATACATAACACTATGTACCGGTACACATAATCATGACTTTTAGTTTCTATCATAAGCATAAGTGGAGTAGAAAAGACGACATTACATTTTTAGAAAGTAAAAATACTACAAGTAACACAAGCTTTCAACAAAGATAAAATACATAAAATTTCATATAAGAAGTATTACTAAAATACAATTCTATAAACAAAGAAAGGAATTCGGTGCATACATTTAGGCATTACATTAACTACAAAAAACAACAAGATTTTTCGTAGTATTACAATTGATAACTAATTGACTGGCTTATGCCACAAGTAATTAATTGTCGAGGGGCTTGTCTAAGAGTGAAACTTGGGACCATTTGAAGGGGATTGTATATCAATACGAATTAAGATATTCCTTTTATGACATATAATTAATAATATACATTACCTACAAATAAGATTATTACTACTTCAATGTGTGCTTGTCACCCATATTGGTATTTGTTTCTCTTTCAACGAATTCAAACTATCTTTCGTCCAATTTATAAAATTTTCATTATACTTAGAATAATATTTCTTGTGTGACGAGATCTATAGTGTTTTCAAATAGGAATAGTATAAGTAACAAAATTTGTGTATATTAATTATACAATATGTGGAAGAGATGTGTTGCCTATATGGCATGAGATACTTTACACACGAATTGTAAAAGGATAGAGTTCATATAGGTGAAGTTTTCTATTATTATATACTAAATTTCTAATGGTAGAATTTATTATTATGCGTTTCAGTCAAATAATAGAGTTGTTGTTTGACAAAGAGTCACTACTAGTCCACTCCTTTAAAATCAATCACAATCGAAACCCCTACTAAACTCTCTTCGGAAAGTGAGACTAATTATCCCATCTTGCATGAATTAATGACACACACACTCCCTTCTTAATTGAAAGTTAAAACGCCCAATTCTTCTTGTTCGTTGAAATCGTTGTCTCTTTCAATGACTCCATGAGTCTATCATATTATCTCTCTTCTAGTCTCTCTAATAATCACTCACAACGTTTAAAATTCCAATCTTTCTCAAATTCACCCAATAACTACACCGCTATGTTATGAGTACTAAATGCGCATGGGCAATTAACTGGGGCGCAACCTGCCAACGTGCGTGAGACCAACAGCCTCAAGAGACGAGTGCAATAATATGATTGTTTACAGAAGGGAAAAGGGTGAGAACGAAGGAACTACGGGAAATAGAAAAAGAATAGGGACTAACCAAAAGTCGGACGAAAATAAAAAAAAATGAGCACCGCGTTGTAAGCCACTGTCTCGCGGGGCTCCTCTGGTTTGTGGCTGCGGACGGTTAGTAGTGACGACGATGCTGGGAAACCACCGTCTCCTTTTGCGTGTGGCTGCAGACTGTCAAGCAGTGATGACAGCGCCGTAAACCACCATCTCCGGAGGCATCCTTGTCATACGCCTACAAACGGCTGCGGACAGGAGAACAAAAAGGGATTGAGGGGGGGGGGGGTGTGAAAAGCAACCGTTTCATTTTGATAGAAGTGAAAACGGCCGCTAGGTCAATCCGGTAGAGGAAAATATTAAAGGAGAAAAATATATTTGGTCATGGATAAATAATACATTATCCAAAGATAAGTCTTCGAGACGAAATCTAATATGGTATCCTTGACTAGTTTGCCTTGACATTTAACAGATTTTGTTGTAGTGGTGTTTCTCTACCATGTGTTCATAGTTCTCCTAGTATTCATGATAATCTTGACACCCAACTACTCCATGAAGGGTCCGTTGTTGGATAAGAGATGGAGGATACAATGCTAGTTGTTGCATTTGCGGTGGCATGCTTGAGCAACTCATGTTGGGAATTTACTTTCGTCAATTGTGTATTTGACAGAGACTTTTGAGATTTGATCAGAATATGCAGTTAGATGTATCTGTAATAGGTAGTTTTGTATTTGAGGGAAACATGCGAGATATGACTAGATAGTTTCGTGTATGACGGAAACGTGGAATATAGTATCGGAAAAGCATCGTATATAGACGTGCATTTGGCATGGGTAGTTTAATTTGATGGAGACGTGGTGGATGGAGAATAGAGAGGGAAGCAAAGTAATTGTGGCTTGTTTGTCAAAGATGGAGAGAAATGGGGCGAGAGGGAGATGGTGGTTCATTGGAGGGATGTGATAATAGTTAGTTAGAGGGTCTCGTGGAGGTTAGTTTAATAGGAGAGAAGTATTTTGGTGAATAAAAAGTAATTAAAATATAACAAATGTGAGAAAAAAAAGTGAGAAGAGATTGAGTGAAGGAGAGAACGACAACTAAAAATATTGACTTCTGATTGGACGCTGGGTTCAAAATGACTATTTTGTAAATAGGTAGAAAAACTCCATCTTTTTATATTAGTATAGAGTATAGATATGTATATGACTACTCCATAATGAAATTTGTCAGTTTAACTTCAAAACAAAATATAAATATTATATGTGGTTGATATTTGTCTTTGATCTCTCGGGTATTGGGTTTTCTTTCGTTATTTATTGGCGGCTTAAATTTATTAGTATCTGTCAATGAATTCAGAGTGCATTGATTGATATGCGAATGGATTAGTTTTTACCAATTAACTAACAGTCATGCGGGTGTCGCTCGAGAAAAGAGGAAAGGTTTGTTGAGCGGTAAATTAGTGGCAATGCGGCACTACCGGCCAGTACAAATTACAATCAGCAAGATGTCGCCCGGTGGGGGGGGGGGGGTGGATTGATAGAAATCCAAGCGTCTTCTCGTTTGAAGGGTCCGTCTGAGTCGATCCGATTGTGCAATCCACACTTCTAAGCCTTTGATATCATTAGTGTGTTTATTCATGATTCTATTTCCCTCTTACGACGCATACCACATATATCATTAATAGGAACATGATGATATCATCATCTATTTTTCAGATTTTATTTTTAGATCAGTGAGTTTTGCCATAAAAAAAAGATTGACAACCCAATTTATCACGAGGGCCTTTACAAAGACATTTATTAAAAAGCTAGTTAATAATTGTAATAATTGTACTATTCCTTAATTCTACGCATTCAGTAGATATATCACCCTTCCTAAATTGTTATTTTTGTATAGGATTGCAAATACTATTTACAATTTTTTTGCTGTACATGACAAATTAAATAAATACCAAATTAAATTAAATACATGCAGTAAAAACAAGATCGAATATTCCGGAAGCTGTTACCTATTAACTGACCCCGCAATTCCCTACTATCATCACTAAAGACTAGATAACAATTATCGCAAGCCACTCGTCTGGTGCGGCGGCACCGAGGCACGAGAAGACGGTGACATACTGGGAGAACAAGACCACCGGGGACTACCGCCGCGACACCTTCACAGAGCGCTCCACCAATGACGGCGGCGTCCGCACCTACAAGACCGTCACCGTAGGAAACAAGTCCACCGGCCAGACCACCACTATCCAGCAGCAGCAGGCGCACGGTGGCGGGTCCTATGCCAGCGGCTCTTACGGTGGCAGCAATTACTACCTTGAGTAGCCAAAGTTTCTGATGTGTTCGTGAGCCGTTTTGATACATGCTTGTGTCGGGGCTGTTTATCTTCCTTTAGGTATTGTTCGTCAGCGTCTGTGTTGTGTCGTCATGATGGTCCTTGTTTAGTAAGGTTTCATGGGAGTAGTCATCTGCTCTCATCTTGGTTGTTCGTACTACTCTGGCCGGCATCGTTGCCGGAAACGCTACTGTTTTATCGTCCACTGCTGTTTATGTTCGTCGTCGGATCAATATATTACACCAGTTTAAAGGTTTAAGCAATGATCACGTGTCTGCACAAATCGGTTACATCTTTTCATTTTTTTCCCATATGATCAGATCTGATGATCAAATCTTTGAAAAAGACTAATATGATATGCCATCGTTCATTTTTTTTATAATACCATCACATCCATTTTTTTAGTATTTCTGAAGGCATAACCCGATGTTAATGATATCACTCCAAGCAAAATTGGTAATTCCATTACAACATACACTGGATCAGTGTAGCACAGCACTGATACGAAGTTCTCTAAAACGGGCGCACCTATATATGTCTTACATAGCCTTTACTTTAAATATTTGGCGTACCATGGGAGTTTTTGAGATAGTACAGTCACCTTCTTCCTAAGGCAAGATTTACAAAGAGGTGTCCTTTAAGAGAAGCTTTTAAATCTGTAGGGCCGAACTTGGTTGTGTTTCAAAAAATCTTTATCATATATCGTCCGTAAATCCTCTCCTAAAAAAGTTGGATTCAAATGTGTCACTATCCCAACATATTCCTGTTACACACACCTCATCATTAGCACCGGAACTGCAGCTCGGAAATACGGTAGAGATTAATAGATTAATATTGACACGTCTGGGCCAGCACATTCTCTGTGCCTATAAGCATCAATATATCACGGAATTTGAATATATTCTGATGGGCGTTTTACATCTCCCTGTGCACGAAGGATTTTATATAGAGTCAATCCAAAGGTCAACACAATGTATATAACAAAGGGTAACCAAAATAGATCAGATATATGAATAAGCCACAAAAGGATAACACTATTTTATTATTCATCTTAACAGTTCGCGTGCATAACATGTCCACATCAGAAGGATACATGCCATTCTATGTTTCATCCACACATCAGGTTAACAGGAAAAGACTGCAATGTGCGTAAACAATACATCTACTAAGTAGGAAGCAACAATGGTAAACAGTTGTGGTAAGAAAACTCTCGCCCGTGACTATGTGTGCATCACATGATACTAGACTCTACAACAAACCACAACCATCAATGAGCCACTAACTCCATATAGCTAATTTTTTTAGCAGTTTAAATGAGTTGCTGCTTCTGCGAATGGGTATTTCCCACTTAGAAACTAAACATGATGTTAGGGTGTCATGTTCTTATTATATAATTAGATAAGCCATATTCAGATTATTAAATCCTACTCATGGTTATACATTGAGTACTAGCTACCTATATATTATACTCATTATGTATAAGGACTAGCTACCCAATCAGTTGATTGAATGAAATGCAAAAACAAGACTAAAACTTACAACTAACACACTGTATTCAATTACGTATCTTATTTATATTTTATATATATATCCTTCGTTGGTGTTACATTTCTTGTTAACATCTAGGATCTTGGGAAAGAGTTGTGGCCAGGCTTGACTTCTCTTTCCTAGTCAAAACTCAATTGGAGTTGCGGCCAAGGCCTAACACCTCTAGGGGATAGTATTATGGTTGAGGCCCATCACCCCTTCATGAGCTCTTCCAACTTTTGCTACAAGTCATTCTCTCTAGGCAGGAACACAAACATTGGGTTGGGAATTATTGCCAATCTTGAATCCTCACATCAAACCACATTAGAAAACAACATAGAACCCAAGGAGGCACATGTATCAGGTTCTAAAGTAGAATTAGGCTTTACACTTGTATCGGGTTTCAAACATCAATGCAAGTTCAATATTTAATCTAAGTAGTTGTATGTCAGATTGATCTATTAATCTCTTATGCAACTATAATAGATAAATCATCTCATATGCAGTTAGAATAGGATATATCATTTCATATCACCATCTCACCATGTATAAGTTACATGAATCATCACCATTAGTCCATTTCAACATCCTAGGCATCTTGTCACTATTAGGGCACTATTTTTACCATATGGATCATAATTAAGTATTATAGAACCAATCTTAAGCAACTAGAGAAGAATCCAAAATATGAGTATCAATGCATACATTAGAGAAGATTAGGGATTCCAGTACAATTAAAAGACAGTTCATGCAATTCCATCATTAGGACATTATATGAAATAATACCTTAATACTCAATCATTTACTATTCTTTTAAGACAGTTAGGGAGAAACATTCAATAGGACAAGCTATATAAGTTAAACAATCCAATCAAGCATCTATGAATATGCAAGAAAATCAATTGGCATTAGGGTTGTGCATATACTGGTCCATATTGGTGGACCACTCTAGACCGGCTATTTGGTCATGTCCAATCTTAGACAAACTAGAATTTTGATCCGGTTCAGAGTTTTCTATATACTTGTACTCCGGTTGTTGGTTCAAATCGGTCCAAAATTGGTTAAAACCAATCTGACCTATTACACCTGGTAACTCAAAAAAAATGTTTGTAAGGATTAATTTAATATGATGTTTTAGGTTATAGGGGAGTGGAATGTACTATTATTTTACGATTTTTCTATAGAATATTAGCCTCTTAGTCTACCTAATAGGATATACCATAATGACATTGTTATGACAACTGCTCACAATTTATATATGGTAAATATTCATATTTCTACAATTTGAATAAATTACCAAGTTACAATGACTAAAGTAGGAAAAAGTGGTGCTAGTCTAATTGCGTATAAAATTATCAAGACATAGTTGGTTTCTAATGTAAACTTAGTTGAGTTTGAATAAGCGAGAAATCATCCTGGTTGTAGTGATTTTACATCTTCAGTTGTGTCTGTTATACCATTTTTTATAGGAGAAAGACAACTATAAAATTATATTGGGTTTAATTTTGGTCATGCGTAGGGGGGAGTACATGGGTTTCACTCACGGGGGAAATCACATGTGTCATCCCCCTACCAGTCTAGCAGCATGGTCCCCCTTCCTCCACTCACTTTTTTTATTCATCTAGTTTTTTTGTGTTTGTATTTTGTTTTACATATAACTTTTAATCCGTAATTAGTTTTCTCACAAATTAAAAATAGTTAGAATTCTCATAAAATGTACATCCCAACAAGACCATGTTGATATATTTAAAAAAAAACTAAAGGGGAAAGTAAAGAGGAATGAAAGGAGAGAGAAGGTAAGTAAAGAGGGAACAAAATGAGTGAGGAAGGAATATAGTGAGAGAGGAGGGAAGAAATGAAATAGAAGACAGAAGTGAGAGAGTAGATGAGTGAAGTAATGGGTGAGAGGAAGGAAGTAAGGAGGAAAAAATGTAGTAGGAGGGAAGTAAGGAGGAAATTAAAGGGAAGAGGAGGGAATAAAATGAGTGAGTAGGGAAAATAACGGGAGAGGAGGAAAGTAATGGAAGAGAATAGAGAAGTGAGAAGGTATATGAGGAAAGTAATGAGATAAGAGCCGAGAAATAATAGGCCCACTTGTACTAATAATGCACCCATATTTGAGTGGAGCACACCCACTTCTATTAGTAGTACATCCACCTTATATTGGGTATTTTTCTAAAAGAAGTGGGCGTACTCCACTGATATGTGGATGCATTACTAGTAGAAGTGGGCATATTTCACTCAAATATGGGTGTGTTATTAATAGAAGTGAATGTGCCCACTTCTACTAGTAATGCGCCCACATTTGAGTGAAATGCGACTACTTCTACTCGCAATGCAATCAATAAAATATATGGGTGCATTTACTAATAGAAGTAGACACATTCCACTGATATGTGGGCGCATTGCCAGTAGAAGTGGGCATATTTCACTCAAATGTAGGCTCATTACTAGTAGAAGTGATTGCATTTCACTTCTATTAGTAAATGCACCCATACATTTTATTGACTGCATTGTGAGTAGAAGTAGCTGCATTTCAATAAAATGTGGGCACATTACTAGTAGAAGTGGGCACATTCCATTCAAATGTGGGTGCTTTACTATTAGAAGTAGATGCATTCCATATTTAATGGACTACACCTACTTTTACTAGTAATGGGCCCATATTTGAGTGGAATGTGCCCACTTCTACTAGCAATGTGTCCACATATAAGTGGAATGTGCCAACTTGTCCCTTTACTTCCCTCATCCTTGTTTTACTTATCATCTCTCTCCTTCTTCCATTCTGAGGAAGATGAGATATAATGGGAAAGATCCCCTTACATGTAGGTTTCTTGTTATATCTTGATAGAAAGGAGGCAACCACCCTTTCCTATAATTAGGAGAAGGAGGAAGCATACAAACACTTAGACAAACCCTAATGGGCCAATAGACTATTGGGCCCATGTTACAAATAGTCTAAGTAGAAATTAAGTAAAAGACTAAAACACTTAAGTAAATAGACACTCTAATACTCCCCTAAAGCTGGAGCTTGGGAGAATCCCAAGTCAGCTTGCAAACAGACATACAAACAAACTAAATAGAATAGAAAGATAACCAAACCCATACAAAAATTTCTCCCCCTCAACGTTACAATAAAATCACTCAAGCACACAAATACTCAAAGCCCCCCCCCTCAACTAGATACTTCAAAGTAGTGGATATCTGGGAAGGCATAGAGGCTTCTTGATTGTAACGTCTGTCTCGCGAAAACAAGATTAACTAATGCGGAAGCGTTCACTAAGTAGTGGATTACCAAAAATCACTAAAAATTAAAACCTTTTTATCAATGGATCCATCAAAGGAAAACTTCCTCACATAGAACCAAAGTAACATAATTACATTCTTGTTCAAAGGTACATATTCAGTATCATCTCCTTTTGAGATTTAAAAGCATTAGCTGTCTTGTCAAGCTAAACACAGACAGTATAAAATCTCGAGGCACTAAGCCAAAATCTCTAAAATACTAACTACTACTCTGAGGACCTGAGAGTATAGAGACAACACATAAGACTCTATCTACATCTATACAAGGCATAAAAGCCAATGTCTCCACCTGAGACTTTACTGCTGTCCCTACTGTTGTTGCTGTTGTCCTTCTCCTACTGAAGGATTCTTGTCTCCTCGTCCGCGTCCACCTAAAAATGTAGTTCCCACGGGGGTGAGACAATTGTAAATTGCCCCAACAAGAGATATAACTCTCCTCCAGTAACATTATTATTGCACCTTAAGAAGATAAATATGCATAGAGGAATCATATTTGATTGACTGCAGCTAATTCAATATCTAACATATTAGAATATTATTCTTATCTAAAACATTGCAGCTATAACTTGAAAGAGCCACATGTCACTTATTCATTAAGGAATATGAAGAACATGCATAACATTTATTCACTACAACATCATTACCACAACATTAACTATCTTCAGGCTTAGATCATATATCTACTACCTGACATTGTCATTGTGGAGTCATGGCCTGTAGCCATACTCTTTTCATAAAGGGTTGGGATCCTAATTCCTCAACTCACCAAGTACATTTCCTCTTCTTAACAAGTTCATCATCATGATTATAGCATTTGGGTATTTGAACCCATAACTCACCATAGGATACTTTTTACCACTTGTTAGGTAACTTTTTACCTTCAGATCATCTGACCAAAGATATCATAATTCTTGCTATACAATGTATTTTACATAGTACACAAACCTTATAGATTCTTACTACACAAAGCATACGAAGGCTTATAAATCCTATAAAACATTCTCAATAAACAAGCATCATAGCCCATACCTGGCTATGCTTCTCATCTCATCATCCCAGCATGATTAGTATTCATGGCAACAATTATGATGCTTTCATATCAGTATCATACAACACTAAGTAGTATCATCCCTTTTTAGGGTTCATGATTTCTCTTTCACATCAGCATCCTTCATTAGGGTGTTCCATAAATAACCACTTGGGTTCTTAAGATTGTATTATTAATGATCAGCCCTATTCCATTGCTTCTCAAAGCTAGAAACCAAAAATAGATATCATAAGTATTCAAACATACTTATATATCCTCATCATTCATCATTGAATGTATTATCAACACCAAGTATGAGTTTCTCTCTCATCTGTATCATAATATGATTGTATCATAGTCTATTGATTTGGATTAACCTTTTCATAAGGCATGTTAGTCTACACTTAACAAAGTGCATTACATTTCAATGTAACAATTGTCATGACCCATTTCATGTGTCATATATTCCAAATATAATGAACTTATAACACATCATGGTATATCAGAATTGGGGTGTTGGATGTGATATCTATCATGCCTTGATGTATCACTTCCCTCAACACCCTCATCTTTCTTGAGTTTATTCACTTAGCTTGTATTAGGGTATCACTCATCCTAATACCTATGCACTAGATCATCACATTCTTTATGAAATGTATTGGTCATGATTCATCTATTTTAGAATACATAACCATTGCCAAAGATATGGACTCACCCTTGAGTCAGGGACTATTCATATAAGGATATCCATAATCAACCCCTCTAGGTATTTCATTTGTCAATAAATTAATCACTATTCTATCAATAGGAATAGGATTCCATAATTATAATTTGAGGTTCACTAAGCGTCTCACAACATATATAGATTTCACCTAGAATCACTCTTCATTAGAGTTTCATATAAAATCCTTCTATATCAAGGTTTCACCTAGTATTATGTGAAACTAAGACTTCACAACACATCACCCAATGTTAAGGCTTCACATTAGTATTAATGGCACTTCCCTATATTAGGATTTCATATACCTTTATCCCATTTTGGGATTAGGGTTTACCATTCACATTCAAGTAGGGTTTCTCTTTCTTCATACCCAAATCAGGGTTAGGATATACAATTCCCATTAAATTAGGGTTTCTAACTTTATTACACTAAGTTAGGGTTACATCATCACCCTTGATTTATTATTTCACTGAGATTTGCCCTAAATTAGGGGTTCACATAACCTTGCACTAAATTAAGGTCAAGGTACATCAATCATTTCAATGAGGATTTCATGGTCTTATTATTATGGATCAAACCTTGATTACACATTTATTCATGGTGACAGAATTAAGGTTTATATATGTAAGCAATCATCTCTCTCATTCTTTCTCCCTCTCATCCTCTATAGGATGTTAGCTACTCCAAGATTGATTTAGGTCAGCCCTTTAATTAAGTGCACATAGTTAGGGTCAACCTTCATAATCACCATTGATCTATATCACTAATAATCAAGTAGCTAATTGACCTTTGAACATATTAGGTGTCCAAATGGTTTAACCAATTTTAACCTCAAAAGGTCTTGATCACTTAGACCTCAAACGATCTTGGTCACTTAGACCTCAAATGGTCTTGACCTATTAGGTTCAAACGGTTTGAAACCGTAAAGGTGAACATTGAGATCATTTGCTAAAGCAACATTTTGAAACCGCATGAACCCAACCGGTTTGGGATCGTTTGTTCCCAAATGGTCTTAAGACCGTTTGGTCCAAACCTCCTCAAAACCGCATGGACCAATTATAGTCTCACCCTATCAAATCAATTTAGGGTTCTCAATGTTGATTTCTTCAATCATTGGATTCATGTAACCAATCTTCAATTGGACCTATCACCATAGTTCAGTTGAGTTAATTAGGTCATCCTTCAACTGATTTGACCCTCAATTAACCCTCCATTGATCATCACGTATGGTTTGAATCAATTGGATCAGGGTTTGGAATCGATGATCCTTCAACATTAATCATTGTGTGACTAGTTACTTTAAAACTATTGGACCATCATCCAAAATGGACATGACCTGACCTCAAACGGTCTTGAGGTCATTTGGATGACCTCCAAACGGTCTTGAGACCGTTTTCCCATCTCATCACTCAAATCCAAGTCATCCAATTAGGGTTTGGATCATTGGATTGATCACCAAATCAGCAATTGATTGCACTTCAACTTAGTACATTTAGATCTTCAAACACCTAACCATAGTCAACCCTAGACCTCCCAACGGTCTTGAATGACCCCCAAACGGTCTTGGGATCGTTTGGATGACCTCCAAACGGTCTTGAGACCGTTTTCCCATCATATCATCATTAATCATATCATTCAATTAGGGTTTGGATCCTAGGATTGGTCACCAAATCAGCACTTAATTGTATTTCAATTTGGTACCTTTGGACCTTCAAACACTTGACCAAACTTAACCCTAGGCCTCCAAACGGTCTTGGGTGACCCCCAAACGGTCTTGGGTGACCCCCAAACGGTCTTCCCCAAACAGTTTTGAAACCGTTTGGGTCAATCAACCCAAAGCATCAACTCATTCAATTGCAAAATCAGCACTTAGCCGATTAGGATTTATACCATATGTTTGAATCTTCAAATACCTAACCATACTCAACCCTAGACCTCCAAAAAGTCTTGGTTGACCTCCAAATGGTCTTGAGACCGTTTGGGTCAATCAACCCAAATTTCAAACTCAATCACTTATGAAATCATCACTCAACCCGATTAGGGTTTAGGTGATTGATGGACCTTCAACTCATGAACCAATTGGAGTTAGTCAATAATAATTGGTGGGTAATTAACCTAGATCATTATAAACAAGTCCCCAAATGGTGAACCCTGGTCAACATCACCAACGGTCTTAAACCGTTTGCTTCTATGCAGTTTAGTGAAACCATTTGATTTCAAACGGTTTGAAACCGTTTGCTCCCAAAAACAAACTGTTTGGACATTTGATTGAAACCGTTTGGTCTAGATATTTGGGGAGGTGTGTGCTTATGATGATGTCATCATCATCAAGCTATAGACCCACGAAACCTACTGTGATTTCTATGGAAATTGCATCAATCAACCAAATCATTAATTGTAAATAGATAAATGATCATTATTTGATGGGGAATTGAATGCAATAACAAAGTTAGGGTTTCAAGTTATAAAACCTGCCTCCAATTGAGCTCCAAAGCTCCAAGCTCACGGAAAAAATGGTGTATGCAACTCCTTTCACTATTCCAAGGGTCTTCCTCAAGCTTTGAGTGAAAAGAATTGGTTAGAATTGAAGAGGGGATCAAGTTATGAAGAATTCATACATTGATTTTTGATTTTCACCATGGATTCAAGGTGAAAGGAGGTCAAGAACCTTACCAACAGGTTGGGGGTCGTCCTCCTGCTCCTCCCAAGCTCGTTGGTCGTTTTCCAAGCAAGGGGAAAGAAGAGAATCCGAAAAAGCCTTTGTTTTGGCTTGGAAAGGGTACTTTTATAAGAAAATTGATGAGAGAGAAAATCTTTTATAAAAGTCTATTAATTCCAAAATTGTTGCCACAACTCCCCCCTGGGTTTCTTACATGCAAAGGCATCTCTATCCCACCGATCTCCCTTCCATTATCCAAGAATTAAGGGAAAAGAAATTTAGCACCTTAACCCTTATAATAAGAATATCTATATGTGAGTGGAAATTCTTTTCCTTATAATAATGGTGAGTGGGATTTCACCTCCTTAGGATATGCTCGTGCCTTTGCAAGGCTTTAAGATCATACACACACATATGCATCCAACCATTTTAATTTTGGTTGAATTCCCTTTAATTAATACATTCATTTTTGCCTAAAATTGAATTAGGGTTTCAATTAGGATTAAATCTTGATTATTTTAATATCAAGATTCTCTCTCCTCCAACTTAATTCTAATGAGGCGCCCCTCTTATTTTCTTTACCCCACATGTTTCCAAGAAGAATTAGGGACCTTTTTGAAGTGGTTATTTGCATGTTTAACCCTAGGTTTTGGGTAAATTGTACATTACACCAAAACTAGGTTTTAATGCACAAGGATTGCTTTACAAGCTTAATCTTGGTGCCCAAGCTTATGAAAACCATACCACTACATCATATTCGTTCTTATGATATCTCAACATCAGAGAAACATTTTATCATGTGCAATTTGCAAGTTAACCCCTCAACTTGGGTAATTTGCACTTTAGTCCAAAATAAGCAAACATTGCTTCAACATTGCTCAAACAGGACCAAAATTGAAACATAAGTTTCTCATGAGCCCTAATTACTTTTCTCAAGATAAGATTAAGAATATAATCAACCTTATTAGGCAAAATATCTAGGGTTAACACATAACCCAGGTCAGGGATGGTACAAATTAGAAACCCCTAACAAGGATTTCGTCCCCGAAATTCCAGGAAAAAGGAGGGACAGATTGTTCATTAACCATGCCCTCAAGTCTCCACATATCATCTTAATGTTATGGAGATACCATGGATATGTAATTCACACAAAGTTCCTTTCATTAATTCCACCTTATCACTGTTTATGTTTATGCAGAGCATAAACCCTTAACATATGATGTCCATATTATTGAAAGGAAGAAGCATAAAAGAACATACTTCTATCATCACATACGAATATTTACCAAAAGAGAAACATACATATATATATAACACAGATAATTCACTCAGCAATCCTTTATTTGTTTTGGAAAGTTCACTGAGAAAGTTCACTAAGCAATTAATTTAGAAGTATTCACTGAGAAGGTTCACTAAGCAGTTTGTTTTGGAAAAATTCACTAAGTAAGTTCACTAAGTATGTTCACTGAGTTTGAAGATATTCATTAAGAAAATCCACTGAGTATGTTCATTAAGTATTTTGTTCTGAAGATATTCACTGATCAAATTCACTTAGTATGTTCACTAAGTATTTTGTTTTGAAGATATTCACTAAGCAAATTCACTGAGTATGTTCACTAAGTATTTTGTTTTGAAGATATTCACTGAGCAAATTCACTGAGTATGTTCACTAAGTATTTTGTTTTGAAAATGTTCACCAAGCAAATTCACTGAGTATGTTCACTAAGTATTTTGTTTTGAAAATATTCACTGAGCGAATTCACTGAGTATGTTCACTAAGTATTTTGTTTTGAAAATGTTCACCAAGCAAATTCACTGAGTATGTTCACTAAGTATTTTGTTTCAAAAATATTCACTGAGCAAATTCACTGAGTATGTTCACTAAGTATTTTGTTTTGAAAATATTCACTGAGAAAATTCACTGAGAATATTCATTAAGTATGTTGTTTGAAAGTATTCACTGAGAAAGTTCACTGAGAATATTCACTAAGTATGTTCACTAAGTAGTTTGTTTTGGAAAAATTCACTGAGAAGGTTCACTGAGTATGTTCACTAAGTATGTTGTTTTGAAAATATTCACTGAGAAAGTTCACTGAGTATGTTCACTAAGAATGTTCACTAAGTAATCTATTTGGAAATTTTCACTTAGCTCTTCCTATTTAATTTCATTATACTCTCTAGATTGTTTCAGAATGACTACTTGATTAGAGTAATAAAAAAGATAACAATCTAAGAGTTTCATACTTGCCTTATCTACAATAATCATATACCTGTCCAGGGTATACAAGTATTGAGATTAGGTAGTATGCACTTTATTTACTATCATATCCCTCACTTTTCATATCATTATACACACAGGATTTTTCATTCTTGAATTTTCTTCAGGCATTACTTCTATATCTCATCTTTCAACACATAGATAAGGGAGATTATAAAACATTTTAAGGAACACCGAGTAAGATATAAGTTCTCATCTCCCTTGTGTCCTTATAGGACTAGTCAAAGGAATTCAAAAATAACTACTTTTATATCTTTAACACATAGAATCATGAAATGAAGTATCAGGATGAATATATTTTATTTAAGTATTACCCCTCAAGGTCACCTACCACATTAGATTGATTTCAACACATAGTGTCCAGTTATCTCATGTTGCTGCTTTTGCCTTTACTTAGTGGCTACTTCCCTGGTGCACTAGGCATTTATTGCACTGGTGACACCAAAAACTTTGTCTTTTCAGAATATCTAGGCAAATGTCTTTGGAATTGTAGAGACCTTACCTTAATTCATAGCTTATGGACCCTCCTTGGGCACTATCATCACAGATGTACTATTTGTCCAGAATTATGGCAGAGTCTACTTTCTTGCCATTTATTAATCTTTCCCATATTTCCACTGTTCTAACATGACCATGTCACTCTGGAATCCTTTCAAAGCCCAAAGTTTATGCATTAAAGACTGGTAACTTAGGTTGTAATACTAGTATCCAGTCTTCTTTATGCATTACTATTGTCCTATCCTGCCCTTCAAGAGCATAACATAGGATTCTTTATCCTGATTAGGTCAAGGTGGGAATTCTCAGGCACTTGTTCTCCTCTTGCCTGGTCCCATGCACCCTCTCCTGGTGCAACAACATTGCCCTTAGCAATGTGTTCCTTATGTTCTCCAGTCATTTTCAAATTCTTCTTCTCCTATTGTGAGCAGAAGATACTATCAGATAAACTGGAAGACACTTAGAACAGACTCTACAACCTTAGTCCTATGTCTCTGTAGACTCAGCAAACCTAGAGCTCTGATACCACTTAATTGTAATGTCTGTCTCGCGAAAACAAGATTAACTAATGCAGAAGCGTTCACTAAGCAGTGGATTACCAAAAATCACTAAAAAATAAAACCTTTTTATCAATGGATCCATCAAAGGAAAAATTCCTCACATAGAACCAAAGTAACATAATTACATTCTTGTTCAAAGATATATTTTCCGTATCATATCCTTTTGAGATTTACAAGCATTAACTGTTAGTCAAGTTAAACACAGGTAGTATAAAATCTCGAGGCACTGAGCCAAAATCTCAAAAACACTAACTACTACTCCGAGGACCTGAGAGTACAGAGACGACACTTAGGACTCTATCTACATCTATACAAGGCATAACAGTCAGTGTCTCCACCCGAGACTTTACTGCTGTCTCTGCTGTTGTTGCTTCTATCCTTCTCCTACTGAAGGATTCCTGTCTCCTCATCCGCGTCCACCTAAAACTGTAGTTCCCACAGGGGTGAGACAATTGTAAATTGCCCCAACGAGAGATATAACTCTCCGCAAGTAACATTATTATTGCAGCTTAAGAAGATAAATATGCACAGAGGAATCATATTTGATTGACAACAACTAATTCAATATATAACATATTAGAATATTATTCTTATCTAAAACATTGCAACTATAACTTGAAAGAGCCACATGTCACTTATTCATTAAGGAATATGAAGAACATGTATAACATTTATTCACTACAACATCATTACCACAACATTAACTATCTTTAGGATTAGATCATATATCTACTACCTAGCATTGTCATTGTGGAGTCATGGCCTGTAGCCATACTCTTTTCATAAAGGGTTGGGATCCTAATCCCTCAACTCACCAAGTACATTTCCTCTTCTTAACAAGTTCATCATCATGATTATAGCATCTGGGTATTTGAACCCATAACTCACCATAGGATACTTTTTACCACTTGTTAGGCAACTTTTTACCTTCAGATCATCTGACCAAAGACATCATAATTCTTGCTATACAATGTATTTTACATAGTACACAAAGCTTATAGATTCTTACTACACAAAGCATACGAAGGCTTATAAAGCCTATAAAACATTCTCAATAAACAAGCATCATAGCCCATACCTGGATATGCTTCTCATCTCATCATCCCTGCATGATTAGTATTCATGGTAACAATTATGATGCTTTCATATCAGTATCTTACAACACTAAGTAGTATCATCCCTTTTTAGGGTTCATGATTTCTCTTTCACATCAGCACCCTTCATTAGGGTGTTCCATAGATAACCACTTGGGTTCTTAAGATCATATTATTAATGATCATCCCTATTCCATTGCTTCTCAAAGCTAGAAACCAAAAATAGATATCATAAGTATTCAAACATACTTATCTATCCTCATCATTCATCATTGAATGTATTATCAACACCAAGTATGAGTTTCTCTCTCATCTGTATCAGAATATGATTGTATCATAGTCTATTGATTTGGATTAACCTTTTCATAAGATATGTTGGTCTACACTTAACAAAGTGCATTACATTTCAATGTAACAATTGTCATGACCCATTTCATGTGTCATCTATTCCAATTATAATGAACTTATAACACATCATGGTATATCAGAACTGGGGTGTTGGATGTGATATCTATCATGCCTTGATGTATCACTTCCCTCAACACCCTCATCTTGCTTGAGTTTATTCACTTAGCTTGTATTAGGGTATCACTCATCCTAATACCTATGCACTAGATCATCACATTCATTATGTAATGTATTGGTCATGATTCATCTATTTCATTTGTCAATACATTAATCACTATTCTATAAATAGGAATAGAGTTCCATAATTATAATTTGAGGTTCACTAAGCGTCTCACAACATATATAGATTTCACCTAGAATCACTCTTCATTAGAGTTTCATATAAAATGTGTCTATATCAGGGTTTCACCTAATATTATGTGAAACTAAGACTTCACAACACATCACCCAATGTTAAGGCTTCACATTAGTATTAATGGCACTTCCCTATATTAGGGTTTCATATACCTTTATCCCATTTTAGGGATTAGGGTTTACCATTCACATTCAAGTGGGGTTTCTCTTTCTTCATACCCAAATTAGGGTTAGGATATACAATTCCCATTAAATTAGGGTTTCTTACTTTATTACACTAAGTTAGGGTTACATCATCACCCTAGATTTATTATTTCACTGAGCTTTTCCCTAAATTAGGGTTTCACATAACCTTACACTAAATTAAGGTCAAGGTACATCAATCATTTCAATGAGGATTTCATGCTCTTATTATTATGGATCAAACCCTGATTACACATTTATTCATAATGAGAGAATTAAGGCTTATATATGTAAAAAATCATCTCTCTCATTCTTTCTCCCTCTCGTCCTCTCTAGGATGTTAGCTACTACAAGATTGATTTAGTTCAGCCCTTTAATTAAGTGCACATAGTTAGGGTCAACCTTCATAATCACCATTGATCTATATCACTAATAATCAAGTAGCTAATTGACCTTTGATCATATTAGGTGTCCAAATGGTTTAACCAATTTGAACCTCAAAAGGTATTGATCACATAGACCTCAAACTATCTTGATAACTTAGACCTCAAACGGTCTTGACCTATTAGGTTTAAACAGTTTGAAACCGTTTGCTAAAGGTGAACATTGAGATCGTTTGCTAAAGCAACATTTTGAAACCGCATGAACCCAACCGGTTTGGGATCGTTTGGTCCCAAACGGTCTTGAGACCGTTTGGTCCCAAATGGTCTTGAGACCGTTTGGACTCAAATGGTCTTGAGACCGTTTGTTCCAAACCTCCTCAAAACCGCATGGACCAATTATAGTCTCACCATATCAAATCGATTTAGGGTTCTCAATGTTGATTTCTTCAATCATTGGATTCATGTAACCAATCTTCAATTGAACCAATTGGAGTTAGTCAATAATAATTGGTGGGTCATTAACCTAGATCATTATGAACAAGTCCCCAAATGGTAAACCCTAGTCAACATCACCAAACGGTCTTAAACCATTTGCTTCTATGCGGTTTAGTGAAACTGTTTCATTTCAAACGGTTTGAAACTGTTTGCTCCCAAAAACAAACTGTTTGGACATTTGATTGAAACCGTTTGGTCTAGATATTTGGGGAGGTGTGTGCTTATGATGATGTCATCATCATCAAGGTATAGACCCACGAAACCTACTGTAATTTCCATGGAAATTGCATCAATCAACCAAATCATTAATTGTAAATAGAGAAATGATCATTATTTGATGGGGAATTGAATGCAATAACAAAGTTAGGGTTTCAAGTTATAAAACCCGCCTCTAATTGAGGTCCAAAGATCCAAGCTCACGTAAACAATGGTGGATGCAACTCCTTTCACTATTCCAAGGGTCGTCCTCAAGCTTTGAGTGAAAAGAATTGGTTAGAATTGAAGAGGGGATCAAGTTATGAAGAATTCATACATTGATTTTCGATTTTCACCATGGATTCAAGGTGAAAGGAGGTCAAAAACCTTAACAACAGGTTGGGTGTCGTCCTCCTGCTCCTACCAAGCTCCTTGGTCGTTTTCCAAGCAAGGGGAAAGAAGGGAATCCGAAAAAGCCTTTGTTTTGGCTTGGAAAGGGTACTTTTATAAGAAAATTGATGAGAGAGAAAATCTTTTATAAAAATCTTTTCATTCCAAAATTGTTGCCACATATCCCCCCTTGGTTTCTTACATGCAAAGGCATCTCTATCCCACCGATCTCCCTTCCATTATCCAAGAATTAAGGGAAAAGAAATTAAGCACCTTAACCCTTATAATAAGAATATTTATATGTGAGTGGAAATCCTTTTCCTTATAATAACTAGTCGTAAGCCCGTGCTATGCACATGATTTTGGATTTACATAATGTAATTATATAATATTAAAATATAGTGCATTTAATTTTTGGGATAGTGTGCCAAATTCTATCGTGGAAGAAATCACATACACAGATTATGAAAATGTTGATGCTTTTTTTCTCAACCTAACTGCTGGAATAGGAGTGTCGTGAGAATGTGGCATATTGAGTGCATTGCTACCTGAATGTCAAAAAGTCTCTTCACTTATAGATGTAGTCGACTTTAAAAAGGATTGCTATGTGAACACCATATGAAATATAAATATTTACAATATATGTACAAATTTAGTACAACAAACTTTATACAGCAGCTCATGTAATTTGTGCTTTTACAACCCAAGAGATCAAAAGATTAGGTTATGTAGAGTCTTTCCTTTACACCAAAAATGGTTGTGGGTAGGTGTAACAGACTAATAGAGTAACTTCAGATCAAATAGACGGATGTAGGTCCAATACAAGATCAAGTCGTGGCCCATTTTGATTCTTGACTGCTTGGGTTGCATTTCATGACGTCATCTTCTTTTTCTCCTCAAAGCACCGAAGCCCATCTCAGCTACAAAAATAATCAAAGCTGTATTTATTAGCAATGAGAAAGTTAACAGTATAGTAGCGTAGTTATAAGTTGAGTAGTAGGTTCATTTGAATCTTATAATATTCGGTCTAAATGGTTCAGATATTTCATTAGACAAAAAAATTATACAACATAGATGAATAAGATATGTATCTAAAAGAACATATTCATACTGCCTGGCTTCCCTTTGGTAGTGGGAACATGAAGTAATGCTGAATGATAGGACTATTAAAGCCCATTTTACTGTCTTTGCATAAATAATAAGGGGTCCATAAATGCCAGTGTGGAAGGCATGATCGAGCTGATCTTGGGTGTGGAATAAATAATGTGAATTGGGTAATGGAATTGGTACCAAATGGGGAAATCACATTCAACGACACAAAGCACCAAACCAAGCTTGGGAGTAATGTATGACATTGCATAAGATTGAATCAAACTTAATTAAATAGGCTTCAAGCGTCGTTGATTATGTGATTGTATGAAAAGTGCAAAGATGGCCAAATTTATAAACTTTCATGTCACTGATTTCCTAATCCAACTTTTCCTTCGTAGAGGGGTGTGTTACAGTGCAATGTCTTATTCGAAGACAAGTAAAGAGTGGGAAACATTGTGTTTTTGTTTCTGCTGTTGTTTTTTACAGTACCGATCCACTTTTAGCAATAGTTTTGACCTATATACGACAGAGGTAAAACAGAGATTAATAATGCATTCTTTCAAAAAAAAAATTACAATCCAATGAAGTCAGGACAGTACTACCACAGGACATAGTAGTGAGATGATGTTGTTAATAATTTTCATGGAATCCAGATTATCATAGTGGGAGTTTTTTAGTTTTTATTAAAGAATCCAAATTAACATAGAGGCAGTTCTGTAGTTTTCTGATATATATTCTCTGAGCTTCTTTCTCAAGTCTTACCTACTGCAATGACATAATGTTCTATCACATGATTATAAATATTTCTGCTCAAGCACATACGCATATAAACTTGTATATATTTGCATAAATGTTTACACACATGCACACGCTTGTGCACATATATATATGTAAATGAATATATTTATCTGTATATATATACGTGTATATGATATGAAAAATAGGCTGGCCTAAAAAATACCAAGTGTCTTCATACTGTAAAACTCTGATTTTCAGTTTGAACCACTGAGCTGGATAATGCTAGGAGGGGAGCACGTGAGCAAGAAGATTTTCATCTTTATTATACATCCAGCCGGGACAATCAAGCATCTAATGACATTATTCTGACTGCATGCAGGCGATATAACTTTTGTATGTGCCATTTTAAAATGGGTTGCTAATATACTATTTAGTTAGAAATAGATGATGACCATACCATATTAGTAATTTATTAAATCTACCCTCTCCGTCTAATTTTCAGTGGGTTCTTTATGCTTGTATAAAGGCAGTGCCGACTAAAAGAATCCGACATATTATATAGTTGGTGGATCATATGGTTTGAAATTCAAATCCCATTCATCATCATAAATAATCAAATAATCCCCTCCATTCAAGCATGACCTCCTACATATCCTAGTTTTGCAATCAAAATTTTTAATCCTCTGACAACTTCAATTCAGTTTAGTTCTGGGCTCTAATATGTAAATCAGTAACCATAAAGTCTCACTTATTGATGACCCAAAAAAAAAGTCTCACTTATTATGTATGGAGCAATAAGAAGTTGCATACAAATTATTATATATCATAATAATTTAATTTTCCATACATCCCAGTGCATTTTTCTACAGATGTTGTCAGCTGATCTGCATCACTCATGAAATTATGAATGCTTTGTTGGGACTGGAAGAAAGTCAAATTATCCATTTTAGTTCCTGTTGTGTGCCTATATCAAGATCTACTCTCCTTATAGGTGTATCAGCCATATAATAAAATAAATGATAGCATCAAGTAAATCTTTTGTATCATGTCATCAAGATATACCTTTTTTATTGTCACTATATTTTTAGTGGATACACTCGCATCCCAGCAGCTAGCTAATAAAGAATTCAATATGCATCATCAACATTGTCTGACAGGCTTAGACATTAAAACAATACAAACACATTAAATACAATGAGTCAGTTGGGCATTACTACATTGGGAAAATTTCCTCGATTGTGAAGATGATACAGCAGAAGCACATTAAAAGTACATTGTTCCAACAGTGCCAAAATGGCCCAAATATAGTTTTCCATTGCAAGTCTAGGACGTCATAGGAAAGTGCTAAATAAAGATAAAATTAATATAAATCATAGGATTAAATCACCATTAATCTCTCTTATTTAAAACATTCACACCCAAGGTAAGTTTATAATTATATAAATGGATATGTAGAGCTAATATACACATATACACATAGTGTTCCTAAAAAGAAAGAGTATAAAATAAAGTATGTCCTTACCTAGAAAATAGAAATGTGATATAAGCATCTTTTTACATTTCAACTAAACTACTATACGGGATTTCATAGTGGAATTATTTTTGAATTGGATATACGTAGATATTTTTACCACCTGCATCAATTATATATAACTAAGAAAAATAGGAGCAATAATTCTATGTCAAATTATTTCCTCAAATGATAATGTGCTAAATTTTGTATAGAATATGATAGAATTTATAATCGTATATGTGAAGAGAGCAGTGAACTTATTCAAATAAAAAAAGGTTCTTAATAAGTTACAAAAGCTTTAAATTTAGAGAATGAACTTGAAAGAGATATTGGTTACATAAAGCTTCATGTATAGAACAAAATATGAAGCCTATGTTGCATTGATGATGCTTTTCGTAGTCATATGTACATTGTAACAAGAAGTTGCATCAAAAAGTTTTCTCTGTAGCAATAGAATGATGAAATACAAAAGGTTACAAATTGTAGATTATTTTAAATAAAGGAAAAATCATATATGTGAAAAATATAATTTATACATTGTACATTGCGACATGCTACTGCTAGAGTGGATCTGTAGCAAAAGAAGCGATGGTGAAATCGCGATTCATTGTGTACTGTTGGTTGTCTTTGCTTAAGCGCAGCTGAAAAGTATACATTTTGGCAACTACATCTACAAATATTTGATCAATTGCATCTTCACTCTCATCCTAATATTTAAAAAGTGAAAGATCAAATGATAGAGAACAGATGAAATTATTCAATTATAAAAAACAATAACATATCTAAAATATTTGATATAACCTTGCTAAAGAGTTCTAATAGTCTCTCAGTTGAAACACCTAGAAATGAATTTGCATTCTCTCCAAAAAGTGTAGCATATGCATCACCACTTTCATCAAGAATTTTTGCTTTTATCTTCAACCTATCATAAGTAAGCCTCTGGATAAATAAAATTATAACTATTTTACTAACATAAATGAAAAAATAATGTATAAATTAAAAGTACCTTGTTATTGGAACACAGTTGATGACACCACAATGATAACATCGAGTATTTCCTGATGCTAATTTGTATTTTTTTGAACAGGACTGACAGCACTCAAAAAATATTTCATCATCACTTGATACACTTCTAATCATGACTTTGATTGTTAAGTATAGAGCATGTAATAGATTGTTTTAGTAAATAATGATCATATGTATTAGGGTTAATTGTTACGTATTATTGAAAATTTAAGGTTACCTTCTCAGTTACTTTCTATGCATGTAAAAGAACATCATTAATGGTCATGAGTTGAGTGGTATTTTCTATTTGCTTCCTGCTGTAAGGTCGAGCAACTGTTGGTAGCTTGCCCTTCATTTTTTCCATAGAAAACCTAGTTCAAATGTTAAAATGGATATTATAACGAAATTTATGGGAATTGACTTTTAAAAATAAATATTTGTATTTTACATCCACTAACCATTTCTTCAAATTTTGAAATTCAGGATCATTTGGTTGCAAAGAAAGGTCTGAATAATCAGTAGTTGCAACACAAAATTCATCTAAAAAATAATCATTATTTAGAATATATATAACATGTAAATAATTTAAATTTTCTAAAAAAGAATACCATTGTATCTATTAATTTTGACTTTTGTTGCAAGAAGAACATGATTTTGCTTCGCAACAATGACCAAGTCATCATCATATTTCTTTTCAATTTCGTTCCAAACAGTCAGTCGAACAAAGCACTTGCTAGTTTACAAAAAAAGGATAACTAAGATATAGAATCGTTATAATTCATAGGAAAATATAATAGCTAACCTTTGGTATACAATATAAAGACTAATTCGAGTGTACGTAGACATGCTTCTTGATTCTAGCTTCCAAACAATTCCAACTACATCTAATCAAATCATAGAAAAACATTAAATGAATATATAATGATAATATTACAGTACAAATGTATTACATACCAATTAGAATTTGACTTTCAACACTCAATGAGCTTATCTTATCCAGTGGTGTGAGATGATGCACATGATATGGTATGGTTTTGTCATCTTCCACTTGAATTGCTATGGAACGGTCATTGATATCTATCATGAAATCATGAGGAACAATTCTGAAACCAAACTGGTGCTTTTTTAGGGGATATATTTTAATACCAAAGTATTTCCTATAGTCAAAATCTGATCCCATTTTGTTAGATTTGAATGAAGAACTCTTGCTTGGATCTCATCACCCTATTAATAGTAAATAAAGTATTAAATGAAGCTCATATAATAAAATTGTATTAATAGTAAATAAAGTATAAGTAAACATGATTTTAACCTTGGAATCTATAAAAGTTGCCACTAGAGAGTCACTTGTACCAGTTGGTTTGTGAATTATATGCATCCATTTGTTTGTGACACGAACCAAAAATATCACTTGTTGTTGATTTGGACGTATCATGCTCAGTAAATGTGGCCTGTACCCTTCCAATACATCCTTTGATAATTTCTTTGCCTCTCCTACATATAATCAAACATATAAAAAGTATAAAAATGTATTTTATTTCTATAAAATTATTTTTGTCTAAAGAAAAGTAATGTATTTTACATACCATGGTGTAACAACATCGATGAGCATGCTGAAATTTCTGAAGAAGACATGTCCAATGTTAATTTTGCTTTCTTGTTGCCATCAATTGCATACTTTTGTTCAGCATCATGTACTTGTGCATTGTCATCTTGAGAGTCGTATGTTCTTTTGGATGATATCATTTCTTTTGCAGGTGTTTTTGGACTGAATGCCTTGGAATTGTCATTTTTTCCACTATCCAATTTCCAAAGAAATTTTTTCAAAACAAATAGTGATCAATACATCTTACATAGAGTAATGTATGTATATGTAATTAATTAATTTAATAATTTGAAATTAAATTGATGAAATTGACAAGTTTTATCAACTACCTTTCATTACTAACCAACTAAGTTTAACAATATGTAACTATGAGAGTGAACGTGGGATTCAGGATACTTGTAAGTTACCGAACTGATTGACTACTTTTTCATGTATGAATCCTTGCTTGTTTCGTTTGAATTATTTTATGAAATATGATAAGAAATTTGACAAATTATCCAATTTACCTTCATAAGTATTACATTTCTTTGTGCTACAAGTATTTTCACTGATGTCTTGATTTGGATTTCCTATGAAATAAAATTAAAGATGAGATTAATATTTGAAAATACTCGTTTTTTTGGAAATGTAATAAGAAAGTAACAATGTAGCATTACAAAAATGGAAAGAATTTAATTTGAATCAAAATACCTACATTGTTTGATGATATAATATCATGCTACTGTGTATTCATTTTGAACACTTTGTAGTATCTCTTTGTAAACTATATTTTTTGTAACATTATTTGGTATTCCTTCAGAATTACATAACAAAATTTTCAATCCATTTTTTGATGTAACACGTGAAATAGCAACATACAGTTGGACATGAGAAAATACATGCGTTCTTAAGTATAGTCCAACAAATTCTAATGTTTGGCCTTGACTTTTATTTATAATCATAGAAAATGATAATCTGATAAGAAATTGTCTCCTTTTCAAAATAAATGGTGCTCCAGTTTTCTTTTCAATGAAAGTAATGCATGAAATATAAGCACGATCACTAATATGACTTCCTGTAATTATTTCAGCGTCTAAAACCTGAAGGCTAATCATTCGTAATATCAATCTAGAGTCATTACAAAGTCCTATTGATTGATCTATGTTCCTGATAAGCATAATCAGAGCTCCAATTTTTAATGATAGAATATGATTTGGAATACTTGAAAATTTTAAAGAATACAAATATTCATCAGAATATATAGTATGATCAATTGTTTCACTACCATCAAGAGTCTCTACAATATCAAAACTGTAGCAAGAAGAAGATGTTCCTGGCAATTGATCTAACAATAAAGCATTCAAATCATCGACTTCATCATTTCTTGGTGCAAGTATAGCACGTGATTTCAAGTAAGTAGGATCATTGAATTTGACATCAAAATTGGGATATATACTTTTGATTAGATTTTGTATAGTAGCAGGTTCATTTACTAATAATTCAGAAGGTAACTCTATCCAATTGTCATTGTATTGATCATTAAGGTGTACATGTGGAATGGAGTCATCACCTACTTTTAACAACCATTCAGTAAATTCTTTTCTACTATCAACATAGTCTGTATTCAAATGTTCAACACGCATATTTATTGAAAGTTCATATATGCGACATTTATTCCAAAGTTTAGATTGACTTATGGAAGCATTAATTATATCAATCTGTCCACCTTTAGGTACTACAGGTAAAATCTGTCTAAAATCTCCACCTAATACAACTGCCATGCCCCCAAATAAATGATCATTTGAATTTTCTCTTATAAGATGCAAAATGTCCTTTAAAGTCATGTCTAGTGCTTCAAATGCATACTTATTCATCATAGGTGCTTCATCCCAAATTATCAATGATGTTTTCGTTATCAATTTAGCCAGATCAGATCCTAAAGGTATACTGCATGTTGAATTTTCATCTAATTCTAATGGAATTTTAAACCTAGAATGAGCAGTACGTCCTCCAGGCAATATCAATGTTGCTATTCTAGATGAAGCAACAACTAAAACTATTTTCTCATCACTTCTGAATTTTGTTGCTAATGTGTTCCACAAAAATGTTCTTCCAGTACCACCACTACCACTTACAAAGAAAAATGATCCGATAGAGGAATAACATGATCGAACTATGTTAATGAAAATTAAAAGTTGTGTGATATTCAACTTATTGAATCTTTCATTGAATTTTACACACAAAGTCTTATGATCGTACATAAGTTCCTCATGTATTAACCTATTATTTGATAAGCTTTCATTTTGGAAAATGGGATAAGGGAAGCCAACAAAATCTAATAAAGACCTTCCATTCTTGTATAAAATTTCTTCAATATGTAATAGACCTTCATTTTTCAAATCTGTCTCGTTATCTATATCTCTTGGAATATTGGAATCAATAGGTACCCTACTTTTGAAATCATCAGTCAATTCTTTCCAGTGTTTATTCCAAATTTGTTTAGGGTTGTTTATTTCAGTACACAAAAGAAGGGAACAAAAAAGATGGTGTAATTGCCATGATGTTTCCCATGTAATAGCGTCAATAAAAGCATGTTCCCATTCAGACATATCTGAAAGCAGTCCTTTTGCATGACAAGCTTTTTTAAAAGTATTATAAGCATGACCATTGACTGTCTTTAAGTCGGAAAAATTCTTTGCTCCGACAACCTTACAAAGTAATAGTCTCAAATAATATAATTCACCAGCAGATGGATTGACATGGGGAAGTTGGTCAATAGAAAATGCGACTTTTCGTAATGACCAAATTTTTTTTATTATTATCCCATGTCCATTTCTGTGGGAATTTTACATATGTTGGTTTTGTAGAGACATTTTCATCTGTATTTTTTTTAAACTATTCGGTCAGCATAGTTTTTTTAACAGAAGGACGATTAATTATATTTTGAATTCGTTCATGATCTGAAAATGTCACATAATTTTCATCAGGTAAGTGTATATCTAACCACAAAACAGAAGGATTGCGCTGATGTATATGGAAATCAAATATTCTCCAAGATGCTTCAGAAGCAGATATGTAACGACAATTCAGATAACTGGCTATCTCATCAACACCTTCATCATTTCTATTGTGCATGACAATAGTAGCTCTATCATGACCTTTATGCAAATACTTATAAAGATATTTGATAGGCTGTGCCTGGTTACATATTTCAACGTTTTTGTGGGCATCATATTTGTTCAACAACTGAACATTGTGAGGCACAATCCAACGATTGTCTAGCGTTACTGAATTCAAAATGCTATGTTTTCCATTATCTCTTCTTGGTATGCTACATAACCATCTGAGTCAAAGACGGTTGATTCATTAAATTTCCTTGGATAAAACTTACTACATTTGTTTTTCAACATACAAGGAGATTTACCATTGTAAATGCCACAAGGACCATTAATCATACACCTAGAGACAGTTTGAAAAGCTAGAGGTTCGACATGAATATCTGGTATTTCAGCAAAAATGATGTGGTCTACATCTTCAGGAGTTCTTATTTTGCTATCACGATCAGGAGTTATTAACAAATGCATGTGTGGCAGCCTCCGCTTTTGGAACTCTATAACGGAAAGATCTATTGAAGGAAAACTAATTAGTACTAATACAAAATAACCTAAGATAAACTATAATTTTACCTGAAATTACTTTTCCAAATAGTTTCTTTTTGATATTTCTTTTTGATAATGTCATCTCTTAATTGTCTTTGCTTGATGTTAAATATCCTAGATAAAATATCTGGTCGATCTTCACTTGAATTACCTTCAAAATGATCAATATATTGACGCATTTCAGACCATTTTGGATTACATGTAAATGTGATGAAAAGGTCTGGTGGTCCAGCCCATGCACATATAGTCATCGCATCATGAAAATTTTGTCTCATATACCTACCCCCCTGTAAATGATGATGGTAGGATAATATGTTTGCCTATGTCCATTGCATTTTCAGTTTCAAAAAGAACAAATCTTTGATATTGGCATATGTATCTGCTCGAATTTTATCTTGATTGTTCCTATGCCATGATAAGCGATAAGATTCAATGCAAGCATAAGCATCAACAATAAATTGTTGTAATAATCGACCACTTTGTAGTAAAGCACTATTTCTTTCAGCAGTACGATCATGTAGTCGGTATGAGTAAAATTCTAACATACTAACAGTTTTCCGCTTACAGCCACTTGCACTTTGATCACAAAGAATATCCAGTCTCCAACCATCTTTGCCATAAGGGAAAAGCAGTGGATATTGTAACGGCATATAAGCAGGATGTGTTTCACTTATTCTTTTCAGAGTTTTATCTTTTAAGCACACAATAACATCTCTACCATTAGAAACCCCTTCATCTCCACCAACAACTAACACGGCTAATTCATTCGTAGTAGGTAATGAATATTGAGACCCAACATTGTTTCTATTTGCAATCAAATGCAATGAAAAATGAGTAATGGAATCAGCTGATATCCACTGATTGATAGAACGAAAGATGATAACATAAGGATTTATCTGTTCAATAATTTCTCATAATTTAGTAATCATTAACATATCTATTTTGGACTTTTCTTTATTAGTTGAAAATACATTATATCTGTTAATGTCTTCATTTTCAGCGTCGTATACGTAGAGTTGAGCATACAGAGGTTGATTACTTTCTAAAGGTAAAAGAGAACCAATACGGTGATAGAGTTGTCCATGTATGCGGAAATTATAAGGGCTTCTACTATCAATGATCAAAGTATCTTGCAGTGCACCCATGGATGTGAACACAAAAGAATTATTGTATTGGCGAATATATTTACGAAAATGTTTTGCTTCGTTAGTAACATCTTTTAGTAAATCATCAAGGTAAGAGGGAATAGATTGTAGCGTTGACAACTTATAATTTCCATCCCAGCAACATGAATGAAAATGAGGGATCTAATTACCTTTACGTATGACTCTCTCATCGAACCACATATATGCTCCACAATGTATACAAATACATGATGGTAATCCTAAATGATGGCGTTCTTGAAAATCTACATGTGTGACTTGTTATTAATAATTACATAGTACTTTCTACATTTATATATGTGTATATATTACTAAATTACTTCGATCTTGTGGTTGAACTCTAGCGTATGCCAAATAACTCTGCATACACTTCCTAGTTCTTTGATGATGATAACTACCTATAATCAATTAGCATAATTATGTACACACAACTAAACTATATTATAATATAACCAACAAAAAAGATATCTACACAGAACCTATATTGAAAAATAGACCTGAAACATAAAGTCACATTAAAAAAATCAACTAAAAGAGAACAAACCTTGATAAGATGAGCTTTCCATATTTGAACTATTTTTGTAACCTATTATAATAGAAAAAATAAAAAAGTGGTTGTCAATTTACAAATGAAGTTATATTTTGTCAGAAAAAAATTATAAATTAAAAGATATGACCATAAGAAACATAGAAGTCAAAATTTCCTAATATCATATATAATGACTATATGTTCAATCTTTCACCAAGTTTGCAATTCTAAATTTTAAATATAATTTTGTATACCAAACAAAGAAGACAAACAAAGCAAAATGGGTTGTTATACAAAACAACATTCAGCAAAAATTGAAATGCATATTGGAATCTAATATGATCTTTGACTAACTTTGCAATTCTAAACTAATAAGTAAATTGAAAATCTCCAAATATGAATATAATTTTGACGTTGAGCATATTGAGAATGTGTGTCGCGGCTCCCGATATAGTATGTTTCTTTATGCACCACAAAATGTCCAACTATCGTTGTCGTTTGCTCATTGCTGGGTTGCAGTCATACTGATAATGACCGAAGTACGCAAGAAAAAAGGACAGAAGATGGTAGGAAAGGAACTAAGGAACAAAGAACAGAAGACAGTAGAATAAATTCATAAAGAAAGTTAACGCAGTTCATAAGTAAAAATAAATTAGTAGAAAGTTGAATAATATCAAAATCACTACATAAATAAACATAAATTAGTTGAAAACTAAATAAAAAAATAGTACATAAATACAGTTAATTGGATAAATAAATACAAATCCGTTGACAAATAAATTATATAATTTCAGAAGCAAATACATAAATAAATTCAAATGAGTGGATAAGTAAATAAAAAATAATTAAAAAATAAATTTAATAGATGAATATATACATAAATGAGTAAATGACTAAATAAAATCAAGACCAGTACATACATAAAATTCCCCTTTAGTGTAGGAATGACAACTTCATGAAATGAGACCCTCTGCCACATTTTTCACAGCAACTAAGGAAGAAAAATAGGGAATCTTTAAACAAATGGCAAGACGGTATGTAAGAAAATCTATAATGATGTCCGGAAGAGTGATAATGGGGATGGAGAAGCGGTGATGACAGGCACAACATTAATGGTTGTGGGAATGGATTTATGCACTTCGAAATTTTTTGTTCTTATATCCTCATATAATATTTATTGTTTTGATGCAATGTGTGCAATCTTGGATATGTGGCCAGACAAATATGATCTAAGGGTGCTAGGTTTTTACGGAAAATTGCCTCAGCAGTGCAAGTCGTTTTATGCTTGTGAATGTATCATTCAATGTACTTATGGGGGCCAAAAACTAATTTTATAAACATTCTTGCTAAAAAGCAATGCTGCCAGATATCCTTCTATAAGAGATAAAGGGCCTATTCCCTTGGTTGGGGAGTTTTAATTTGCCCCTTGTGTACGTATGGTCATCAGAGTTGAAGGAAATCAAGGAATTTGAATGATGAGACAGCCAAATTGGAAAATTGTTCCTTAAACACTAAATGAACAATGGATTGACTAAAACACTAAAAAACAATGGATTGACACAAACAGTTAATTGGCGACTGGATTGTGTTTAAACAAAGATCTGTTGCGGTCTTCAAATAGATAAATTATAGATTATATATCTGAATCAGAAATGAGTGTCAAACAAGATATCTAATTGTGTTTGTTATATGATGAGATGAGATAAAGTTCAGAATCGTTTGCTTCTGTTTAATACTGTAACTTCCGTTTGGACTTTTAATTCAATTGTGTGACATACAATTGAATAGATAGTTACTAATTGTGAAGATAGCTTTTAAAGTCTAGAGGTCTTCCTTTTTGCTGCTTTACTGTTGGGTGTTTGTTGCAGCTGGTGATCCCGAACCTGTTTCTAGACGGGCGTGGAGATGCCAAGAAACATCATAGAGATGATGGAGGCGGAGGCGATTGACATACCAAGTCTCCGACGGGTGATACAGGGTGAAGTTGTCGATTCCTTCACTCGGGACGTTGGGGCATTTTTTTCTGGGAGGTAAACAGTAAACCCGCAGAGGAAAGAGGAACCGCACGAGAAGACGGGGTAAGGTGGTCTGGAAGCCAGGCAGACTCCCAGGCCTGGTCCCACTTGTCGTCGCTGGGACTTTCATTGTTGGAGGGTGGAGGGGGGTGAGCATATGAGAATGGGTGGAGTTGGAGTCGTCGGACTGATAGTTCCAGGTGATGGTGTGCAGAACAAAGAGCTACAGGAATAACGACACAAGAAGAAATGACAGAAGAAGGTAGGAAAGGAATCCGTCATTGCTATCAAATGTTTACCTTGACTCTGATCGGCAGTCCACCTCCTCAAGCTCTGATCGGTAGTCTGCCTCCTCAATTCCTTCGGCTCGCCAAAACCCCAACACTGAACAGAAGGATAAGAACAGGCGAGAATAATCGACGATATGAGTCAGTTACCCTGACCCCTCTTACATCTCTGTAAACATTTCAAGAAATACCTATAAGGACTGATTCATGATTTTGAAAAATAGTTGTGAAAATTACACGACAGATCCAAAGAGATTTGGAAAAAATTGCAAGTTTAATCCAAAACGGGTCGTTATATATAGTATAGATGGTGAGTGTGATTTCACCTCCTTAGGATATGCTCGTGCCTTTTCTAGGCTTTGAGATCATCCACACACATATGAATCCAACCATTTTAATTTTGTTTGAAGTCCCTTCAATTAATACATTCATTTTTGCCCTAAATTGAATTAGGGTTTCAATTAGGATTAAATCTTGATTATTTTAATATCAAGATTCTCTCTCCTCCAACTTAATTCCAATGAGGCGCCCCTCTCATTTTATTTACCCCACATGTTGCCAAGAAGCATTAGGGACCTTTTTGAAGTGGTAATTTGCATGTTTAATGCTAGGTTTTGGGTAAATTGCACATTACACCAAAACTAGGTTTTAATGCACAAGGATTGCTTTACAAGCTTAATCTTGGTGCCCAAGCTTATGAAAACCATACCACTACATCATATTCATTATTATGATGTCTCAACATCAGAGGAACATTTTATCATGTGCAATTTGCAAGTTAACCCCTCAACTTGGGTAATTTGCACTTTAGTCCAAAATAAGCAAACATTGCTTCAACATTGCTCAAACAGGACCAAAATTGAAACATAAGTTTCTCATGAGCCCTAACTACTTTTCCCAAGATAAGATTAAGCATATAATCAACCTTATTAGGCAAAACATCTAGGGTTAACACATAACCCAGATTAGGGATGTTACATTGATCATCATAATGACATTTGGAGCAAAAGAAAGAATAGAGGATAGGCACCAAAATCTTCATCACAGCCATCGGCATAGTAGCTAGAGAGTGTTGGATCACAAGTCCTAGAGAGTGCTAGGTTACAAGTAGCAAAAATAGTCAATGTACAAACAAAGCACAAACGAACAGAGAGTCAATATGCACAAAGAACGAACAACCCAAAGAGTGCTGGAACACAAAAGCAAAAGTCGACGACATGGGCAGATAAAAGACCTATGTACAATGTAGCAAGCAAATAAATAACTCCAGTATGCAATGTAGACGAAGCTCCATCTAAATTTAACAACAAAAAGTCTCCATCATCTTCCCTCTTCATTAAGTATCCATCATAGTAATAGGCGTCAAAGTCCAGAGAGTGTTGGTCCACAGAGTCCAGAGAGTCCTGGTCCACAATATAAAGTCAATGTGCAAAATAGAGCACGAATAGCAGATAGTGAAAAAGCACAAAGAAGCAAGTAACTTGTGCTAATCATAGAACAAGTAGCAACAATGATGTCCCAATATGTAACTTCATAACTGCAGTCGAGGTAGATGATGAATAAATAATAATCGAAACAAAAAGCTCCATATAATAGCAACACAATCATGAGCCACATAACAATAGATGGATACATATAGACAAAAAGGAACACCAATAGTAGCAAACAGATCCATATATCATCAGTAAAAAGTGGCATGAAGACCCATGTAGCAACATAATTGAATTCTTTTTCTCCTTCCTTCATCTCTCCTCCATTTCATCTCTTCCCTCTACTCTTCATCCTCTATTCTCCCCCTCATGCTAACCATGAAAGAGTCAAGAGAGTGGTTGGAATGGAGAGTCAAAAACAATGGTAGAGGTATGGGTTGTATAGGAAGATATGTGGGGGAGGTAATCAAAAATGTGAGTCAAGGTGGAAAATGACCTGATTAGGTAGATCCAGGTAGAAAAATAAATGGATCTCTATCTGACCTGGAAAGGGGATTTGTTTATCACATAGGAAAAAAATATGGGGGTGGAGTACCCACAAAAATCCGATTAGGATAAAAATGGACCTGAGCAGCACAAATATGTAGTGTATATGGGGGTAGTAGGACAAGAAGAATAAAAGGAGGAGTACCGGAATGTAAACTTCAGTATAAAGAGAAGATACACTACTGAAATGTTACTCGGTAGGATGAACATGTTCAATATGTAAAGGGGATGGTGAAAAAAAAGTATTGAGAAGGTAGGCAAAAAGGTTATGTAGGGTTGAAAGTCTGGGGGATGTTAAAAAATTAAAAAAAAGCTAAAAATGAGATGATAATTGTTTTTGGTAAGAGAAAGAAGGGAAACACTATGTATAGATACCTCCGCCATATAATAAAATCATTATAGCATGCCAAGATGTAGCAACAAGCAGCAACAGACATGTCGTGTCATTGAGCGACATGTTGTGTCATTGAGAGACACACCGAGTCAGCTGATATAGGAAGAAAAAATAGTAGGTGAGTCATCATGTCAGTGAAGTGAGACGTAGTGTCTGGTAGATAGTAATAGTAGTCAGTACCAGTAGAATCTAGCAACACATTGTGTTGTTGAAAGGACACACCATGTCAGTTGAGAGAAGTCGGTGACACGACTTGTCATTGAAAGGACACGCCGTGCCAGTTGACAGAAGCTCAAGACCAAAGCAGGTGACACGACTTGTCATTGAAAGGACACACTGTGCCAGTTGACAGAAGCTCAAGACCAAAGCAGGTGACACATCATGTTAGAAAGATGACACACTTTGTTTGAAAGTGACACATAGTCTCTAAAAGTGACACAGCATGTCTAAAAGTGAAATGTCGTGTCCAAAACTAGCAAACGCAGTCACGAAGAAGTAGAACATTGCCTACACAATGTGTTGATGAAAACACACGTCATGTTGGTGGCGAACAGTAGAAGAAAACCCCAAATACAATAGCAAAAGAGGGGAAACTCCTTCTAGATCTCCTCCATAGAAATATGGATACGATGTACCCCCAATATCAACAGAAATAGGAGATCATTTCCTTGATTTAGGAGAAGATCGCAATAGGGGTGGATGCATGGAGTAGATCGACGGCGGAATCACACATGGAGGTAGTGATGGATCCTCCAAGTGAGAAATGATGGTGGTGAAAACATGGACAATGGTGGATAGGATAGTAGTGGCATCATTAGCAAACAAGGCAGGCGAATGCATGCCGACCCTTGTAGATCTGGATCCAACAATGTCATTGGATGATTTTGGTGGTCAAGATGAAGATGGCTCCAAAAAGAGGCGGGGATGGGAAAATCCCTACAACAAGCCATTAATAGGGCCTAGCGGTGGAGGAGGCCACCCACAAGGGGAGACACTCTCCTTTACCCTCTCTGTCTCAGGGTTACGGGCAACACATGACCGGCTAGTCTAATACCATGAGGAAGATGAGATATAATTGGGAACATCATCTTACATGTAGGGTTTTTGTTATTGCTTGATAGAAAGGAGGCAACCACCTTTTCCTATAAATGGGAGAAGGGGGAAGCATACAAGCACTTAGACAAAACCTAATGGGCCAATAGACTATTGGGTCCATGTTATAAATAGACTAAATAGAACTTAAGCAAAAGACTGAAACACTTAATTATATATACACTCTAATACATTCACTCCCCTTTTATTACTTTTCCCTCCTCATTTCCTTCATCACTTCTATTTACTTCCCTCGTATGTCCTCACTTCCCTCATCTATCTTGTTTCTTTCGACTCCTTATTTACTTCCTTCTACTTTTAAATTCTTACCTAACTGCTCACTTCTTTCTTCTCCTCCCTTTACTTCCCTCCTCATTTTCAATGTATGATTTTCTCAAAAGTATGTCACGGGTGCATTTATCCTTCACTTCCCTTGTTACAACCCGTTCCTAGCTTTGTTGGTAATCCAAAATATTTAAGATAATCTTGATGTGTATCATATTTTGTCAGTAATATTCTATGTTGTGCTTTGTCTTAATATTGGTAACCTTAAATACTTATTTGGGCAACTCATAATCATGATTGAGTATATTATAAAGATCCGAGTTGGGGTTAACATAGCATTGACTCATACATGTGTGCAAGAAGAGTATTAATGACAGTGGAGGAAATAATTAATAAAAGATTTTAATTGATGATATTAATAAAATAATATGGTAGGATTGTAGAGAATTTAATTACGAATCGAACAAAAAAAGGATGAACCATATTGGAGTTAAAATGAGTGAGTTATGCCATATTTAAAATGGTTCGTACCTAATAGTAAAATGCTAGTTGCCGATGTTTAAACCATACATAGAAATCCCTCCAACATTGCTCATTTGGTCCAGAATCCCTAACCTCCCTATACACCCATACCAAGAGGTGCTGCTGAAGGAAATTGGTAACAAACTGGGGAAGACGATCATTGTAGATGTTAACACCATGCTCCAGTGAAGAGGACACTTTGCAAGAATCGTCATTGAACTTGACATGGAAAAGCCGCTCATCCCCATCATTTCAGTGGCAGGGCAGCGCTACAAGGTGGAATATGAGAATATATCATTTATTTGTATGCAATGTGGTAGAGTAGGCCACATGCAGAAAGAATGTAGCAAGCGTATAGAAGTTGAGAATGTAGCAAGAGTAGAGGCAGTGGCTATGAGTTCCATAATTCTAGAAAAACAAATAAGGATGGAGGATTTCTCTTACCCGATTCATGCTTAGACAACTGCAAGGAAGACAAAGAAGCAGGCCATTCCCAATTAGTAAAAGACAATCTCTCAGTCATCCAGCCATTTCTTGAACTTAGACGACCAAGCGGAAGAGGAAGAAAACCAGGTGACTGGTGTGGACTCCATTGTGGAGAGAGACTCAGGAGTTCACTGGCATATGAGGAAATCAAAGAATAGGAAACCCAAGAAATCGAGCAACATTGGAGATGCTAGGCCACTTATGAAGATTTAGGAAGAGTAGCATAAGGAGGTAGGAAGTACACACTCTGCCCCGCCAAGGCCTGACCACACGACAACTAGACCATCAAGTGATGAGGTGATCCAGAGCCATAATGGAGGCGACCACCCTTTCCTCTCCACAAACTTCAACATGGGAAGCTTAGCGGGTGATTCATCCCTATTTTAGGGCTTGATCTTGTGTCATTTTGCATTTCAATTACATCTACAACTATAAGATTACATGTTATTTCCCTCAATATGTGTTTTATTGTCAAATGCACTTATGGATGGTTTTCACATGTTTTATAGGTACTTTTACCTCTACTTGATGGATTGGAAATAAGATGGTTGAATCTAGGGTTTCCCTAGGCTTGGAAGAGCCCAAAATGTGGCCAAAACCACTCCAAACCTAACCCAAGTGGTCAAAGGATGTATTGAAGCAATAACCTTCATGAATGGCCAAGTTCAACACTCGAATGCAGGGGAAGGACCCTAGAATGGCCATGCTACCATGGAGTGGCCGTTCTAGGACATGCCCCAATCAGCAAAATCTTCAAAAATTGACCCAGTTGACTAGATTGGTCGTGCTATCAAGAATGGCCATTTTGCAAGTTCCCAGCACGGTCGTGCTGGCTAGCACGACTGTGCTACCAGTCCCCAAAACCCAAAATTCCCCTATTCATTCCTTTTTTTCACCACGGCCATTCCCATCCACCACGGTCATGCTACCCATTGCCCACCATGGTTGTGTAACCCAGTAGGGTCGTGCTACACATAATTTTACCCAATTTTTTGCACTGTTCTACCCACTTTGCCCCCACTTGACCTAATGCTTCCCCCACACCTATATATACCTAGGTGGTGGTTGGGGCATGAGGTAAGCTACCCTATAGCCACTCTAGCCTCACCATTTTGTCCTCCATCCATTCCCATCTCATTCCACCACCATTTCACCATTTCCACCACCAAAACCATAGTTTTCCGTTGTTTTCACCCATTCCCACCATACATCCATGTCATTCACCTACCTTGGAGGAGGGAGCTCGAGCTACAGCTTCTGGGAGGTGGAGAAGGAGGAGTCTTCAGTGAGCTCATTATGTCTTTTCACTCCTCTACTCATTCTTTCTCCTCTCTTTTTGTATTTTGCCTTGCTATGAGTAGCTAGGCCCCTTGGGTGGGCTGTTTGGGGGAAATTATGTTACTTTGATACCATGTTGGGGGAAAATGACATGTAAACTTTGTAATTCCATTTGTTAATGATTAGATTCTGTTTCTATCTCATTATCCATGAATTGCTTGTTGGTTTATGTGTGAAATCACCTAGGAATTTAGGCATATTGCTTATATGTGTGAATTTTGGGATTTGCCCCTAGGTCCAATTCTTGGATCTCTAGGTTGCCTTGCATCTTCATACATCCTAATCAATCTCCCTAAACCTAAGTGAGAGTTATAAGTATCTATATTGGATAATTCTAGTGCAATTAGCATGGAGCCTTCTCAAGGCTAGAATGTGGGGGAATTAGGGTCCAAAACCCTAATTTCACCTCCCCATTACTACCCTCAGCCCCTAATTTCCCTAGGAATGCCTAATCTAGAAACCTAGACTTGATTAGACTCTAATTGAATTAAACCTAATCCCTAACCCAATTGAGCCTCTCAAGGGTAGTAGGGGGTGTTAGGGACTAGTTCCCCTATACACAACCTAGCATATAGATGGGAAATTAGTAGCTTAGGTTAATTCATTAGACTCTAACTTGTTGTTTGGTTTGGATAATATAAATGAAATCATAATGTTCATATGTCAGCCCCCAACTCAAGTGATAAGTTCATACCCCTAAATAGCCCATACCTCTCTTTATTTCTTAAAACCCTAGTTTTGTGCTTGCTTAGCTTAGTTATCTTCTTTCTTTGCTCTTGCCTTGTTTAGGTAAGTTTAGCTCTTTAATAGCTCTTTTTCTTCTCTCTTGCTTGCCTTAGTGTAATTTGCCTTTTCATACCTAGCTTAATCCTTTCTTGCATGTTTAGCCTTACTCTAGCCTAGGGTAAACTTAGATTTCACTCTTGCCTTTAATTGCTAGTTTGTCCAGAATAGTTTAACAATCAAAACCCCTTTAAACCCTTAACCCTAGTCTCCATAGTAGGATCCTAGCCAAACTAAACCTAGCTCTAGTGCCCCCTCTTCTCCCTGTGGATCGACCCTATACTTTCCGCCTTCCTATACTACGACACGACCCCGTGCGCTTGCGGGTGTAGTTGTTTTTGTGTGAGTAGGTGTTGAGTTAGGTTTTATAAATATAGAAAGTGAATCCACCATGTGCTTACGTCTGTGGGGTTGCATCTATTCAAAATCCAATTGAGTAGTGTGTAACACATTCGCGAGAGCTCACCAAGCTTTCTGCGGGTAGGAACCCAAATTACATCTCTTACAAGAGTCCATCCAAGTCCACCATGGGGATACACCTCTGTAATAGGAAGGTGATCCATGCAGTGAATCCAGAGTAGGCATCGATGAGGAAGAGGGGCAAGCAGACCTATCTTCAAAACCTTGAGGCAGAAGCCAAGGAGATGGGTGCCTCAACCTTGGAAGAGGTTACCCAATGAATGTAATAAGCTAGAACATACAAGTATATGTGACAACAATACTGAGATTGCAGTTAAGTCACTATGTTCAAAATACAATGTGTCTGTGATCACCCTATACGAGACGAGATGCAGTGGAAAGCAAGCTAAATGGATCATAAAGACATCAAGATTCACTCAATCACATAGAGTGGAGGCAGTGTTTTTTTTCGGAGGTATTTGAATCCTTTGGAAACCCACAACACACTTGGAAATCATTTCCTCTCACAAGAAATTCATTCACTAAAAGCTAGATGTTTTTTTCTTCACTTTTTTCTACGTTGGTATGATGAGAAATGGTCACAACTTCTTGTGGAATCAGTTACAATGCCTAGCAACTACCATGAATGCTCCATGGGTGGTAATTGGCAACTTCAATTTTGTCATGTTCCCATCTGAAACGTGGGTGGTAATTGGCAACTTCAATTTCATCATGTTCCCATCTGAAAAGTTTGGGAGTTTGTCTTTTGATAGAGCCAATAGTAGAGATTTCATTGATGCCATGGATCTCTGCAACCTCCACGACCTAAGCGCGAACGAAGCCCATACAACCTTTAGAAGAGGACTCTTACATGAAAGATTGGATATTGGGAAACCATATATGGATTGATCATGCTTCGTCCAACCCTATGAAAGTCTTGGAAAGGAATCACTCAAACCATGCTCCTTTGTTGATCCCAGCATCTACCTCCAAGGATGTCCACTCTGGGCACCTCCAAACATCAATTGGTTGGACATCAATGCGAGGCTTTAAAGATTTTCTCCAAGGAAACTGGAACACCGATGAGATGTTTATCCATGCTGCTACTGAATTTCTTAAGAAAGCAAACGCCTGGGATTTCACTCAAAGGAAGAAGATAGCTCGAGAGAAGCACCATTTGGGGGATAAAATCAAATGGAATCAAGCTCAATTAGCCCTTTCATTCAAAACTTCTCTAGCTACTGAGACTATCAGCCATCCTAAGAAGAGAAGATAAAGAATGGCAGCAAAAAGCCCATTGTGATTGGGTTAAATTGGGTGATAACAACACACATTACTTCCACACCATGGTGAATATGAGAAGATGGCACAACAAGATTGTACATCTAAAAAACCCAGAAGGATCTTGGGTTGAGGACGAGTAGCACGTGAAGAAAAGTGTACTTTCCTTATTCTCCAATGTTTTTAGAGAAACTCACATTGCAGGTAGACGTCGTGTGAGCCCGAATTTCATTGGATCCTTTGCATTGATTCCTTCGATTGAAGCCTCATCTGGCGGCGACGCCAGACCTTAGAAAGATCCACGATGCTCTTATGTATATGGCTTGATTGAAGGTGCCTAGTCCAGATGGAGTTGATGTCTCCTTCCTCCAGGACAACTGGCAGATCCTTAAGAATTAGCTAGCTACATTCATAACAGAACCCTTTCAAGGAACATCTTTGCAACCTTCAGCAGCAGACTCAACATTGATCCTCATCCCCAAGACATCACCTCCAGATTGATGCTCCCAACTACGCCCTATTTCTCTTAATAACATATGCACCAAATTACTTTCTAAGATCATTGTAGCCAGGATAAAGCCATTTCTGAAGGATTGGATATCACCATTCTAGTCAAGTTTTGTCCCTAGGTCTCACATAGGGGACAACATAGTGATAGTCCAAGAACTTATCCACTCTATGGAGTCAAAGTACATGAAGAAACATTTTCTAGCCATCAAACTAGATCTGATGAAAGTGTTTGATAAGATGAGTTGGTCCTTCATAGAAGACACTCTCCAAAGAACATCATTTCCTCATAACCTCATCACAATCATCATGCAGATCATCACCTCAAGTAAAACTTCAATTCTCTAGAATAGAGAGGCCATTGGAGCTTTTTATCTTTCTTGTGGGATCAAGCGAGGAGATCCCCTTTCCCCGTACATCTTTGTTCTTTTCTTGGAAAGATTTATCCAGATTTTAGAGGGGGAAACTTGTATAGGTAATTGGAATCCCATGACTGTCACCCGGAAGAAATTAAGCTTCTCGCATGTAAGCTTTTTTGATTTGTAGAAGGCATCAAAGATTGTTTGAACATCTCACCAATCAAGGCCTTCATCCACATCAAGTGGGAATGAGGCAACCTAGCAGACTCTTTAGCAAAACACTACCTTAAACAACCCGATGTTGGAGGCCATTTTCTAGCATGCATGTTGTTCCTCTCCAGTAGCTACAATAAAGAACTTAATTCCTTTCTAAGTATTTCTCATGTAATTTCTTGTAGTCCTAATGGAAACGAGGCATCTCTATAGTTGGACTTAGCCTTGACATTACTAAAATAATATCAGTTCCATTCATGATATCTATGCTAACCATCATGGACTCTACTTGAGTACCAAAAACCTCTCAACTTTGTAGGATTGAGTGATATTGGCATATGACTTAACAACCTTTGAAATTTGGTTTAGATATTCTATATATCAATGTAGTCTTAACAACCTTTGAAATTTGGTTTATAGATTCTTGTAGAGTTGTTATTATGGTACTTAATGGATTCTCTATACAAATATGGGCTTAACATCCCTTATATTTGATCTAGAGAATCTTTGTTGACCTCATTGTATGCTTAATTGTTTCTCTATATCAATATGGGATTAACATCCCTTATATTTGGTATCGAGGTACTTTTGTTGACCAAAGTTTTGTGCTTAATGGATTCTCTAGTCATTTTTGGGCTTAACATCCCTTGAAAATGAGTGAGAAATTAGTTTTAGTTTTGGACTTTTGATTTTCGTGGAATCTATATACCATGGTGGACTTAACATTCCTTACCATTAGTCTAGAGTATCTTTTTGACATTTGTGCTTTATGGGACCTTTTTATCATGAATGACTTAACATTCCTTTCATTGGTAGATAGACAATATGTGTTATGTTCCTTGATCAAATATGGCTTTTTTATTATACCCCAATGTGATTAATTTCATCCTTGATTTTAGCTTTTCTTATTTCAATCAGTACACTGGGTATAAGTTTTTTTCCCTCTCCTAAATGACTATCATATTGAGGGGGAGTGTCTCCTTGAGGGGGAGCACTCAATTATTGACCCTTTTTTACTTTGAAAAAAGGGGGAAAATGCACATGAGATAAATTGTCTATCAATAGAGAAATTCAAAGGCATGATATTTTAAATTGGATACTTCCAATATATCTTATAGAAATATTTTTTATCATAAAAGGGGGAGATTGTTGGCTTTTTCATATCCCATACTCATATTTTAATGATGCAAATATTTCACAAATTACGCTGCTAAAATGTGCTTTAAGTATTTCCGGTGATCAAGGAACTAAGTCAAGATCCAACTACAAAGACCTTGCCATTACATGTTTGGATAATTGCAAATCAAGTTCTACTATGTATTTATGTATTTGTTTATACGCTTGTGTTTTTGTACAACTTGATAGACATGATGTAGGATAAGTGATGATCCTCCAAAAATCTACCAAAACCTTATCCTACACTCACATGAAGACTTTAGGGTATATGAGTTTCATATAAGTCATTAATAGGACCTCACATACATTGCAAATCTTTGCACAAAGTCCTTCTCAGTCGACAATTTTGTGAACCACAGACGAACTCAGTTGAAGACTCAGAAAACAATGAAATAGCCTCACATATCTAGAGTTGTGAGTCAATCTCGATCGACAATATTGTCGACCAAGAATTCAGTTGGAGAAAAGTTCGACCAAAATAGAGTGGTTGTACCGAGAAGATGGACCAACACATAGCCATTAGAGTAATTTGATCCCATGACTTTATCCAGTCGATAATATTGTAGACCGAGACTCTTCTGGTCGACAATATTGTGGACCGAGAAAGGTTCTAGAATTTCTTTTGATTAACAATCTAGACACTCCCAACATGTATCCTAACCACTTGCAATCATTTCCTATAAATAGGAGTGGTTTTAGGACACCTAGACATCAACTTTGTATACAACTTTGCACATTACATTGCAACAACATTTGATACATACTAGAGCATACTTGTCATCTTTCTCAAAGAGCTTAGGTCTAGTACTTGTAGTTTCTATCATTCTAAGCCAAAGCCCTTAGATCAACTATATTATCCTCTCCACCTAATACTACATTTCATAAACGTTTATGGACTGGATCCTCATCACTTATCTAATAGAAATTAATTGTATATCTTGTGAGCTTATTTTATTTCTTTCTTTCTCCATTCTACTTCTTCTTTGTTGTATTATTCTTGGGCTACCTCTTGGAGTGAAGGTTGTCCAGGAACCTACGAGAATATGGAGTCTTCTCAAATTGGTGCACTTCTAGTGGTCTTTAAAGAAGAGGTGAAGCCATGGTTCTCTTCCGCGTCTGTCAAAGAAGAGATGAAGCCGCAGTGCTCTTTCGAGTCTGTAAAAGAAGAGGAGAAGAGGGTGACCTTCCACGGCCCATCAAAGAAGGTGTAGTTTCTTCATGAGCTAAAAAGGAGGGTTAGTCTTGCTCCACAAAAGACACTGGTAAATTTTATGTATTATATATCGGTATATAAATGGAATAAAATACATGATATAGAGATCCTAGTTGGAAACAACTAGGTAATAGACTAACGTCTTTTGACATAACCTCTCTTAATCTTTGTGTCCTCTTGTGGTCACTTTCTTATCTCAAATTTCTATTAGCTAAGCATTTTAATTTTCTTAAAATTAACCAAAATCTCTATTCATGCCCCTCTAGATCCTTTTAGTTGGTATTGGAGCCATTCTTCAAGGATCCCTAACAGGTCTTGAAGCATGGGGGAGAACATGACTAGATACCTCAACTTGGAAGGATCTTATGTGAGTAGGCCACCAGTGTTCGATGGATCAAACTACACTTACTGGAAAAGAAGGATGTGATTCTAATGTCAAAGAATCAATTTTGAACTATATAAGATGATAGCTCATCCATATGAACTTCCATCAACGTAGTTAGAAACGTGGAATCCTGATACGGTAAAACAAGCCACACTCAATGTAAAAATAGTAAGAATTCTTTATTCTTCTTTATCTGTTAGTGAATTCAATCACATATCCTCATGTGAAGCAACTTATGAAATTTTACACAAATTAGATTTAACACATGAAGGAACTACTCAATTTAAAAATACTAAAATTAATAAGATAAAACATAAATTTGAATTATTTTGTATGCAAGCTAATGAGAGCATTGTAAAAATATATGCTAAATTTTCTAACATTTTTAATATCCTAAGTGCAATGTAGAAGAAAATAAGTGAGGAAGATAAAGTATCCAAGATAGTTAGATCATTGCATCCCAGATACAAGTCAAAATTCACCACTATCGAGGAAGCCAATGATCTTATAGCACTGAAGATGGAGTAGCTCATAGGGAATCTGGAGACGCATGAAGTCACCCTTGAGGAGGAAGAAAAGGTGGAACTTGAACAACAAAAAGAGAGAAGGAAGGATCTTGCTTTCAAAGCCACCACTAAAGCATCATCAAGAAACATCATCCAAGAAAGTTGTGACACAACTAACGAAGATGATAAATGCATCTTGATTGTAGATGGTGAGAAATATGAAAAAACTCATAGCGTACCTTCTTCTTCTTCTAGGTTTTTTGAATGTGGAAAGAAAGGCCACTTGGTTTTTTAATGCCCTAAACTCAAGAAAGGCAAAATTTCCTCATTCAGGAAGAAAGACAAAGATTACTTAGTTGTATGGGATAAATCAAGTGATGATGGAGAAATAAATGAAGAAGAAGAGGTAGAATGTCTCATGGCTATCAAGGATGAAGAAGAAATTGAGGAGGTAGGTATTTTTTATTTATCTAAAGAAGAATTAGTTAAGATTCTTGAATAACTTCATCATAAATATATTGATTTCAAAAGACAAAATAAGAAACTTGCTAAAATTGTTGATGAACTTCACGATCACCTAGATACCCTTAGTTTTGAAAAGGATACTTTAAGAACTTCAAATAATATATTAAAGGAATCTATTGAAAGTTATAGGGCTACAATGCTTGATCTTCAAAACAACAACAATTTTATTTCTCAAGAAAAGGTTGATGTACTTGCTAAACTAAATGAATATCAAACTCAACCCATTTTATGCAATTAATCAGATTATGATGCTTTGATATAAGAAAGAGACACTTAAATTCAAATCTTTCTCAAGTAAATTTATGTATAACTAAAAATCTTGGTGAAAATCTTGAGTTGTAAAAACAAGTTTCTAGATTATTCTAAGGGAACAAAAATCTTGACCACATCTTAGTTAATACTTCTAGACAAATAGGAAGAAAAGTTTAGGATATGTTCCAAAGAATCAATCCTCAAATATGCCTAGAACCAAAAAGGCATATGCTTCCAAGACTAGAACTACATATGTCACTAAGACTAAAGTTGTAAATTCTCAAAATGTTGAAATGAGAAATGAAATATCTTTTACCTCATGTCATTATTACCAATGCCTTGGACATTATTCCTTGCCATGTGAATATCGAAAGAAAGGAGCTCTTGATATGGTTTGGATTCCAAAATCCCTAACTTAGAATAAAAAGGGGAAGTTATTGAGATTTGACTTATTCTTAATTTGATTAAGATATTATTTTCTTATCTCAACTTAATTTGAAGTTAAATTTGCATATATTTTTCTTATGAAATTCATTTTCTTAACTTTTAAGACATTTAAATAGTTATTCATTTCCATATCTTACTAAATAGAAAATCTTCTTTCTCTAAAACTTATTATCAATCGACAAAACTTCGACCAAAAAGATACTCAGTTGAAAAATCTTCACGACTGAAAACAAGTATATTAGACATTTAACTTGAATATTTAATCTGTACAAGAAAATGCATTAAATTGTATGTCTGTAAAAGTATTTCTTCCTTGATAATATCAGTTCCATTCATCATATCCAGGCTAACCATCATGGACTCCCCTTGAGTACCAAAAACCTCTCAACTTTGTATGATATATTGGCATACGACTTCAATAGAGAAAGGGAAAATCAGTCACATTGGAGGTAGTGGCAAAAGCACCATCCTATAAATAAGTAATAATAAAGTAGAAAACATGCATGTAAGTGCACACAATGAATAAGAAATTCAAGGTAATGATCATGATGAGGTATCTTTTCTACTCTATACAAACATGATCATATATTAGTCATTGTAATTACCTTTGGATAAAATTGAGAAATAGGAACAAAATATCTAGTATAGTTGACTTGTTGAGCTTAAAGAATGAAATTCTTCTTATAGAAAATAAGTCTTTACGGAAAAAAGGAAAAGATGTCTTATTTACATTTTTTATCATTTCAATCATAACTCTTCTAGAAAATTTTGATGATAAAATTGATATGCTTATAGAAGATCTTACTACAAAAAAAATTTAAACTTATCTATGGATAAATTTTCTAATAGTAGAAATGGATTGCATTCTCATAATCATGATGGTACTCATTGGCTTATTTCTAAATATGTTAAGAAGTAAAAGGATCATGGCCTTTAATTGCAAATCATTTTTGGTCTTAATATGTCCCATTACATTTATCTACTTTAATTTAGGCATCATATTTAGGTAGAGTATCCCATTAAAGTTAAGTCATCTTGTCTTTATTCTTTCTAATTTTTGAGATGAAAAAGGAGGATACATTATTCAAAGAAAAAAAATCTTTCATTAGTGTTTCACAAAATTTATTTGGATATTTTAAAACATGGTCCTCATATTTAAAATTTTACTTGATTCTTTGGTTTCTACATCTGCCATGAATGATTTATCATGAATTTTGGATCTTAAATGGCTATCTGTTTTAGTGAATCCTTTTTCTTATGCTTGAGCTCTATTTACTTGGTATAAAATTAAGGGGGAGCTCAAAGTCTCTTTGAATATAATTTGCATATCTTTTTGCTCTTAATTAATTCTTTATATCAATGTAGGCTTAACAACCTTTGACATTTGGTTTAGAGATTCTTTTAGAACTATTATTATTGTACTTAATGTCTTCTCTATACTAATATGGACTTAACAACCCTTATATTTGGTCTAGAGAATCTTTGTTGACCTCATTGTATCCTTAATTGGTTCTCTAATCAATATGGGATTAAGATCCCTTATATTTGGTCTAGAGATACTTGTGTTGACCTCATTTTTGTGATTAATGGATTCTCTAATCATTTCTGGGCTTAACATCCCTTGAAAATGATTGAGAAATCAGTTTTAGTTTTTGACTTTTGATTTTCATGGCATCTCTATACCATGATGGACTTAACATTCCTTACCATTGGTGTACAATATATTTTTGACATTTTTGCTTTATGGGATATTTTTATCATGAAGGACTTAACATTACTTACATCGGTAATTAGACAATCTTTTTATGTTCCTTGATCAAATATGGCTTTTTGACTATACCATAATGTGATTAATGTTATCCTTGTTTTTAGTTTTTTTCAAGTAGTATACTGGGTATAAGTTTTTTTCCTCTCCTAAATGACTATCTTATTGAGGGGGAGTGTCTCCTTGAGGGGAAGCACTCAAGTATTGAACCTTTTTTACTTTGACAAAATGGGTAGAATACCCATGAGATAAATTGCCTATCAATAGAGGAATTCAAGGGTACGATGTTCTAAATTAGATACTTTCAATTTATCTTATGGAAATATTGGCCATCATCAAAAAAGGGAAAATTGTTGGCTTTTTGATATGCCATACTATATTTTGATGATGCAAACATTTCCCTAATTATGTTACTAACACGTGCTTTAAGTATTTCAGGAGATCAAGGAACTACATCAAGATCCAACCACAAAGACATTGAAATTATATGTCTGGATACTTGCAAATCAGGTTGTATCTCTGTATATATGTATTTGTTTGTACACATATGTTTTCATACAAATTGATTTACATGATGTAAGGACAAGTGGTGATCCTCTAAAAACTACCAAAAACCTATCATACACTCAGATGAAGATTTTAGGGTTGATAAGTTTCATATGAGTCATTAATAGGACCTCACATACATTGCTAATCTTGGCACAAAGTCCTTCTCGGTCAACTATTTTGTGGACTGAGACACACTCGATTGAAGATTCAAAAATGGAGAAATAGCTTTTGATATCTAGAGTTTTGAGTCAATCTCAGTCAACAATATTGTCGACTGAGAATTCGGTCCAAGAAAAGTTCAACCAAAATAGAGCCCTTGGACCGAGTAGATGGACCGACACATAGTCGCTAGAGGAATATGACCCTAGGAGTTTATTCAGTCAACAATATTTTGGATCTAGACTCTTTCGGTCGACAATATTGTGGACCGAGAAAGGTTCTAGAAACTTTTGATTAACGATCAAATTAGCAATTGCAACCCAATTAATTTTAACCAAACAACTAAGTGATGACTAAGAACACTCTAGACACTCCCCATAGGTACCCTAACCACTTGCAAACATTTCCTATAAATAGAAGTGGTCTTAGGATACCTAGACATCAACTTTGTACACAACTTTGCCCATTATATTACAACAACATTTGATACATACTAGGGCATACTTTCCATCTTTCTCAAAGAGCTTAGGTCCACTACTTCAGGTTGCTATCATTCTAAGCCTAAGGCATTTGATTAGCTATATTATCCTCTCCACCTAATACTACATTGCATAAATTTTTTTGGAGTGGATCATCATCACTTTTGCATTAGAGTTTAATTGCATATCTTGTGAGATTATTATGTTTCTTTCTTTCTCCATTATATTTCTTCTTTGTTGTATTATTCTTGGGCTACTTCTTGGAGTGAAGGTTGTCCAGGAACCTGTAAGAAGGAATCTTCTAAACTTGGTTCTCTTCCATTGGCCATTAAAGAAGAGGTGAAAGAACAGTGCTCTTCCACATATGTCAAAGAAGAGGTGAAGCAATGGTTCTCTTCTACGTCCATCAAAGAAGAGGTGAAGAGGGTGACCTTCCATGGCCCATCAAAGAAGGTGTAGTTTCTCCTTGAGATGAAAAGGAGGTTTAGTCATCTGCCATAAAAGACATTGATAAAGTTTGTATATTGGGTATCGGTATATAAAAGGAATAAAATACATGATTTAGAAATCTTGGTTGGAAACAACTAGGTAGTGGACTTATGACTTTTGACAGAACCACTCTAAATCTCTATCTCCTCTTGTGGTTTCTTGCTTCTCTCAAATTTCTATGAGCAAAATATTTTAATTTGTTTAAAATTAACCAAAAGCTCTATTCACCCCCCTCAAGATCCTTTCAAATGGTGTTCTCCTTGTGTAATGGTGACAACCTCCACACCTCTGTGTAGTCCACATGGACTATTGGGAACTCCTCATTGTGCTTCCTAGAGCCAATTAGATGCAGTTGTCCTTTCAATGTCAATGTGCTAGCACTGACTTATTATCCCTGGTTGTCTCTTTCTTTTATGGGTAAGACTTTCTCAGTCTCTCATGCTATCACAATTGTGAGAGGAAAATGTTTTTCAGCATTAGTTGTATCATTGGAAAGCCTTTATTATCCCTCTATTTATCGAAGGGTCAGTGTTTCCGGATCAATTGGGAGTCAAAGAGATAGGTTTTCATGAATTTCTAGCTGATTCGGATCATGAATAGGTTGGTTCATATTTGAATGGTCGGTTAACATGTGAATCAGTCAACTCCACACTTAAATTGGTCGATTCACTGTGTTTCCTATTCACAAGAATATTGGCTTTCAATATGATGATTAATGCACAACATGACATTAACATCAATCCTTGATTCATTCTTATTGATTGCTCAACCGGTTGATTCACATTCAAACCGGTCGATTCACATTCTAAAGTGGTTAATTCACAATTTGAATTGGTTGATTCACATTCTAGTTCAACCAATGTACAACCAATGTTGTTTAAATTGACTCGACACTTGATTCATTCGACTCAACACTTGAGTCACTCGAATCAACACTTGAGTCGCTCGACTCACATTCTCATTCAATTAATTTGCATCCAATGTTGTTTAAATTGAATACTTAAACACTTTGATAATCAAGTTAGACCTTATTCATGAATAAACTCTTATTCCAGGTGCATCCTTTGTGTGTGACCCTAAGGTCCTAGATTACATTGACAGTGAATGTTTATAACTAATTTATAACATCACAAGTAATGAGTGGTATCTAGAAACTCATCTTTGCTATCCAAGTAATTCAAAATTGAAGAACAAATCCAAACCACAATTTGTGATGAGTGTATTGTGATCATATAGTCCCTTTGTTGTTGATATCCAGATTGAACTTGAGTCATGGAATCATCATCCTCTCAACATTTAATCCATGTTCCTTGAACTACAACAAACTATATGAGATGCAAGTGAGCTCACATATCACATACTGAGTCACACAAATATGGACATACGTTTATCAGTCTCTCTTATCATGTGGACATGATATAAATCTCATATAGGAGGAACAAAAACCATCTTACATCACTCATAGCCAATCCCAATGTGTCAAATTGCACCTGAGCATCACCTTTATGGAAACCCTTATTCAAGGTCACATTGGATAATGTTAAAATACATCAGATAACATGTGATGAGTGTAGTGACTTTAGGTTTAAGAACCACAATCACCACTATCACTATGAGAACTGGTTTTAACTACCATTCCATGTTATATGTGTATCAATCTCATGGTGGGTCTGTCTAGTACACTGTTCTCTAATATGTACCTATGTGTTTGAATTGAAATCCCATATCATCACTAATTAGACTTTGTCATCAGTCAACACATACTCTAGTATTATGTATTATTGTTGTCTATTTTGCTTCCACAATAATATTTGACTAGGGATATAACAAGAATGCATGTACTCTTATCATACATATGATGTCATTGTCGAGGTCCTAAACCTGAAGATATATGTCATTGTGTAACATTAGTATTTAGACATCTACTATGTCTGTTTCATTATCTCATGATTAAGACAAACATAATAGACGTAATTACCTTTATAATTATCAAGCCAACTATATGGTGCCCCAATATAATCATCATATGATTGTCTCTCTTGTGTGAGATGAAAATGTCATAGTATACTATCTGGGTTCCTTTTCCTATATAGTAGCTCCATTGTTGTCACATTATTTCTATTGTGTCATCAATGGTTGGAGCCTCCCAAAAATTCATCTAAATGAACTTCTCAGTCCATACAGTATCCTTTGTTGTGTTCACAACAACAATGTATTCAGCTTGTATTGTCAAATTAACAATTGTCTCATGCTCAGAACTTTTCCATCTTACAATTTAGTTTAATCTCAAACATAAGTATAGATTGTTACTATTAATCCTATTTGTCATTTTGGAAGCTTGCATTGGTGTAACCCCTTACACCCAACTCTTCCTTATTACTATAAATAAAGAACTAATCCTTAGTGCTTCTCAAGTACTTAAGGATGTTCTTTATGGCAGTCCAATGACCTTCACTATGGTCTGACAAATGTCTACTCTTTATGTCCAATACATACGACACAACAAGATGAGTACATGACATTACATACATAACAGATCCAATTGTGAATGCACATGGCATAATACTCATGTGCTCCCTTTCTTCACAAGAACTAGGACACTAGGATCTTGAGAGACCAATTCCATGGAACATGAATAGATTTTATCTCATTGAGTCATGTATGTCGAACCCCTTTAGCATTTTGCCAATGCATGTGCTCTTACATTTGGTCAAGAATCTTTCTAGATCTATCTTTTTAGATCTTGATTCCCAATCAAAGATTCTTCCCAATCAGGTTTTACTATTTGGTCAAGAATCTTTCTAGATCTATCTTTTTACATTTAGTCAAGAATATTTAGGATGCTTTACCTAAGTTCCCCATACATAAGGTACTTCCCAGTCATGTTTTACTATTTTCAGGATTAGGGCATCATTCGCCATCATTATGTGGAATATAACTATGTTCCCACTAACTTCTTGTACAGATTTCATCTTCGTTCTAAAGTCAAAATATTTGACTATCTTGTCCAGTCAAAGATTCTAGCTTCGGGATGCCTTCTTTAATCCATAGATTGACCTTTGTAGCTTATTGACTTTATTTGTAATAATTGGATTTGTAAAACCTTCAGGATGTGTCATACACACATCCTTTTGAAAGGAATGTGGATTTAACATCCATATGCCAAATCTCATTGTCATAATCAGCTGCAATGACAAGCATGATCCTGATGGGTTTCACCATGACAACTGGTGAAAAAGTATTCCATCATGTTCAACACTTTGAACTTATTTGAAAACCTTTGCAACCAATCTGACATATAGGTTTGTACATTACCATCCATGTTGGCATTTTTCTTGAAGACCCAATTGAACCCTATGGGTTGCCATTTCTTAGACTGTGGTCCATTGATAGCCTCTAGGTAGGTTGTTGTCTCATCATCTATGACCAACTTACCACCGTATTGAGCCATAAGATACCCTAATTTTTCAAGATCAAGGCATGTTCTACTAGATCTATGAGGGTTTTCATAACATAAAGAACTTGAGATCCACAACAATTTGTGATTTTCCTTGTTCCTATTATGCCTCTTTAGGTTTAAAGTTTTCTTTTTGGTTTTTAACTTTTTGAGTTCTACATTTCTTCCATTGATTTCTTTGGAGTTAAATTCCAAATAGGAATACAGCCGTCCTAGCAACAAATACCTTTGTTGTCAGATTATATACAAGTAGTATTCAACAAAATAACATTTATGTGATTTTTGGACAAAGATTTTTAATAAACTATTTTCTTACAAAGCTTTCATTCCAAATCTTAATAAAAGACATATCGGGACACTTCCCATGCCGTATCCAATATGGTTTCTTTTGAACCATTTTAGACGGTACATTGTTTAGTGTAAATCATGTGCCAGAAAGGAAACTGGACGATCATCTAGATTTATTGATGATCACACCATGACTTATAGGGTGTGATTCCTTCTTTATGATACATGATTATGTTTCATATGGAGTTCATTGTGATATATTATCACAGTTTCATAGAAGGTCCTCAAACTCTTAGTTCAAAATATTTTTCACATCGATCACATATCGAAGTATTTTAATATTTTCACCAAGTTGGTTATGTACTTCATTTATGATCTCCTTGATCACTTCCAGAGATTATTAGTATTATTCCTTTAAATACAAACTATCATATATATAGAGATCATCAATAAATACAATGAGGTACTGGTAACCATCTCTAGCATTTGTTCTAAAAGGTCTATACACATCAGTATGTATGAGCCCTAACAAAAAACTCGCTCTCCAACTATTTCTAGTTAAAGGAGCTTTTTTCATATTTCCCAACAAATAAGACTCGTGTGTCTCTATTGGTTTAAGAACCAAAAGAGTGTAGACGACCATCACTATGGAGTCTAGAAATACATGACTCATTCATGTGCTCTAGATGACAATGCTATAGGTATTCATTATTTGAGTCATTAAGTCATTCAGTGTATGTGTTATACAATTTGTCTTTATAACTATCGAGTATAGACTATGAGACATAAGGTACTTCCATAATATTCTTGTCCGTACAAGATACATTTTTTTTCATTAATGGTAGGTATGTAATAGCAACTCAATAATTCTATTACATGCCCATTAGGCTTATATGAATGACAGATTCCAACTGTAGTGGAAGCAACTCTTGCTCTACATAGTTCTAGCTTACTTCTTCTCGTATCCTGAAGTGGAGATCTCTATCTCCTTCTTCTTCCCAAGCTCCTATATATAAAGAGGGTAGTTCCTTTTCTAGTATCTAGGCTGGTGATAGTGGTGGTACTTACCTTCCTTATTCACTCCTCCCTTAGCTTTCAGTACATAACACTTTGGTTTCTAGCTAGCTTTATAACTTTTCTTAGCTTTGCCTTTACCCTTGGACAGTTGGACTTCCCTTTTCCTCTACTAATCATCATCATAGAGGGAGGGTGAACCTTCTTCATATGCGCTTCAGCTGTCCTCAATATGCCAAGTAATTCTGGAAATGACTTGTCAAAATTGTTCTTGTAGTAGTTCATGACAAACTAGTGTATGATTCTGGCAGTGTTGTACAGTCACATTTGTTGCCAACTCTTGGCCTAAGGGAAATCGTAGTCTAGTAAGGTTCTCTACATAACCAATCAAATTGAGTTTATGGGGGGCGATTGGATCTCCTTCTACCATGTTGCACTTGACTAACACGTTAGCGACTATATCTCACTTGTCTTGCCTGATCTTGGTACATGTTCTTAAGATGTGTTACCATCTAAATAACATCCATGTTCTCATGTTGTCTTCATAATTTATAGTTCATTGAGCATAGCATCAGGCACTTGACATCCACAAAATATTTAGAGTGCTTCTTGTAAGCATCCATCTTAGCCTAAGGCACAGTGGGAGTGGGTTCATCTGGCTCTAGTATCTCTAGGACATAGAGCTTGCACTCTTGAGTGAGAATGAGCCTCAATATCCTAAACTAGTTGTAGAAGTTATTCTCGATCATATTCTCTTTCTCAGGGACTAATTTCAATGAAAACATGTTTGTGTTTGTCATTAGTTTCTATGAAAGAAAATTTTGCAATTTTTTGTCAAAACACTTTTGATTTTATATAATAACATTAACAATATTAATTAGGCCTTTAATTAATTATCGCTCCCACTATTTTTTTTTTCTAGATTGATGGCCCTCACTACCAATTTAGAAGATTGCAGCAAACAATCTTTTAGTGAGCCAAGATCCAAAATAATTAGGCTATTACCCAGCCAACGTTGGTGCTCACAACCAATTATTATGGTAGGCAACATTTGCCAATTTCATCTCATGTAATTCTTGGATAGATAGTATACACAACTACTTGCCAGCCATCTGTATGCTTCTATGAACTTAATCTCATGAAGGCCACCTATAAGCCCGATCCAAAAGCCAACACTATAGAATATGCACCCTACTTTGGCAGACACACATATCTATCATCACACTTCCATGAGATAGACGGCAAATCATGATTTGTCATAACCTATGAGTAGTCGATCAAGCTTTTCATGTGTACCATTTTATGAAAAGGATCTAAAAATTAATATTTATTGATGGTTTTATATATAAATACATAATATCTAATTATCACATACTTATAATATATATAATATGCATGCTATATCCACAAAAGAAAACAACATCATAGATATTAGAGCAATGATTGTGGCCATACTAATATAATTATTTGGAGCCATAAAGAATTGCTACCACATAAGGCCACACATCACATGTAGCAACCTATATTAGAAAATATGTTGCTAGAATAGGCTAGTCAATCGGCTGGACCCTCCAGTCGATCAGTTGGATGTCTGGCCGGCCGATTGGCTTCCATCTGATAGTCAACTGGCTCTGGCTAGTCGACTGGCTCTAGCTCATGCAGTTGACTGGACTCCTCCAATCAATTAGTTGGGCCTCCCGTCAATCGATTAGATCCACATTTTAGTTCGCCTCCTCGATCCTTCGGTCGATTGACTTGACTTCCCATTCGGTCGACTCACCTGGTGAGGAACATATTCACTTTTTCAAAACAAAATTAAAATGTTCTTATCCTATTTACTTATTACATTGTAAAAGGGAAACCTCGAGTTACATTTGAAGGGAGTATAGGAAGGAGAGCATTAATTTACAAGAAAGAAAGAGAGTGTTTTAGTATGCAAACCAGATAACATTAGGAAAGAAACCAAACAGCCAAGCACGTACATTCACAGGCATTGCCATATATATAGATCACATGTGCTATTTAATCAGATATGCACATCAATCAGTATAAATATTTGCTTCGTATGAAATAAAATATATCTAATTATACTTATTTAAATCCTGATACACTGTAAATTGAGTCACTTTGATACCACTGTTGTAAAACTGGGGCAGCATATAAAGCAACAGAAGAAAAAAATATACCCAAATCCCAAGCCAGTAGATCACGTTAGCAATGATGTATCTAGGAAAAAGAGTTTGTGAGGTATATACGTAGTCTTGGAGCAAGTCCAGCGACAATCTCCACAACATTTTGTGCTTCTTCTTCAAGTACCACACAAACAGTTGTCAGCAATGGCCTCTTAGTGCAGCACCAGGGGTGGCGGTTGATAGTATTCTTCGAGTGTGATGTAGGCACCCTCCACACCTCTACATAGTCTAATGGGACCAACAAGAACTCCTCATCATGCTTACTAGAGCTAATGGGAAGGATTTGTTCCTTATATGTCAACGTGCTAGCATTGACTTGTTCTCCCTTGTTTTCTCTCCCTTTTATAGGTAATTATTGCTCAGGCTCTCACATTACCACAACTGTGAGAGGAAAATGTTTGGAAGCATTAGTTGTATATTCTATAAACCATGAGTGTCCCTCTATTTATAGGAGGGTCAGTGCTAGGATTTCCATATCAACAAGGAGTCAAGGAGAAGGATTTTCATGAATTTCTGACTATTGTGGATCATGAATTAGTCAGTTCACATTTGAATTGATTGATTCACATGTAAATCGGTTGCCTCAACACTTGAATCGGTCATTTCACTATATTTCCTTTTTGCAAACATATTGGCTTTCTATGTGAGAATCAATGCACAACTGATTCTAGCATCAATCCTTGATCCAGTCTTAGTGATTGCTCAATCGATTGATTCACATTCTGAACTGGTTAGTTCACATTTTGAACTGGTCGGTTCACATTTTGAATCATCTGGTTCACATTCTAGTTCAGCTAGTGTACAACCAATGTTGTTTAAATTGACTTGACACTTGAGTTGGTCAGTTCAACACTTGAGTCGGTTGACTCACATTCCCAGTCTGCCAATTTTCAGCCAATTTTGTTTAGAGTGAATACCTAAACACTTTAGTAATCATACTAAACCTTATTAATAAGTAAACTCCTATTCCAGGTGCATCCTATGTGCATGACCCTATAGGTCCCAAGTTACGTTGGAAATGAATGTCCAAAACTAATTTATGACATCACAAGCAATGAGCAGTATCTAGCAACACATCATTGCTTCCAAAGTATTATTGTGATCGTATAGTTAGAAAACAACTCCAACCTACAATCTGTGATGAGTATTATTGTGATGATATAGTTCCTTCATATCTGATATCTGGATTGAACTCAAGGCATGGAATCATCATCCTCTCAATGTTCAATCCATGTTCCTTGAACTAGAGCAGACTTTATGAGACAAATGTGAGCTCACATATCAAATACTGAGCCACATGAGTATGGAGATATGTTTCTCTATCTCGCTTATTAAGTGGCCAGGATCTCAATATGCTATATGAGGGGCAAATCCCATATTACATTACTCACAGCCAATCCCCATGTGTCACAACATACCTACATCACCTTTATGGCAACTAGGGTTGTCAATGGGTACGAGTGGTGTAACGACCTCAAACCTAGGTATCGTCCTCTATTTTCTTTTTCCTAAAAGTTTTAAATTATATTTATTTTAAACCTTGTTGAAAAGTATTTTTGACCCTAGTTAAGTAATTTCAGATAGTTTGGACTTTATATTACCACCCACTCACATAGTCATACATGATATGATTTGTAATGACCATAATGAATTAATGGGTAACCCTAATGATTACTCCTTTACTAGATAAGGGAGATAAGCATTATTCCTACCTTTTGGCTTTGTGCAGGATAAAAACCAAAGAATAGCTACTTGAAAACTATATCTTCCTTCAACAAACCCTCATTTATGAGGTATTGCAAGTTCATCTAGGATAGTATCAAACTGTTGGATGGCAAGTATCAAACAAAGCTATATTGGGATAACAATATTGTAGGAAAGACAACCCTAACCTTAAAGGATCTACTTCATATCATCATGTTCACAAAATCTAGAACTCATGTCACTATTCTATGTTTGTATCCATACATGATCAGTCCACATAATGTGTGTATCATAGGAAAGCTAGAAAATCACAAGCATACAGTTTAATGACTTGTACTAAGGTTACACACAATTATGTGAGTGTAAGTCAACGTACTCTCTATAGCAAATAAATTTTCCTTCCCTAAGACAAGAGGTAGAGGCTACTTCCTAGGAGAGTTAACACTTACGTATAGAACTCTATACCTAAAAATAGAGGGTAGGATTGATAAGAGTTTACCCAAAACTAGGTCACCCACATACTTTGTTTGGGATATATATATACCACCAAATTGGAAGGGGGTAAAACCCTAATTGGTAAACATGATTCAGCTTTAGGTATAACAACTCCTCTAAAGGGTAACCTACCTACTAAGGAACAATCCAGGATAACTCGAAATAGTCTAGTTACTGACTGCTTAGGCTCTGATACCATTCTATAAGGGTGGGACCCAAAATATCTAGACCGTCCCCTCAACACTATCGTTACCAAGGTTATCAGCTGCGATAATATGCACGCATTCACACCAGCATGACACATTGTATTTGAGCCATTATAGTCAACTATAGAATATTCTCTCAAGGCAATTAAGGGTGTATATGAGTACATTCAATTTCCAAATTTGCACCCCCAATAAGTAAGCCAAAAAAGAATACAATTCCATGTTCAGAAGTCATTACAAATATGCTATGTGTCTAATACTTATAAATGGGTGTATAACAACCCAAAAAAAGGATGATTTACTTTATGTATCATTAAAATGGTTTCTCGGTACTAATTCCCAATTAAACGTCTTCTAGCAAAAAAGGAAATATATTATCAAATTCGACTTCCCACTCAACATTATGTATGATTACCCCACAATATATGAATTAATTTCTCCTGATCCACCATCATTAGTGACCATTAAGAAACCATAGGTTGTTAGATCAGCACTATATTAATTAATCACCATCGTATATCAAACTAATATCGCCATGGATTGATAGAATCATTAGGGTACTTAGTTGTTAATCACTAAGCTTCTAACTAGGCCAACACCTGACCTAAGGGGTGAACGTTAGTTGACACTCTTGGTCACCACCATCAGTTGTCATGAAGACAACACCATCGGTTGTTGCAATGGTACCACCATTGAGTCATGTGTTTATAGAAGAAATCAACTTTAAACCCTAAAATTGACCACTGGTTGATAGGTGTTTAGCACCATCGATTGTCAAACAAACCTGATACAATTCATATTATACCTTAGGAATAATGTACACATGATCACAGGTTTATCTAGAACTGAAATCATAATATGGAACATTATAAAAATTGAAATTCAAGTCAAGCATAGCTTTTTAGTGCATGGATCATCATTTAAAAGCATGAACATGAGCTAGCAAGCTTATGGTAAGCAATAAACGTGGAGCAAGTTATAAAACTTGCCTCTAATTAGAAGATAAACTCCCAAATAGAAGAAAACATGAGAAGGTAGGGTAGAAAATCAAGCATAAGCTATGAACTCATCCATCTAGCACCTTTCTTCATCAAACGAGCAAACCCTAAGCATGAGCAAGAAAGGTAGAGTTTTAGAGCATTAGAGAAATTTCTACCGTGGAAAATCAAGGTTCCTACCTAGAGAAAGGTAGGATATAAAAAAGAAATAAATCGAGGAAATAAGGATATTCTTACTCTTTTAGGTCAATATCACTAGAAGGAAGCTTTTTAAACCCTAAAAGGAAGTCAATTGCAACCCTAGATACTTTTTCCCCAAGAAGATCCCCACTTTCTTCTTCCTTCTATAGGAACTTTGTAGAAGCACAGAGGGAGAACAAGGTTTTTAGGAGGAGGGAATTTGTGGAGAGAAAATGGTTCGTTTGGGTTCTTAGGGATAAGTATATAAAACTTTAAGATAAAGAAAAAGAAAAAGTTGAAGTTCTAGTATCTTTCCAAGTGCCCATGGCCTTAAACTATTAAGAATATACTAGCACACACACAAGAAGCTTCCCACCATATCATAAAGACCTTCTTATCCCTCATTCATTGAATTTTCAAGAAAAACAAGTAAATCATTGTTTGATAGCTCCTAAAGGTAGCTCATCCATAAAGGGGTAAACCCTAAAATACCCTTGAGGAAAACACCTCCAAACCAAGGTTGAACTAGGTACCCCATGGATCAACAAGCTCAAGAATGATGAGAGAAAATCCAAAGAACATAATAAAAGTGATAAATTACAACGAAAACCTCTCAATTGGGTAAATTGTAGAAAAGTCTAAAATGTGCATAAAATTGCATAACTTACACAAACAGTGTCTAAATTGGACCAAAATTGAAACTTAAGCTTGTATTATGATTAAAATGCATATAAAAAGGTTATATTAATGTTTGAAACATTCAATTATGATAGTAAAGTATGTTCAATACTTGGATCAAGGTCAAGGGTCTCTCAACCATAAACCTCTAACAGTGATTTCACCCCCGAAATCCAAGGTAAGCAAAGATGGATACTTCTCATGCACCTCATCCCCAATCTTCCACATGGTAACTTTCATCTCATGAAGATCTCACATTATTCTCATAGAAGTCATATTCTTCTCCCTCAACTTCTACATGTGTAACCTTGGTTCATCATAGGAATTGTTGTACCACATGTACAGGTATGGTAGTACCTTTCAAATTTGGAACTCAATTATCGTGTTGAACTATTCTATATGTTGTATCACACATCACTCAGAGGCCATACTTACTGGATCTTACCAAACATAGAACATCAGGTATCTCTTATCATATGCAATTTTACAAGGTTTCATCCCTATGCCCCTTTAATGGTTATTGTAATTAATAACTCAATCAACGAGGTATGCATCTCCAAATTTTCAAGAACTATAAAGCATATTTATTTTGGTGGATTCTCTAATCACCTCAATGGTGAACTAACCATCTGTTTGGTTGAAGAATCATACATTTGTCTATAACTGTTAACAAATATAACTTCCTAATTAACCTTGTTAGGAGTAGAACAATGGCATTGTCTTCATCTTATCATGATTCCCACAACACACTTAATAGAGATATCTTAACTCCAACATTACACTTTAGTCAACCCCAACTCACTCTTTCTAGACTTGTCACACATAAATACAGTTGCTTCATTATTCTTAAGGTTTAACAAAGATATTGACCATGTTACTGACCATCTCTAGAATACTTTGAGATGTCATCATTCAAAGCTTGCTACAACTTGTAAGACATAACCTGAACACTATGTTCCTCCTATTCATAAATTCTATTGGTACATTTGTTAGTCTAAAGGAAATAACCATAAGCTCATCACGGTCATGGAACTTATGTCATCCCTTCTAACTCTTATGTATTGATATTTGATCCTAGGTTTATCTTAATGTAACATGGTAGCACATGTCTACTGATCACCAAACCAACTATCCTTGATAGTGGTCTTGCCCAGCTATCACTGAACCATACACAACATTATAGAATCACTTTTTTCCAAACAACATTTATAGGGTCATCATCAACTCTCTCTCTCTCTCTGAGGGAGAGGAACACTTGGAATGTTCATTTAATAAACATCTCCAACCTTCACATACGTCCATATTGTTGATAGATCTTGGATACTAGGATTCATTACCTTGGTATCCACCTCATGCACTATAAGGAACTCACATCCTGATCTCATCTACTTTTACCAACATAAAAAATCTCAAGACATATAAGAGGAGTCTTTCTAATTATTGGAAGGCTCAAAAGTAAACTCGTCACAAACTTTATGATCTTGGAACCATAGTCCAAGAAACCTTATGATATAATAATCTATCCACCTTCATGTTTACAACAAATCCACACATACCAAGTGGAAATGATCCACTTGAAATATGTGACCTATAAAGGATAGACACAAAGGGAAACACACTTCCCACATCATAGAATAATTTTTCACTAGCAAAAAGGTAACCAATTCTATTTTCATTATACAGGTTACAACTTCTTATGTATCATTTTACCTTTTTCATTTTGGGTTCTTTGCCATTAGCATAGGTATAATCATGATTAACTTATCTCATTAATCCTTCCTTGATGACTATTGATCACACTTGGACATGTTCTCTTGTTTTATTATGTTTTTTAACCACTTATCTAGAGGTAAATCATCATATTCCAAATTTTCTTTATTAAACAAGGATCACCTCCCTTAATTTCTTTCACATGCCATGCTGATTTTACATTAAAATTTTCTTACATACATAGGTTGGTCTGATATTAACTCATGTTCTACCTTATTCCTTTGTCATTATTCCCATTCATCTTCTCATTTTATACTTATCATAGGAATTCTCTCAATCTTATGTGAATTTCATACCTTGAATCACTTTACAAGAATAGACTTATCTGTCTTTTACTTTATTATCTTTTTGAATTTCATCCTCAAGAACTCCTCTTTTGTTTATTTGTATCGGATTTAGATTTCATGGTGTTATATCTTTCTCTTATAGTTACCAACCATTCAAGATTTGATTGATAATGATGTAATCCTCATCTTCTCTGAAGGTAATATTGAGTTATATGCACCATGATTTCTGATTCATTATGCTCTTTAGATTGTTTCAAAATGACTACTTGATCAGAGTAATAAAAAAAATAACAATCTAAGAGTTGCATACTTACCTTTTCTTCAATAATTGAATACCTGGCCAGGGTACCCAAATACTGAGATTAGGCAGTATGAAGCATATTTTATGTCATAATCCTAAATTAGACATCATCCTAGTCCTATGTCCTAGTGTCCCTATAGACTCAGTGAACCTAAAGCTCTGATACCAACTTGTGAGAACATGTTACACTAAACGAGATTACTCAAAACATAAAACACAATCAATCACCAATTAACCACAAACCCAAAAATATGGGTAAATTAAAACTGATTTCAATATCAGCACCCACTCAGAAACATTTTCATAAGAGCCTAACATATTTCTTATATCCATACTATGCCAAGAATTTGATACAAATTGTTCTATCACCTTAGCCACAACATATATACACATGAGAACAATATTTGTATATGCCACACAACAAACATTAACATGCTAACCAAATTCGGATTTGTTTGAAACACCATATACAAACTTTTCCTGCCCAGACCTGAGAGTACATGGACGACTCTAGGACACATTAGACATCTAATCAACTTTCTCAAAGATTCATTACTATAGTTCCTCTTTACTTACATGGTTCTGTTGTCGTCAGTGCAGATTACCTAAGAAGATGTGGCGAACCACAAGGGTGAGACCCATGTCCCAGCAAGAGATATAACCTCCAACAATGCTTATTGATTACAAAATTTTAAATAGTAGATAACTAAGAAGTTGGATTATTTAATAATAAATTGAACAGATTGAACAATTTAAGTATGCTAAACAGATTAAACAAATAATCTTAGCAACAAGTATGATTATCAATGTATATATAGGTAATGAATAATTCCATTTCTCTGGATAGATATCTACTCAAATTTCATCAAATTGCATCTAATAACAATAATCATCATTCATCTGGCTATCATCATATTTATTGCTAACAACACAAGAAATCTAGTAGCATAAGCATCCCTAACATCATGAATATGTCTAATAACATAACAAGGCTATCAATATAGGCATATCAAATAAAGGGAACAGATCTATATCATAAGTAGAACTAACATCATAGCACAATTAACTACATAGGCATGACTAGGAGTTTAAGCATTTATAATTACATAGGCATGGCTAGCAATATTAAACATAGTTAGCAACATCATCTTAACCATCAGTGTTAGTATATTTGACAACATATGCATGTTTACAACATGAGCATAACTACAACATAAGCATATATGTTATCTCTTATCGTACAATACATGATCTCAATGAAAAGAAAGCAAACAAGGGTTATCATCCAATATGAAGAGTTGTATATAACCCTAAACAGATATGCTACATGGTTGGCTTACATCTTTTATTACGCCATGGGGAGTTTGAGTCATACCACTCAAAGTCCAACTGACCCCCGCTTGGTCGCAATCAGTTCCATATAGGATCTAGGAAGAGTCAAACTCCAAGATCTACTCCATACTCAGTCAGTACGAGTCTGCAACGCAGTGACATATAGTCAAACTACAAAAGAGTGACATATAGTCCTATAACTAGCCCACCTTGGTACAGGTGACGACGCTAGCATCTAGGGCATTCAAACCAAATCACTGAGGTACAACCGCAGTTGTCCTCTAATCACATCATGTTATAATCACTAAGACCCGACCAAAGTCATTCTCACAAAGAGAGCTAGGTATGACCGCAGCCATCCTCCTAAAACACTTGGTATCAGGATGACAAGTACCCCACATACTCAATAGTATGTGCTCTGAGCTTCCCTTAGGAATACTCTTTTCACCATCCAACAAGTTCTGACACTGAAGATGGTTCTATGGAACAAGGCACTACATGATTAGAGTTTCACTTGATTAGTTATCTCCAATTGGGTGAATTAAGGCTGCATCAAACAAATGGGCATACAAACCCTAATTCACATCGATAAAGCATATAAGTATCACAACTTCAAAAGTTATAAAACGTGCAAAACACAATTTCTCATCTCATCATCACATGGTACTATTCACTTATCATTCATGAGACTACACTAGTCATCATACTATCACAAGATATAAATCCTTTTCACAATATCACGGGGTATTAATCCTTATCAACACAAGAGGATTACCCTCATTCAGGGCTCAACCATGCCCAAAGGTCATTAAGATCATCATACTATTCCCTATAAGATCATTTTTTATCATTTGATGCCTTATAACAAGGCTCAACAACATCACTTACATATAATACACCAGATCATCACAATATTGCATAAATGAGCTAGGAGATATTCATAAACAATCATAGAAGGGTTCATTAAGAATATTCCTTTATTACATCAACATGCAAGGTTTCTAGATATGATTAACCCTCATCATATTCATAATGCACATGTATAGCATAAGAAAGTATCAACCATGTGACTATGATAACCACCAATTAACACATTAAGGTTATGCTCATATTAAGGAGGTTATTTCACCATCATGCCATCACATAAGAAGGTTAAACATGAATATTCATCTTTATCTATTTGCATTAGAGTTGGGTTCAACAAGAACAATTATATTAATGTTACTAATCAACACTCATACCCAAACCCTAACTCATAGCATCCCCATTGGATCATGGATGCATAAGGGGAATCATCGCCTTCACATTCCACACTATTCTCAGGTATGAACCCACACATTGATCAAGGTGTAACCATCGGGTCATAGCATACTAGGGTTTCAACAACAATAAGAGAGTACTCTATGATTGTATGAGTCAGTCAAGGACTATTCATGCCCAATTACCATCATTTTGTTATATGAAAGCTAGGTATAACAAGCTATACCTCATTAGGGTTACCCATTAATTCATTATGGTAATTACAAATCATAATCATACGATGGCAAGGGTAAGACTACAAGTTTAAGGCATTGAACCATCAAATTCTCATCATCAGAATCATAAAATTATACTACATGCTTCACCCAAAACAACGGAAATATTGAGGCATCGACTTCTAACCATTAAATTTTTTAAAAGGGAAAGCCATTGGTTGTTTACATAAGTAAACATCTTGAACAAACCACCTATGAAGTCATTGATTGTTTCTCTAGAAAGAGTCACCATACAACCCTAGACATCCCTTGATTAACAACATAAAAAGTTCCATTGAGAGTAGGGTAAACCCCACAAGTGATTGCTTATTTAAAACAAGTTGTCAGTAAATGAGCTTCTTAACTTGATATCATAAAGGAAACCATTTAAATCACTTTATTAGGACCAAAATATTACATTTAGGCATCATTCCAATTTATTGGATGAAGAAACATTAGATCTTAACCATTAGGTCAAGTTCATATATTAAAACCATTATTTGGAGTATAGGTCCAACCATTGCATCAAATGACCCAAGAAACCATTAGTTTGAGGCTTAATTGATGATGCAAATACATGCTTAACTCACCATAGGATGTGGAGACCTGATCCACCATTAGTAGTGACCATTAAGAAACCATAGGTTGCTAGATCAGCACTATATCCATAAATCACCATCGAATATCAAACTAATATAACCATTGATTGATAACATCACTAAGCTTCTAACTAGGCCAACACCTGACCTAAGGGGTGAAAGTCAGTTGACACCCTTGGTCACCACCATCAGTTGTCATGAAAACAACACCATCGGTTATTGCAGTGGTACCACCATTGAGTCATGTGTTTATAGAAGAAATCAACTTTAAACCCTAAAATTGACCATTGGTTGATATGTGTTTAGCACCATCGGTTGTCAAACAAACTTAATCTAAGTCATATTATACCTTAGGAATAACATACATATTATCACAGGTTCATCTATAACTGAAATCAAAATAGGGAACATTGTAAAAATTGATATCCAAGTCAAGCATAGCTTTTTGGTGCATGGATCATCATTTAAAAGCAGGAACATGAGCTAGCAAGCTTATGGTAAGCAATAAACGTGGAGAAAATTATAAAACATGCCTCTAATTAGAAGATAAACTCTCAAATAGAAGAAAACACGAGTAGGTAGGGTAGAAAATCCAAGCATAAGCTGTGAACTCATCCATCTAGCACATTTCTTCATCAAATGAGCAAATCCTAAGCATAAGGAGCAAGGAAGGTAGAGTTTTAGAGCTTTAGAGCAATTTCTACCATGCAAAAGCAAGGTTCCGACCTAGAGAAAGTTAGGAGGAAGGATAACAAAGAAATAAAAGACAAAAGAAGGGGATTCTTACTCTTTTAGGTCTAGATCACTAGAAGGAAGCTTTTTAAACCCTAAAAGGAAGTCAATTGCAACCCTATATGCTTTTTCCCAAAGAAGATCCCCACTTTCTTCTTCCTTGGTCAGGAACATCGCAGAAGCACATAAGGAGAATGAGGTTTGTAGGATGAGGGAAGTTTTGGAGAGCAAATGGTTCGTTTGGGTGCTTAGGGATAAGTATATAAAACTTTAAGATAAAGAAAAAGAAAAAGTTGAAGTTCTAGTATCTTTCCAAGTGTCCATGGACTTAAAATATTAAGAATATACTAGCACACACACAAGAAGCTGCCCCATATATCATACAGACCTTCTTGTACCTACTTTCTTAAATTTCCAAGAAAAACAAATAAATCATTACTTGATAGCTCCTAAAGTTAGCTCATCCATAAAGGGGTAAACCCTAAATTACCCTTGAGGAAAACACCTCCGAACCAAGGTTCGACTAGGCTCCCCATGGCTCAACAAGCTCAAGAATGATGAGATAACATCCAAAGAACATAATGAAAGTTATAAATTGCAAAGAAAACCTCTCAATTGGGTAAATTGCATAAAAGTCAAAAATGTGCAAAAAATTGCATAACTTGCACAAACAGTGTCTAAATTGGACCACACTTGAAACTTAAGCTTGTATTATGATTAAAAAGCATGTAAAAAGGTTATATTAAGGTTATAAACTGTAAATTATGATAGTTAAGTATGTTTAATACTTTGAGCAAGGCATGTTCATCTTTGATCGAGTTTTGGCCTTGACTCTTGTGGCTTCTCGGATGGGATTTCGACAGCACTAGCATCCCAATTGACACATCAATAAGTCTCTCCAACCTTACTCTTGCTTTCAGTGTCCTCACTTTGATAAATTGTGGTGATTCATGGATTTGCCCAATTTAGCGTGTGAGCACCAAGAGCTTTGTTTCTTGCCATCCATGGCGCGGGTGAGGATAAGAATCCCTTACCTCAATTCTCAGTTTTACCCCCTCTTTCTTCTTTTTGTGTTTTCTCTCTAGGGGCATTTTGGTCTTTTAGCCCCACTTTTCTCTATCTTGGACGAAGCCAAGTTGGGCCTTGATTGGTGACTTGGCTTCTCTTGATTGGGCCAAGTCATTGGGCCGACCTCTCCCTCTCTTTCCTTCTCGTGCATATGATCCTTGATTGTTTGGCTTTTTTCAAATTTTCTGATTAGTTAAGCTTGCAAAAAGCATAACTACTTATATGTTGATCCAAAAAATTATAAATAAATGTGTTTTGGAATCAAAAAAACAATATCTTTCTAATAAATATGTTTTCACGGCCTTATTTTCATTTTTTGACATTTGATTTTTGAGAATCTAATAAATTATTTAAAAGGCCCTAAAACTTGTAGCTAATTCATATAAACTTCAAATAAAGCAAATAAATATGTTTTCTTGATCAGAAAAGCATAAGGAATGGATTCATTTAGGTTTTGTGAGAAAAATCCTTAGTTTTCCAAAAAGGTCTAAAATTAGGGTTTCTTTACACTTAGATGCATTATAAAACCCTAATACATGTGAATAACTAGAAATTAGGTAACTGTGATATTTGAATCTTCTAATTTGGTGAAAAGTGATAACTAGGACTCTGAATTAAGGTATGTGCAACTTATCACTTAAGTTGGGCATTTTTTATAACCAAATCATAATTTATCCAATGAGGCATGGACTGAAACCTTTGTTCGTATTATTGCTCTTGTTGGTCGAATTACTTCAATATTTATTTGGGTCTTGAACCCCACATACAATATTTCTATAATTTCAACTTGCCATATGATTTCTTTGAGCATGATGATTTGATTGACTTTATTAGCTAATGTAGTGGTACTTATGTACAACCACCCATAGTTGGGCATGTGTTATTTTTCCTAGAGGAATGTGTTACTCTCCCCATATATAAATATTTTATAGGTGACTGGGAATGTGTTACCCTCCACTTTTCTATTGGTTGAGTTTGGGTAGGTGCCTCAATACTACTTAGTTAATGTAGTGATATTATTAATCATGCATGATGCTTCCTTATTGTTTGTTATGGCAAGAATCTTATACGTTATGTGCCTCATACTTTTGACCGTCCTTATTTCTTGGATATTCTACCCCCTTTATTATCCTTGTTGTTCTTGTTCTTGTTCTTGCTCCTTATTTGACACATTCCTTGTATTCTCCTCTTACTGAGTGATCCCAACCATCCAGGCCTAGGACAAGGAGTGGAACAAGACAAAGGAGGACTTACCCAAGAGTAGATTCAAGGAGACTTTGCAAAGATGTCTAGGTTGCTATTTTTAGATCATGTAGTTTTCTTTCTAGTTTATGTTTCATGAAATTCATGTAGTGAACTTGGATCAAAGTCATGTAATAACTTAGTATTTTCTTTCCACTGCAACTATTGACAAATTTGTATCTAAACTATTCTTATTTAAATGGAATTATTATGCATGCATTCTTCATTATCTAAAAACTTTAAAAGTAGATGGATGTTGTGTATTTTCTATTAAATTTTAGTAAGGGATGATCTTGCCTCCTTACAGCATGGTATCAGAGCATGTTAGGCAACTACTAGGGCATAAGTTGAAAACAAGGGTGTCTAGAAAGGATCAGGGTTTGGGGGTTGACAAGATTTTCCTTTGAGCCACTAGCTTGGTTTATGAGGACTCTTAGATCCACATGATACCTACCTAGCCTAACCTGATACTGACTGTCTAAAATAGCATACCTATAGGAAATACTAGCCATAGATATCTCTATTTGATACTCTTGGGAATCTTACGTTAAGCCTTTATCTTTCAGGAGGATTGATTTGTTTGGGGACATGAACAACGCATCCAACGGAGCCTCATAACAACACTTCGAACCCAACTCCCCCCGATGAGCACACCGGTCTTGACCCCAGAGCAAGAGTTGACCATGTTGCACCAGATACTCTTGACTAACTTGGTGGTACAACTCTCCACTACTGTAGACACTGGTAGCAAACCTAAGGAGTTCATCCTGATGGACTTCATCAGGATGCAACCACCGTAGTTCAAGGGTGAGAGTGAACCAAGCATGGTGGATAAGTATAATGATTGGGTGTTGGCCCTAGAGCATACTTTTAAGGGCACGACATGTCCTAATGAGAAGGTTTGTTTTGCAACTTATGTGTTGGACTGGACACCATGTATCTGGTGGAATGATATGGCTCGTACCTATGACATCACCACCATGACCTGGGAGTAGTTGCTTAAGATGTTTAGTGAGAAGTAAATTTTCCCTACTTATCTAAGAAGGAAGGAAGCTTAGTTTTATAACTTAAGATAGGGTAGCATGAGCATTTCTGAATACATTCAATGTTTCCTACTTTTGGAATGCCATGCTACTAATCTCAGAGTAGAACAAAGCTCAACTCTTTTCTGGGAAGGTCTCAACTACAGCATTGGACGCAACCTTGTTCCCAAGCTACCTCTCACTTTTCAATAAATGGTGGACAAGGTGCTTGTAATCGAGTCCTACCCTAAATTTCAACCTTCGTGACACTACAATAGCAAGTGGAAGAACTCACGTGGAAATTAAGGACATGAAAGATGCAATCGATGTTCCCATTCTCATCCTCCTAGGAGGTGCCAAGAAGGTAATGCCCCACCCCATAGAGATGATCGACCTGCAGCTATCTGCCATGAGTGCATCCAAACTAGACATATTCGACCTAATTGTCCTAAGCTTCAGCAAGGACAGGCCCCAGCTCAGCAACCACCACAGCAACAAAATCCACCTCCAAGAAACAACCAAAACTAGCAAGGACATCAACCCCCTATGGAAAGGTGGAATGGAAGAGTGTTCGCTTTGAATGTTAAATAGGCTAGAGAGGACAATGAAGTTATTGAAGGTACTTTACATATTAATATGCATCCTATCTAGATGATATTTGATTCTATATCATCCCATACCTTCATATCAATATAGCTTGTTTCAATTTCAGAATTAGAATATGAATACATGGATCACGTGTTAGATGTTAAAACCCCTAGAGGTAGAGTCTGATCTTCTTATCTCAAACTCCCAACCTTGGAGCTTTGTATATCTGGGAAGATGTTTCCTTCAAACTTCATCTTGCTCTATATGTCTACCTTTCATGTCATCCTAGGGATGGACTGGTTGAAGAAATGTAAGGCAGACCTATTCTGTCAGGAGTTGAAGGCTAGCATTTTACACCCTGATGGAGAAAGGTTGTGTATCAAGGGTAGGAAGTGAGAGGATCGACAATTCATCATTTCAGCTATCAAAGGAAAAAAAATTGTCTCAAAAGGGTGTAGAGAATACTTCTCATCCATCATTCTCACTGTCGCACCCCCTTCTTTAGATCATATAGATGTGGTGAAGGACTTTCTTGATGTGTTTCCTGAGTAGTTGTCTAGGTTACCGCCAACTTGCGAGGTGGAGTTTTCAATCGAACTTGTGCCTATAACTTCTCCTATCTCAAAGCCGCCTTATCGCTTGGCTCCAACTAAACTTGCCAAGCTTAAGAAGCAAATTCAGGAGCTTCTTGACATGGGTTTCATCTGCACCAATATTGCTGCTTGGGGAGCCCCTATCTTGTTTGTAAAGAAGAAGGATGGTTCATTATAGATGTGTATGGATTATCGTATGCTTAACCAGGTGACGGTGAGTAAGTGTTATCCCTGACCACACATCAATGATTTGTTCGACCAACTTATGCCAGCCACTATGTTTTCAAAGATGGATCTGCGAAGTAGCTATTATCAGATTTGTGTGGAAGATGAGGATGTTCCAAATATGGCTTTGAGAACTCGATATGATAATTATGAGTTTCTATCCATGCCCTTCGACCTGACTAATGCTCATGTTTTCGATCTATTTTTAGTGATGTTCATCAACAATGTTTTCATCTACTTCAATTTCGAGGAACAACATTGTGAACATCTGTGAATTATGCTTAACACACTGAAAGAAAATCTACTCTATGATAAATTCTCAAAGTGTGAGTTGTGGATAAAGGAAGTGATGTTTCTGGGTCTTGTGATTTCTGCTGGCCACATTGTTGTTAATCCTACAAAGGTAGAAGTTGTGACCAAGTGGAAAGCTCCAAAAAGTCCATCTGAGATATGTAGTTTCCTCATATCAGTAGGTTATTACCGGAGATTTATCAAGAGCTTCTCTGAGTTAGGTCTCCCTCTGACAAAATTGACATGAAAAGAAGTCAAATTCATGTAGACACCAGAATGGAGGAAAATTTTGCAGAAGCTGAAAGAGTGTTTGACATCTACTCATGTTCTTGTATTACCTGTTGAAGGAAACCCCTATGTCATTTACACTGATACTTCTAAGAAAGGTTGAGGGTGTGTATTGATGCATGAAGAAACAGTGATCACCTATGCTTTGTGCTAGTTGAAACTAAATGAAGAGAACTAGCCTATGCATGATTTAGAGCTTATTGCCATTATGCATGCCCTAAAGATCTAGTGACACTATCTATATGGAGTTAAGTTTGAATTATTCTCTTATCAAAAAATTTTGAAGTATCTTTTGACACAATAGGATCTAAACCTGAGACAAGATAGCTGGACAAAGTACCTTAAGGACTATGACTTTACCATAACTTATCATCCTGATAAAATGAATGTAGTTGTTGATGTCTTAAGTCAGAACTAAAATATAGTTTGTGCTGCTATGAGTTATTATGTATGGAAGAATTTGGAATATGTTTCTTGTTGGCAACCACAGATTGTTGATGCAATGGATGAAGAAGTTGTCAGGAAGTTGTGTGTTCACATGGCCAGCTTATTCATACACCATCTTGGATCTCGAAAGTCATTGTTGCCCAGTTAGAAAGGCCCGAGCTTGATGAAATGAAGGCCTTTGCAGTGAAACCACAATCTGACTTCTCAGTTGGAGTAGATGGTGCAGTCCGTTTCGGAAAAAGGTTGTGGATTCCTAAATTTTGTGATTTGTGATAGAAAGTTTTGAGTGAAGCTCATGGTTCTAAGTACATAATTCACCCTTGTAACACTCGGGCCCACTTCCCTGGGCTCTAGTAGAGTTTCAGGAATGATGATTGGCCCCACAGACCACCACTAGCCTTAATTGCATGCTTTTTCCTCACTCACGTGCAAGTCGGGGTCAACTTCTCGACTGATCACCCATCCTAGTACTACTCCAAGTTGAGCACGCTTAACTATGGAGTTCTTTAGTGAGGGGATCTCGGAAAAGGAGGTGCACCTTAGTGATATGGGTAGTCGAATCATTCCTTTTAAGATCATCTTATCCGAGGTCTCAAAGTCCTGGGGTGTTACAATCTTCCCCGCTTAGACTCTTGACATTCTCATCAAGGCTCAACTATGTGGCCTCATAATATTTCCCCATTCAATGGAGACCAAGAATGGCCCATAGACACCCAACTCCCGATCTCAGAATACCAGCTCAAGGGTGGCTACATCACCATGGACAACCCTTTCCAACTTGCCTGGACCGCACGACTCAAGACTGGCATGCCACGTGCCGATGTGGGCCCCACCTACTGGAGGGGTTATGGCTTTGATACCATTTGTAACATCCAGGCCCACTGCCCTAGGCTCTAGTAGAGTTTTAGGAATGATGACTGGCCCCACAGACCACCACTAGCCTTAACTATGCACTTTTCGTCACTCACGTGCAAGTCGGGGTCAACTTCCTGACTGGTCACCCATCCTAGTACTACTCCAAGTTGAGCACACTTAACTATGGAGTTCTTTAGTGATGGGCTTTCGGAAAAAGAGGCACACCTTGGTGATATGGGTAGTCCAATCATTCCTTTTAATATCATCTTATCTGAGGCCTCAAAGTCCTAGGACGTTACAACCCTAGTAAAACCAAGATGTATAAGGACCTACAGTAAAGCTTCTGGTGGAAGAATATGAAGAAGGATATGGCTCTGTTCATTACAGAGTGTTTGACTTGTTAGCAGGTTAAGATTGAGCATCAATAACATGGTGATCTTCTTCAACCGCTTGAGATTTCATAATGGAAATGGGAGAAGATTAACTTTGTACTTTGTCACTGGTTTCCCCAATTCCAAGAAAGGTTATGATGTTGTGTGGGTAGTGATTGGTGTACTTACTAAGTGTGTCCACTTTTTGCCTTTCAAATCTACTTAAAGGTTGATGATATGGTTCAGTTGTATGTGGATTGGATCGTTCGTCTACATGGTGTGCCTAAAGTCATAGTATCTTATCATGACCCGAAGTTTACCAATCGGTTATGGAGTCAGATTCAGGAGGAAATGGGGACTGACTTACGTCTAAGTACATATTATCATCCAAAAATTGATAGTCAGTATGAGAGGATAGTGCACATTCTAAAAGATGTACTATGCGCTTGTGTTATGGACTGGGGAGGTGCATGGATAAGTATCTACCATTGGATGAGTTTTCTTACAATAATAGATACCAAGCCAGCATTGGTATGCCCCCTTATGAAGCTCTATATGGAAGATATTTTCGTTCTCCATTACACTGGGATGATGTAGGAGAATGTGCTTTGGTGAAGACTAATGATATGCAGATGATGATAGAGAAGGTTCAGCTGATTAAGAAGCATATAAAGTTACACAAGATCAAAAAAATATGTACGTAGACAAGAAGAGGTATGATGTAAGTTTATTGCTGGGTAACTATGTGTTCCTAAATATCAAGCCCATATGTTATATTGCACGGTCTAAAGTTAAACATAAGATTAGTCCCCGCTATGTTGGATCATTTGAGATTTTGGATAAGGTGGGAGACTATGCATATCCTTTAGCTCTTCCTCCTACCTATCATAAGATCCAAAACGTGTTTCATGTATTTGTGTTGAAGAAGTATGTGAAATACCCTTCTCGTGTACTTACAATAGGACCTTTGGAGATCCATGAGAACCTGACCTCTCATAGTTACCTATGAACATTCTTGACTCCCGTGTTAAGAAGTCAAAGAACAAGGAGATCGAGTTAGTGAAAATCTTATGGAAGTACCATGGTTTGGAAGAAACAACTTGGGAGCTTATAATTGAGATGTTGCGTACTCACCCTTCTCTCTTTGCTTGAGATTTTGAGGATGAAATCCTTTTTAAGGGGTGGAGTTTTGTAACGTATAGAAGTCTAAGTATATTCTTAATTTGGCCCTTTTCCTAACTTTTTCCTTTCTTTTGTATTCGTTTTAGCCTTAATTTGAAATTTGTGGAAATCATTAGTGGTTTGGTGTATATTTGATCTCTATTCATGTCGATGTATGGGTTTATGCAAAAATACCTCAGTTAATGTTTCAATCAAGGTCTAAGATGCAAAATTCCACTTAAGTGACGTATTGATAAAATAATTTTGTTCTAGAATTTTCCTTAGCCTTATAGAGAAAGGAAGAGAAAAAGGAATAAATAATAAAGCTTTAAACATAATAATGTGGCATTAAATAATTTAAGTTGACAAATAGTGATAATAATGTATAAAGGAGATAAAACTCATAAAAAGAAGACTCATTGGATGAAAATAACTTTAGATCTAAATTCCTTGGGTCTCAATTGACTTGAGTCCCAAGTTTCACTTTATTTTTATAATAATAAATATTTTAATTCAATTCAAAAAATAAAACTCGAGTAAATCCCATGAAATTAAACATTAAATGACATCAAAAGAGAAAAAATCTCAAATTCAAATTTTACATGCCAAAATTTGCCTACGGGCACATTTTCTACTAATTTGGACAATCTTTAGTGATCTAATGTGTTTAAGAGAGAGAAAGTGTAAATAAATTCCATGATATTTAATAATGTGTAAAATAATCTCAAAAGAGACATTAATGGAAAATTCATGTTTCACAAGTTTAAGTTTTCTTGAGGGTGAAGTTTCACATTAATTGATGGTTTCTAGATGTCTCTAATATGATAAGGAAGAGTAAATATGATTTACTTTAAAAGAATTAAATAAAATACTTAAATTCTCCAAAATTGAAAACTAGTGACAAAATTGGATTCTACACATCCTAATTAGGCTAGGTGTCAATTTTAATTTAATTTAAACCTTGTTTGCACCCTCAACTGAGGTGAGAGAAAAGAGAAATAATTAAATACATCACTATATTCGAATCAGACTTGGAATGTCATTTAATTTGTCACACGGACGATTTTATTTTGCTTATGTATGCACGGATCTTGGTCGTTGGATCACAAATCTAACAATTCAAAAGTCATCACCAAGCTCACGACGAAATGGGAAACATGTGTCAGTTTTGTGAATTTTTGGAATTGATTTTCTCTCTACTTAGTTGGTCTTTTTGCAAAATTTTTCGTCCTGCATTTTCCTTATTTGATTCCGCAACCAATGATCCATTAATTGCACCATTTTGTCAAGAAATTGAAAAACACCCACTTCTTATGCAATAATGATCACAGTCGACTTACCTACTCTCTATTTCTTAAACACCCATCTATAAATAGGGGTACTCAGACCTCTGTAGTCCCCCATGATATCTTCCTCCTCTCTCAATTTCTTCGCAAGCAACTTCTTATTGATTGAGTTTTGGCCTTGATTCTTGTGGCTTCTCACCTGGGATCTCAGTGGCAGCAACATCCCAATTGACACGTACGGTGATTTCGTCCAACCTTACTCTTGCTTTCGGTGTCTTCACTTTGACAAATTGTGGCAATTCGTGGATTTGCCTAATTTGGCATGTGAGCAATAGTAGTAGCTCTGTTACTTGTCAGACATGGAGTGGGTGAGGGGAAGAATCCCCACCTCGACTCCTGATGTTACCCCTTCTTTCTTCTTTCTATGTTTTTCTTGCTAGGGACATTTTGGTCTTTTAGCCCCACTTTTCTCTTCCTTGGATGAAGCCTAGCTGGCCATTGACTGGTGATTTGTCTACTATTGATTGGACCAAGTCAACGGGCCCCGCCTCTCACTCTCTTTCCTTCTTGTGCATATGATTCTTGCTTATTTATTTTTTTAAAATTTTTTTATTGGTTGAGCTTGCAAAAGGCATAACTAATTATTTGTTGGTCCAAAATTTATAAATAAATATGTTTTGGAATAAAAAAAATGAGATCTTGCTAATAAAAATGTTTCCAGAGTCTGATTTTCATTTTTTGATAGTTTATTTTTTAAGAATCTAATAAAATTATTGAAAATCCCTAAAATGTAACTAATTCATATAAACTCCAAATATAGCAATTAAATATGTTTCTTGATCAAAAAAACACAAGGAATAAATTAGTTTAGGTTTTGTGACCAAAATCTGAGGTTTTCCAAAAAGGTCTAAAATTAAGGTTTCTTAACACTTATAGGCATCATTATAAAACCCTAATCCATGTGAATAACTTGAAATTAGGCAAAGGTGGTCTTGGAATCTTCTAAGTTGGTGAAAAGTGATAAGTAGGTCTCCGAATTAAGGTATGTGCATCATATCCCTTAAGTTGGGAATTTTTTATAACCAAATCCTAATTTCCCAATGAGGCATGGACAAGAAACTTTGTTCCTATATTTCTCTTTTTGTATAATTACTTCAATATTTACTTGGGTCTGGAACCCCACCTGCAATGTTTCTATTATTTAAACTTGCCATTTGATTTATTAGAGAATGATAATTTGTTTTTTTATTAGCTAATGTAGTGGTACTTATGTACAACCACCCATAGTTGGGCATGTATTATTTTGCCCAGGGGAATGTGTTAATCTCCCCATATGTACATATTTTGGAGGTGACTAGGAATGTGTTACACTCCCCTCACCTATTGATTGAGGTTTGGTAGGTTCCTCAAACCTACTTAGTTAATGTAGTCATATTATTAATAATGCATGTTGCTTCCTTATTATTTTTTAAGGCAAGAATCTTATATGTTATGTGCTCATATTTTTAACCCTCCTTATTTCTTGGCTATTCTACCCCCTTTATTATCCTTGTTGTTCTTATTCTTGTTCTTGTTCCTTATTTGACACATACCTTTGTTTCTCCTCTTGCTAGGTGATCCCAACCACCCAGGTCGAGGACAAGGAGTGGAAAAAGACCAAGGAGGACATGTCCAGGAGTGTAGATTCAAGGAGACTTTGTTGAGATGTCTAGGTTGCTACTGCTAGATCCTATAGTTTTCTTTTCTAGTTTATGTTTCATGAAACTCATGTAGTGAACTTGGATCAAATCCTTGTAATAACTTATTCTTTTCTTTCCGTTACTACTATGGAAAATTGTATATCCAAACCATGCTTATTTAAATGGAATTATTATGCATACATCCTTCATTATATAAGTTATTTAAAAAATAGATCTATGTTGTGTATTTTTCGTTAAATTTTAGTAAGGGGTGATCTCGCCTCCTTACATATATAGAGGTTTTAAGATCCATGGTTGTGAGGAGTCAGAAGAGAAATGGGAAACATAGTACAAATAGGGGAAATCAGAGTCTCGGGTGAGATAGAACAACCTAGGTCACAAAACCCAAGATAAATTTGAATACCAAGTTGCAGAATTAAAAACTAAATGTGTATATGAAGAAAGTAGAAAACTTTGTTGACGTGAAAGAAAATAATTGGAGTCCCAAGATCAATGAAAGGGGTGAATATTTCACATGTAGGTGGTCTCCTACTCAAAGTAGGACAACGCTTGCGCCATATGATCATGATCAGTGTTGATGAGGTGCATCAACACTAAAATGTAAAAACCATGAGTGACATAAAAATCCATGGGACTTTAGGAACTTGGACTACATTGAATAATTGCATTGTATATTAGGTGTTTAAAATCTATTTTATTTTCTTTATTATTTGAGGGATTAAACAAGGTTTAAATAATACTAGATTTTACACCTTGATAATTGAGGTATGGACAATCTGATTCTGCCATTAATTATCCATTTTGGGATTATTTACTATTTTATTTAATGTTTTGGACCTGAAGTTTTTTTCTCTTTTATTAATAAAATTAGGATAGTTAGGCATTTTCAAATAATGTGAAAATTTACACACATTTACTAACTTTGGTATGTAGAATCCAAATTTGGGATCTGCTTCCACTTTGAAGTTATTCATTACCTTTTTTAATATTTTTGACCGTATCATATATTTTCTTTTCTAAATGAAACTAGGATAGTTTGTTTGTTGAAATAATGTGAAACTTGGCACCCAAGCGAACTGGGACCCAAGGAACATGGTTTTCACATTAGATTTGGGTTTTGGAATTTCCTTTTATGAATTGTATTCCAATTAGAATTTTAGGTGTATAATCATTATATTATTATAACATTACATCACTGTTTACTATGTAGAGTCCCATTATCTTAACAATGTTACCAAAAAGGTTTCCTTATAAAATTATGCATGAACTTCCATATTTTGCATATTTAATCTATTAAATCCATCAATTGAATATTTATTTAAATAATGGTACATTATTAATATTTATGGATATGGAAACACCAATTATTATTCTAATTCGTATATTAAGCATGTTATACTTCTTATTAAACACACTATAGCTAATATGTGCATATTATATAAAAGTAAACTTATGTGACATATTTAATGAATTTACCTACATGTTGATTAAGTTAATATGTGAATCTGAGTGTCTATTGATATCTAATGTAGATTATAGAAACTCATGCCACTTAATATGTTATATTTGTTTCCAAGTCTAAGTATGTTACATGTTACATTGATTTATTCATGTTATGTGCATTAACAATATACGCTAAGGCATAACTTTATCTTTGTTTGGTGAAATCTAAGTAACCAAGCTTACTAACATCCTAATTATGTAATAGGATAAGATTCTATATTTTGGTATGTTACAACACTCCAACTGTTAAAAGGATTTTATCCACTCTCCACCCTTTAAAATGTTAAACCTAACAAGTCAAACAACCCTATTGGTACAAAGAACCGTTCATCTAAAACTCATGATTTCATCACTTCCATCGTCAAGGTATCATGAAACATGGGAAAATGGAAACATAGCTATAAAGTCTAACTAAAAGATCAAGGTTTACCTTCAACATGACTCTCGAAGAATCTTCTAAAGCAAAGACTCTTCCATCATGTCTCTCAACATGTCTTCTTCCCAGTGGCGGCATGAGGGGGGCAAGCCGCGGAAAGTACCCCCCCCCACCTTTCTAAGATTTGTTTACATCGTGTATGTTATAATCAATTAGTTAAAGAAAAGTCCCCCATTCCGAATCGTCAAAATTCAAATAACAAGTGCATTAATACTTTTGCAAAACTCAAAAATCAAGTGCATTAGTATTTTCTCAACCCAAATGGTGTGTGAATAAAAGCTTCCATGGAGTACCGGTCCCTAGCCACAGTGAAGCTGAGGCAGCGTCTCTTCCTTTTTCTCTATTCTTTTTGCCATGTTGTCAAGCCCATCATGCACGTTCATATTAAATGTGGCAGTTGCACAAGGATCATCTTTGTTTCTTAAGGATTCAAAATTCTAAGTTTCAAGATTTAGATTTCAAGTTGCTCATTTAGTCATTATATTCTTGGCTTTTGCTTTCCTCTGAACATGCGAACGGTCTGGCACTATGAACATTATTCATTTTTTCTGAGAAAGAAATTTGCATTTGTGATTGGAGCCTGTTGTTTGTCTTGTTATTGTGGTTTGTCAATCGATATTTTAGATATCACTAACTTCGTGTCTACCATTGTAGTAAATTTTTTATTCTCTAATAAAAATCAGCATGTTTAAATTGTTGTCTGGCGTATAAAAAAATATTCCTTGATGCAACAATATTACATTAAAAATCAAGAAATTATTTTTTCATATGTAACATATTTGTTGAATTCTCCTCTAATTACTAGTGTGTGGGAGAGGGACAAACAACATCTTCTTTATCCAATCTTTCACATTATTAGGTAATATTGTTGATGTAAACACACTTTGAATATAATTTTACTTATTAGTAGCTTACAACAAATTCTTTCATTCAAATTTTGAAGATATAAACGTCAATGTTATGTAAAACTATTTACATTGAGGAAAAAATATTTGACACTACCAAAATAGTGTTATAGTGGAGGGTTTTCAAACACTAGATACAATGATGAAATTTAAAAAAATCAGTGTTTGATATTTATAGCTTGAATTTCATACATGCAACTTCTATGAAATTTATAGATATTGACTTTGCATAAAAAAACATTTTGAATGATATTAGTGCCCCTCCTTCAAAATTGGGATGGCTCTGCCACTGCTTCTTCCATTGTTATTGTTTTGAGGAGGTGTCTAAGGTTGTTGATGTTGAGATGGTGCATGACCATATCAAATTTGGGGTCATCTGGTTCAGATTTGTCCAGGTTCATTGTAATTATGTATAGGTACATGCCCTCCAATAAGTACTCAAGCTCGGTGAAGTGTCGATGCTTGCTCCGCTTGTGAGATGTCACTGATGAGAATTCCGTACTACTGACAGAGAAGTTGGTGGTACCGAGCTAATGTCAGAGTTTTCATGTAACGATAAAATGACTAACTCGTTGCCATCGATAGAGTGTCGGTGGTACTGACTCAGTGCGTCCTTGTACACTGAATACACATATCAAGGTGCCTTTTTTACTTGCATAAAGACAAGATATCACAAAACTACAAAATAAGATGATCTATTCCTAACAAAATAATAAAACATTATCAAAAGAAAATATAATCTAAGAATCCTAAATGTTGGGTTGCCTCCCATAAAGCGTCGTTGTTTTATGTCTTAGGCTTGACATGATGCTTACCTCTATTTTAGGTTATCATGGAAAGGTGGTGAATATCTTGACAATTTGAACTCCATTTTATAATCATCAGCTCCTAAAGATAGGTAACCATTGAACTTTTGAAATTTTTCCTTCATTCCTGACTTTAACTATTCAGGACTGGAACCTTTGGCTGCTTTGTTCACCTATGTAGAGGAATGTATAGCACCTTAGGGATCTCCTCCCCTAATCTTGAATTTATATAACCCTCTGGAATAGACTTTGGCACATCTAAAATGGTTGGATTGACATGTGGATTGACCTTCTCTCCTAAAGGTGCCTCCTTCTTGCCTATAATTGTTCCTCTATAGGGTACAACCTTCACCTGCTCTTATTGAATGGGCACCTCCTCGAGAACTACGGAAGTAGATATGGTGTCAGTAGAACCTTTAGGTGCCTCCACTTGTAACTCCTTTCAGAATGGGATTTATTTGCCGCTCAAATTTTGGCTGGAGCACTCACTTTTGCTGACTTCACAGGTGTTCTTAAGCCCCCTGGTCTTCTATACAATCTATTAGGAATAGGAACTTGTGGCACATAAACACGGTCAGAATATGGAATGTGTGGATTTGGTGTCTCCTCAATGGTTGGCTCCTTCTCATTGGAAATCAAAACATATTTTACTTCATGATGATGGTGGGCTGGCTCAATGTTCCCCATAAAATTTTGTTGTTCAGTCTTCTTCAAATCCAAGACATCTACAAACATCTGTGACAATTGAGTCTGTAAATTTCTTATGTGTGCTCCCTGGTTTTGCAGCTCCCTCTGTGATTGGTCCAAATATGCTTCATTCTTGGAAATGACTATTGCACACATATCCTCTATCCTAGATAATCTTTTTGGGTCTAGGTCCTCATCATCATAAAGTTGTTGTGGCTGCTCATATTGATGTGAATCACAATCTGGACCCCTCCATGAAGAATAGGAATCAACTCCCCATGAAAAATAATCATGCTTGTGATTAACTTGCTTCCTTGAACACCTACAATCTTACTAAATTGGGGTTCTATTGAGATTCAAGGTCCCTAACTACATCGTCAAGGTCTTTATTAATGCAATCAACTCAACCATTAATTTTCTCATTCCCCGTGCCTCCATGGCGCTCAAGTACCTACACAAGAAAAGAAAAATTACAAATCAAAGGCACTCAACAATTGAGATGAAAATAGTAAAGATGTGATTTTCAAAAAGGTATATCAATGGATTTGTGGCAAAAATGATTTATCAATAAAATATTAAAAGAAAAAATGGCCTAGAGTGGCCGATCCTAACTTTTTGTAGTGTTAACTGTGGCAACTCCCCAGCAACGGCACTAGAAACTTGACACGTGAAAAACCACTAGAGGGGGGGTGAATAGGGTTTTAAAGATATTTAACAATTATTTAACTCAAACAACCAAAATTGAGAAAAAAGCTAGAAGGACACAAGTGGTTTAGAGTGGTTCCAACCTTAGCAAATACTAAGGTAGTCAGTCCACTACCCGGTTTCTTACCCAACTGGGATTTTGAAAGTATTAATTTTATTACCTTCTCAAGGAATTACACAAAATACAATACTTTCTTACACCCCTTTGAACAGCCTTCACTTTGAAGTAGATGCACCAACTCGAGGTAGCCTTCTTGAAGTAAATCCAAGCTCCCCCTTGAAGTAGCCTTCCTCTTTGAAGTAACCTCCCGTTGCACCAGCCTTCTTGAAGTAGTTCAAAGTCTTCTTCTTCACCAAGAAGATCACGACCCTCTCCAATCTGTAGCCTCCAACCTAGGAGTAGCAAGGAGAGTACAAGCAATGAATGTGAACAAGAAAGGAAAATGGAAATTACAACTTATCCTTTGAAGCACAAGGCTTGATTTGCCTATATCAAGCGTGTAGATCTCCTAACCAATGTATATGGAAGTGTGATTGTTGTGGATAGGAGATACTAGCCTATAGGACATGAAATTAGAGCAAGGAGAAAAGTAACCAATTGCAAGTATGCTCAATTTACTCAAAACAGGTTGCTCAATGCAAGTGTATGCTCAAGTGTAGGATTAGTGAGTTTAGGTGTCCTAAGGCATGTCCTATTTATAGGAATGACCTACAAGTGCTTAAGGACGTTCTAGACACTTTCTAGGGGGTTCTAAGTGCTTAACTAGTCGTTAGGTACAAGTTAGTTGCATTAGCAACGGCTAGTTAATTAATTCTGCAAGTGTTGTCAGAACTCATCTCGGTCGAGAACTTGTCGACTGAGATACCTACTCGGTCGAGGGTTTGTCGACCGATTGGCTTTTTGGAGAAAGTGTTTGCAATGTTTATCTCCAACTACCCAGCTGTGTCTAACGGCTACTTGGGTCTTTCTCGGTCGAGAAGTTTTGTCGACCGAGAGTGTCTCGATCGAGGATGTTCTCGATCGAGATTGACCCTGTTTCAAGGTTTCAATTAAGGCATTAAGTGTGTGTATGAGTGTGCATATGTGACACTATTGAAGGGGATGACATATCTAAGTGTGGTGTTTAGCTAGGGAAGATCTAACGCTTGATTTACATGAAGTCTAAGTACTTGTACATAATATGTTTGTACATTTTTTTACAAATGATTACATTTCATGAAATTACAAGCATTCAAACATATAGATTTCCCAATGCTTTGTCATCCACCTTATTCCTGCACCACTCAAGTAGCTCGTTAGATCAACAAGAATGAAATTTTTGTCATTATCAAAACAAAGGGATTAACTGATGTCCATTTAGCCAACAATCTCCCCCTTTTTGAAGATGACAAACAGTTCCAAAATATAAATTAAGGAAATATTAAACATGTGAGTTTCATACCTGAAGATTACCTTTTGTAGCCATTCTTGTTGTGCGAGTGAATGCTGGCTGAGATGTTATGAAACTCATTTTTTAATTTTATGTTTTTGATTTTATATTCTTTCTCCCCCTTTGTCATTTCAAAAAGATGTCCAAGATAAATATTTGTGTGACTTTTTAGCCATAAGTAATTTCTCAATCACTTGCAAAGGATGTTAAGCCTTGAAGGTGATATGAGAATCCTTTTAAGCTTAGAGTATATGAAAAGTATTTCTAACCAAAAGCACGATATGTTAGGCCCTGATTTGTTTAGAAACTTCCATCATCATGAAGTTTGTATATATTTTTTCCTTATGCATTGACCCCCCTTAAATAGATATCCAGTTAAAATCAAGGGATTAATGCACTCCAATTAATGGTCAATTTAGCCAAAATTTTAATTTTCAAAAAATTTTATCCTTTGTATTGCATTTATTACTCTACTTACTTTGTATGCTCTACTATAATAGTCTTATAAGCCATGTTCAAATGATGCCATAGAAGGAACATATTAATAATAGCTTAACATTTTACAAGATGACTCATATGCTTTGAAAGATATGCAAAGATAACCAATTCATTGCAAGGATAACCAATTCATTACAATCATGTAAAGATAACCATTTCATTACAACTATTACAAAAGACACTCGCAATCTCACTGGAAAGACCTAAGTATCACATCAATATCTGGGTCTTTTCCAAGAAATGGCTCAGCTCCATAATACTTGACTAAAGTTTGACACTCCAAAGCACCTGTCTTGGTTAAGGCATATGCTTCCAAGAAGGTGGGAACACGATCAAAGAGGAAATGAGCAGCAATGTTTTGTAGTTGCATGTGAGAAAACTGAGTATGTGTGAGATCAGGAGATGGTGGAGGTGGAGTTTGGTAGTAGTTGTAGGAAGGGTTATACGGGTTGATCATGCAAGGATTTAGAGAATAAGGATATTCATCTGGTTGATTGGGAGAGAGGGCTTGCATCCTTTGGTTTAAGTAGGTCATGGCATGGTGACTATAATCTAATTGTCTACTTAGATGATATTGGGATCCAGCAATGTAGGTTAGGGTGTTTTTGATGGGATCATAGGGTAGGTTGGTAGGAGGAGGTGGTGGAGGTATGTCTTGAGTAGATGTCTCCCCTTCCGTCCTAGCCCTCTTGTGACCAAAATCAATTCCAATCTTTTCTACTGTGTTTTTGCTTATTTTTTGTGGTTTTCTTTCCCATGTGTATCCTAGATCCTCAATATGTTTCTTAAGAAAGTGTTGAGTGATTTGGCATACAAAATCAGCATAAGGGGGATTGCCAGAAAACTCAAGCATATTCTTAATGATGATGCGGATGAAATTTATGGGAATGTGTTTGATAATGGCATAAATTAGATACATGTGAAAGGTAGGGACTTCAGACTTATTTTCTCTAGGATGGATGTTTGTGGAAACAATAAGGTTGATAATCCTAGCTGCAGGTTGGAGGTTAATGGCATAGTAGGTACCCCTATCTTCGTGACAAGTTGTGTTAGATTGAAAAATGGCTCTTTTAATGTCACTAAGACTGACTGAATTGTCATCTTGGGAAAATTTATTGAGTTGATTTCTAGTGGTAAGGTCAAGAAAGTCTTGGTATTCTTCTAAGTCTATGTTGAGCATGTCAAGGATACCCTCCTCAGTAAAGTGAAAGCTATACCCATTGACCATAGAGGAGAAGGAGTCATTTTCGAGATGGGAGGTTAAGTTTGTATAGAACTCATTTACCACTTTGGAAGAATAGGAAGGGAAGGAAGGGTTCAAAAAATCCTTCAATTGTTGCACCTCGAAGAGATCCTCCAGGTCGACGATGTTGTAGAAGTCCATGACGTCAAATGACCGTCATGGAAGTGGAGTTTTGGAAGAGAGCCTGAGGTAGAGATCACTAGCAGCCGCGTCGATGAAGGGGATGTCGTTGATGATTGGCAGTGGTGGGGAGGTCGTCCTTCCTTTCCTTCCAGCAACTTGCTTCTTTCCACGCGCAGATGATGAAGCTATTGCTTTTCTTTGAGGTGGAGAAGTAGCAAGAAAGTCTTGGAGGTGGATAAGCTAAAGAGTTGCACAAAAATGCACTAGAGAGAAGCTAGAGAAGTAAGAATGTAAAAGTGTGAGGGAATGACCCATTTTTTGTCCTTTTTATAGCAATCCAGTAGCCACTTCAATCGACAATTTGTCAACCGACGACCGCAACGGTCATATCCTAGGCGCGCCTCTCGGTCACCCAACGGTCGACCGGCAACGGTCGACCGGAAACGGTCATATTCTAATGGTCATATTTCCAACGATCGGCCCTCGGTCGAGCATTTTTTCGACCGACACTCGCTCGGTCGAGTAATTTGTCGACCGGTAGTGTGTCTGAGCTTTGCCTGTGTAGTTCTCGCTTGAAGTCTATCGGTCGAGAGAGATAGCTGACCGAGATGTTGTCGGTCGACAAATTCATCGACCGAGTTTGTCTCGGTCGAGACATTTTGTTGACCGACCAACTAGCTGTGAATGGAAGTCTAAGCTTGTTTTTAATCCAAGTGATAGACTAAATTTGTACAGCATATATATGTCTTCTACGGGAGTAATAATGTGATTTTCATTATCAATAATTTGGGCAATTTTGTGATCATAATTTAATTTGTTCTTTTATCAAAATTATACTTTTACTAAGATTGAGTATAATGTCCAAATAAGCATTGTGTCAAGCTTATTTTAGGTTGACCTTGACTACGACCATAGCGCCCCTCGGTCAAATTGAATTTCAACCAAGAGGCAAAATCTGCAGATTGCACATGTGAAATATAATTTCTGCAGGTAGCTTGAAATAAATAAATATCAATTTGAAGCATTCAAGTAATACCTATTATGAAGATGTTTTTAATTCCTAAGCCCTACTTTGTATGATGTCTCCTAAGCTCTGATATGGGTGCATAAATATTAAATCCTATTTCTTCTTGTACCCTAATTTTCAAATTAATCATAAGATTCTTAAAAATATATATCCTTGAGAGAAAGATTGATATCTCAAGTTCTTAAAGATACCAATTGAGAGGTTTGTATCAATGACATTTTGTTCTTGATTGCTTTAGAAAAACACGCATTGAAGTTCTTGTTCTAAGCAACATAACAAATCATTTTGCTTGCCTATGTATCATCAACATGTATTACATGGGATGATGTAATCCATGCACATAATAAGCATTATCTATTTGTGCCATAGAATTTTAATTTTGTGCAGCATGGCATTTTCAATGATTTAATCCTTTTTATATGATGAAAAATCATATCCATGAAATAATAGAACAATAGAGGCATGAAATTCAACACATGGTTTCTATGTAGATATATCAAGGAATATTTAGAATAGACCATGAAAACAATAATTTTCCTTGACTTAAATAAAATATGGTTCATAATTTTCAGTTTTAACATATACAAAAATAAGTGTTCAATTTTAAGAAGATTTTTATAACTGATCATGCCTAAGAAACTTTTTCAAACGATAAGGTTTGTTCACAATTAGTCTTCTTACAGCACATTTGTATGAATTTTCATAAATATTTATCTTAACTCATGATGCAAAACATTAATATATTGTGTTCGAAGGATGATTTCCAGATTTTATTCTTGTTTTGCATGTAAAAACAGTTATTAACAGCAAATAGATAGCAATTTGATCAATTGAAAATATATTCAGCAGATTTATTGCAGACTGAAATCAGTAACCTGCTCGGTCGACGATTTCTCGACCGATGATTTCTCGGTCGATAGTTTCTCGACCGACCTGGTTTTTGTACTGTTTTCAAAACTGTTAATTGCTTCCAAGTTAAACAAAATTATGCAAGTTAGAGCTCGATTGTGTTGAGATATAACATTTGTATATCAAGAATCAGTTTAGGTCAAATCTCGACTAGTTAAATTTAAGCTTCTAAGTTTTAGAAACCCAAGCTAGATCATCGTTCTTTTTCCTATATGGACATGAGAATATTGTCTTGCAGATTTAAAAGAATTGTATGTTTCCAAGTTAGACGTTGAAATAATTTGTTTATCTTATTATGTTAAGTTGAGATAGACAGAATAATATGTAACTAGAATGTTTGGTCATATCTCAACTTAATTTTTTTCATTTATTTTGGGGGTTTTGGAACCCATACTAACTCAACATCCTTTTTCTTGTAAGGACATGAGAAATAATAGTGTCCAAGGCGCAAACAGTAATGACAACATATAGAATCAACCTCATATCTCTTTCTATGATAGTGTTCGATGTTGTTCTTGGGTACATATGTATTTGTGCCTTTAGGTACATATGTAGATTGATGTGCTCTTGTCTTTCTCCAACTGGGTTTTTGATAAGATTTTCCCTTAGACTTGTAACCTAATCCTCTCCTACCAATTGATGGTAAGAATCATTCAATATTTTATCAAGGAGACCATTATTACTTAAACTACTAACTTCTTGTTGTAACTTAGCAATCTCATCCATTCTCTTTTTGATATCTAGTTTTGCTTGATCTAGATTAGATGATAAAGAATCTCTTTCTTTCACTATATTATCATAATCTAGATGTGTACACAAAACATGTTGTTTTTGAAGTTCATTTAACTTTGCAAGTAAATCAACCTTTTCTTGAGATAGAAGATCGTAATTTGTTTCTAGAGTAAAAATCTTTACGTTACACTCTCCTAGAGATGATTTCAAAGTATGATTTTCAGAAATAATACTATCCTTTTCAAATCCAAGATCATTTAATTTAGCATACACATTTTCATTTTTAGTTTTAAGAGCAAGAATTTTAGAATGTAACTCATTATTTTCTTTGTTTGACTTCTTTAATTTCTTCTTACATTCAATGTATTTTTCATGCGTTTCTTCAAGACTAAAAATTAGCTCTTCTTTAGATAAATCTAAAAGGCTTACCTCTTCTTCTTCACTTGTTGTAGAAATAAGGCAATCTTTTTGCTCATCTTCCTTCTTTGATCTCCATGGGCAGCTGGGTGTTGTATGTCTTGTTCCTAAGCACCAATTGCAACTTGTTGAAGGTTGGTTCAGGATGCTCCTTTTCTTGCGGTTGTAAGCACCACCACCCTTCATACTTCAAGACTCGATTAGAGCTCCTTGAAGCCTACTCTGATACCAATTGAAAAACCACTAGAGGGGGGTGAATAGGGTTTTAAAGATATTTAACAATTATTTAACTCAAACAACCACAATTGAAAAAAAGCTCAAAGGAGACAAGTGGTTTAGAGTGGTTCCAACCTTAGCAAATACTAAGGTAGTCAGTCCACTACCCAGTTGCTTACCCAACCGGGATTTTTAAAGTATTAATTTTATTACCTTCTCAAGGAATTACACAAAATACAATACTTTCTTACACCCCTTTAAACAGCCTTCACTTTGAAGTAGATGCACCAACTCGAGGTAGCCTTCTTGAAGTAACTCCAAGCTCCCCCTTGAAGTAGCCTTCCTCTTTGAAGTAACCTCCTGTTGCACTAGCCTTCTTGAAGTAGTTCAAAGTCTCCTTCTTCACCAAGAAGATCACGACCCTCTCCAATCCGTAGCCTCCAACCTAGGAGTAGCAAGGAGAGTACAAGCAATGAAAGTGAACAAGAAAGGAAAATGGAAATTACAACTTATCCTTTGAAGCATAAGGCTTGATTTTCCTATATCAAGCGTGTAGATCTCCTAACCATTGTATATGGAAGTTTGATTGTTGTGGATATGAGATACTAGCCTATAGGACATGAAATTAGAGCAAGGAGAAAAGTAACCAATTGCAAGTATGCTCAATTTGCTCAAAACAGGTTGCTCAATGCAAGTGTATGCTCAAGTGTAGGATTAGTGAGTTTAGGTGTCCTAAGGCATGTCCTATTTATAGGAATGACCTACAAGTGCTTAAGGACGTTCTAGACACTTTCTAGGGGGTTCTAAGTGCTTAACTAGCCGTTAGGTACAAGTTAGTTGCATTAGCAACGGCTAGTTAATTAATTCTGCAAGTGTTGTCAGAACTCATCTCGGTCGAGAACTTGTCGACCGAAATACCTACTCGGTCGAGGGTTTGTCGACCGACAGGCTTTCTGGAGAAAGTGTTTGCAATGTTTATCTCCAACTACCAACTAAATTGTCAGCTGTGTCTAACGGCTACTTGGGTCTTTCTCAGTCGAGAAGTTTTGTCGACCGAGAGTGTCTCGGTCGAGGATGTTGTCGACCGAGATTGACCCTGTTTCAAGGTTTCAATTAAGGCATTAAGTGTGTGTATGAGTGTGCATATGTGACACTATTGAAGGGGATGACCTATCTAAGTGTGGTGTTTAGCTAGGGAAGATCTAACGCTTGATTTACATGAAGTCTAAGTACTTGTACATTATATGTTTGTACAAGTTTTTACAAATTATTACATTTCATGAAATTACAAGCATTCAAACGTATAGATTTCTCGATGCTTTGTCATCCACCTTATTCCTGCACCACTCAAGTAGCTCGTTAGATCAACAAGAATGAAATGTTTTTCATTATCAAAACAAAGGGATTAACTGATGTCCATTTAGCCAACAATCTCCCCCTTTTTGAAGATGACAAACATTTCCAAAATATAAATTAAGGAAATATTAAACAGGTGAGTTTCATACCTGAAGATTACCTTTTGTAGCCATTCTTGTTGTGCAAGTGAATGCTGGTTGAGATGTTATGAAACTCATTTTTTAATTTTATGTTTTTTATTTTATATTCTTTCTCCGCCTTTGTCATTTCAAAAATATGTCCAAGATAAATATTTGTGTGACTTTTTAGCCATAAGTGATTTCTCAATCACTTGCAAAGGATGTTAAGCCTTGAAGGTGATATGAGAATCCTTTTAAGCTTAGAGTATATGAAAAGTATTTCTAACGAAAAGCACGAGATGTTAGGCCCTGATTTGTTTAGAAACTTCCATTATCATGAAGTTTGTATATATTTTTTCCTTATGCATTGATCCCCCTTAAATAGATATCCAATTAAAATCAAGGGATTAATGCACTCCAATTAATGGTCAATTTAGCCAAAATTTTAATTTTCAAAATTTTTTTCTTTTGTATTGCATATATTACTCTACTTACTTTGTATGTTGTACTATAATAGTCTTATAAGCCATGTTCAAATGATGCCATAGAAGGAACATATTAATAATAGCTTAACATTTTACAAGATGACTCATATGCTTTGAAAGATATGCAAAGATAACTAATTCATTGCAAGGATAACCAATTCATTACAATCATGTAAAGATAACCATTTCATTACAACTATTACAAAAGACACTCATAATCTCACTGGAAAGACCTAAGTATCACATCAATATCTGGGTCTTTTCCAAGAAATGGCTCAGCTCCATAATACTTGACTAAAGTTTGACACTCCAAAGCACCTGTCTTGGTTAAGGCATATGCTTCCAAGAAGGTGGGAACACGATCAAAGTGAAAATGAGCAGCAATGTCTTGTAGTTGCATGTGAGAAAACTGAGTATGTGTGAGATCAGGAGATGGTGGAGGTGGAGTTTGGTAGTAGTTGTAGGAAGGGTTATACGGGTTGATCATGCCAGGATTTAGAGAATAAGGATATTCATCTGGTTGATTGGGAGAGAGGGCTTGCATCCTTTGGTTTAAGTAGGTCATGGCATGGTGACTATAATCTAATTGTCTGCTTAGATGATATTGGGATCCGGCAATGTAGGTTAGGGTGTTTAGGATGGGATCATAGGGTAGGTTGGTAGGAGGAGGTGGTGGAGGTATGTCTTGAGTAGATGTCTCCCCTTCCGTCGTAGCCCTCTTGTGACCAAAATCATTTCCCATCTTTTCTACTGTGTTTTTTCTTATTTTTTGTGGTTTTCTTTCCCATGTGTATCCTAGATCCTCAATATGTTTCTTAAGAAAGTGTTGAGTGATTTGGCATACAAAATCAGCATAAGGGGGATTTCGAAAAACTCAAGCATATTCTTAATGATGATGCGGATGAAATTTATGGGAATGTGTTTGATAATGGCATAAATTAGATACATGCGAAAGGTAGGGACTTCGGACTTGTTTTCTCTAGGATGGATGTTTGTGGAAATAATAAGGTTGATAATCCTAGCTGTAGGTTGGATGTTAATGGCATAGTATGTACCCCTATCTTCGTGACAAGTTGTGTTAGATTGAAAAATGGCTCTTTTAATGTCACTAAGACTGACTGAATTGTCATCTTGGGAAAATTTATTGAGTAGATTTCTAGTGGTAATGTCAAGAAAGTCTTGGTATTCTTCTAAGTCTATGTTGAGCATGTCAAGGATACCCTCCTCAGTAAAGTGAAAGCTATACCCATTGACCATAGAGGAGAAGGAGTCATTTTCGGGATGGGAGGTTAAGTTTGCATAGAACTCATTTACCACTTTGGAAGAATAGGAAGGGAAGGAAGGGTTCACAAAATCCTTCAATTGTTGCACCTCTAAGAGATCCTCCAGGTCGACGATGTTGTAGAAGTCCATGACGTCAACCGACAGTCATGGAAGTGGAGTTTTGGAGGAGAGCCTGAGGTAGCGATCACTAGCAGCCGCGTCCATGAAGGGGATGTCGTTGATGATTGGCAGTGGTGGGGAGGTCATCCTTCCTTTCCAGCCAGCAACTTGCTTCTTTCCACGCACAGATGATGAAGCCATTGCTTTGCTTTGAGGTGGAGAAGTAGCAAGAAAGTCTTGGAGGTGGATAAGCTAAAGAGTTGCACAAAAATGCACTAGAGAGAAGCTAGAGAAGTGAGAATGTGAAAGTGTGAGGGAATGACCCATTTTTTGTCCTTTTTATAGCAATCCAGTAGCCACTTCAGTCGACAATTTGTCGACCGACGACCGCAACGGTCATATCCTAGGCGCGCCTCTCGGTCACCCAACGGTCGACCGGCAATGGTCATATTCTAACGATCATATTTCCAACGGTCGGCCCTCGGTCGAGCATTTTTTCAACCGACACTCGCTCGGTCGAGTAATTTGTCGACCGACAGTGTGTTTGAGCTTTGCCTGTGTAGTTCTCGCTTGAAGTCTATCAGTCGAGAGAGATAGCTGATCGAGATGTTGTCAGTCGATGAATTCGTCGACCGAGTTTGTCTCGGTCGAGACGTTTTGTTGACCGACCAACTAGCTGTGAATGGAAGTCTAAGCTTTTTTTTAATCCAAGTGATAGACTAAATTTGTAGAGCATATATATGTCCTCTACGGGAGTAATAATGTGATTTTCATTATCAATAATTTGGGCAATTTTGTGATCATAATTTAATTTGTTCTTTTATCAAAATTACACTTTTACTAAGATTGAGTATAATGTCCAAATAAGCATTGTGTCAAGCTTATTTTAGGTTGACCTTGACTACGACCATAGCGCCCCTTGGTCAAATTGAATTTCAACCAAGAGGCAAAATCTACAGATTGCACATGTGAAATATAATTTATGCAGGTATCTTGAAATAAATAAATATCAATTTGAAGCATTCAAGTAATACTATTATGAAGACGTTTTTAATTCCTAAGCCCTACTTTGTATGATGTCTCCTAAGCTCTGATATGGGTGCATAAATATTAAATCCTATTTCTTCTTGTACCCTAATTTTCAAATTAATCATAAGATTCTTAAAAATATATATCCTTGAGAGCAAGATTGATATCTCGAGTTCTTAAAGATACCAATTGAGAGGTTTGTATCAATGACATTTTGTTCTTGATTGCTTTAGAAAAACACGCATTGAAGTTCTTGTTCTAAGCAACATAACAAATCATTTTGCTTGCCTATGTATCATCAACATGTATTACATGGGATGATGTAATCCATGCACATAATAAGCATTATCTATTTGTGCCATAGAATTTTAATTTTGTGCAACATGGCATTTTCAATGATAACATCCTTTTTATATGATGAAAAATCATTTCCATGAAATAATAGAACAATAGAGGCATGAAATTCAACACATGGTTTCTATGTAGATATATCAAGGAATATTTAGAATAGACCATGAAAACAGTAATTTTCCTTGACTTAAATAAAATATGGTTCATAATTTTCAGTTTCAACATATACCAAAATAAGTGTTCAATTTTAAGAAGATTTTTATAACTGATCATGCCAAAGAAACTTTTTCAAACAATAAGGTTTGTTCACAATTAGTCTTCTTACAGCACATTTGTATGAATTTTCATAAATATTTATCTTAACTCATGATGCAAAACATTAATATATTGTGTTCGAAGGATGATTTCTAGAGTTTATTCTTGTTTTGCATGTAAAAACAGTTATTAACAGCAAATAGATAGCAATTTGATCAATTGAAAATATATTCAGCAGATTTATTGCAGACTGAAATCAGTAACCTGCTTGGTGGACGATTTCTCGACCGATGATTGCTCAGTCGACAGTTTCTCGACCGACCAGGTTTCTGTACTGTTTTCAAAACTGTTAATTGCTTCCAAGTTAAACAAAATTATGCAAGTTAGAGCTCGATTGTGTTGAGATATGACATTTGTATATCAAGAATCAGTTTAGGTCAAATCTCGACTAGTTAAATTTAAGCTTCTAAGTTTTACGAACCCAAGCTAGATCATCGTTCTTTTTCCTATATGGACAAGAGAATTTTGTCTTGCAGATTTAAAAGAATTGTATGTTTCCAAGTTAGACGTTGAAATAATTTGTTTATCCTATTATGTTAAGTTGAGATAGACAGAATAATATGCAACTAGAGTGTTTGGTCATATCTCAACTTAATTTTGTTCATTTAGTTTGGGGGTTTTGGAACCCATACTAACTCAACAACCTTTTTCTTGTAAGGACATGAGAAAGAATAGTGTCCAAGGCGCAAACAGTAATGACAACAAATAGAATCAACCTCATATCTTTTTCTATGATTGTGTTCTATGTTGTTCTTGGGTACATATGTATTTGTGCCTTTAGGTACATATGTAGATTGATGTGCTCGTGTCTTTCTCCAACTAGGTTTTTGATAAGATTTTCCCTTAGACTTGTAACCTAATCCTCTCCTACCAATTGATGGTAAGAATCATTCAATATTTTATCAAGGATACCATTATTACATAAACTACTAACTTCTTATTGTAACTTAGCAATCTCATCCATTCTCTTTTTGATATCTAGTTTTGCTTGATCTAGATTAGATGATAAAGAATCTCTTTCTTTCACTATATTATCATAATCTAGATGTGTACACAAAACAGGTTGTTTTTTAAGTTCATTTAACTTTGCAAGTAAATCAACCTTTTCTTGAGATAGAAGATCATAATTTGTTTCTAGAGTAAAAATCTTTACGTTACACTCTCCTAGAGATGATTTCAAAGTATGATTTTAAGAAATAATACTATCATTTTCAAATCCAAGATCATTTAATTTAGCATACAAATTTTCATTTTCAATTTTAAGAGCAAGAATTTTAGAATGTAACTCGTTATTTTCTTTGTTTGACTTCTTTAATTTCTTCTTACATTCAATGTATTTTTCATGCGTTTCTTCAAGACTAGCAATTAGCTCTTCTTTAGATAAATCTAAAAGGCTTACCTCTTCTTCTTCACTTATTGTAGCAATAAGGCAATCTTTTTGCTCATCTTCCTTGTTTGATCTCCATGGGCAGCTGGGTGTTGTATGGCATGTTCCTAAGCACATATTGCAACTTGTTGAAGGTTGGTCCAGGATGCTCCTTTTCTTGCGGTTGTAAGCACCACCACCCTTCATACTTCAAGACTTGATTAGAGTTCCTTGAAGCATGCTCTAATACCAATTGAAAAACCACTAGAGGGGGGTGAATAGGGTTTTAAAGATATTTAACAATTATTTAACTCAAACAACCACAATTGAAAAAAAAAATCTAGAAGGAGACAAGTGGTTTAGAGTGGTTCCAACCTTAGAAAATACTAAGGTAGTCAGTCCACTACCCAGTTTCTTACCCAACCGGGATTTTGAAAGTATTAATTTTATTACCTTCTCAAGGAATTACACAAAATACAATACTTTCTTACACCCCTTTAAACAGCCTTCACTTTGAAGTAGATGCACCAACTCGAGGTAGCCTTCTTGAAGTAACTCCGAGCTCCCCCTTGAAGTAGCCTTCCTCTTTGAAGTAACCTCCTGTTGCACTAGCCTTCTTGAAGTAGTTCAAAGTCTCCTTCTTCACTAAGAAGATCACGACCCTCTCCAATCTGCAGCCTCCAACCTAGGAGTAGCAAGGAGAGTATAAGCAATGAAAGTGAAGAAGAAAGGAAAATGGAAATTACAACTTATCCTTTGAAGCACAAGGCTTGATTTGCCTATATCAAGTGTGTAGATCTCCTAACCATTGTATATGGAAGTGTGATTGTTGTGGATAGGAGATACTAGCCTATAGGACACGAAATTAGAGCAAGGAGAAAAGTAACCAATTGCAAGTATGCTTAATTTGCTCAAAACAGGTTGCTCAATGCAAGTGTATGCTCAAGTGTACGATTAGTGAGTTTAGGTGTCCTAAGGCATGTCCTATTTATAGGAATGACCTACAAGTGCTTAAGGACATTCTAGAAACTTTCTAGGGGGTTCTAAGTGCTTAACTAGCCGTTAGGTACAAGTTAGTTGCATTAGCAACGGCTAGTTAATTAATTCTACAAGTGTTGTCAGAACTCATCTCGGTCGAGAACTTGTCGACTGAAATACCTACTCGGTCGAGGGTTTTTCGACCGACAGGCTTTCTGGAGAAAGTGTTTGCAACGTTTATCTCCAACTACCA